>KZ308360.1:501626-526171 GCA_000376725.2 Ladona fulva | reverse complement strand
ACTTGTTATTCTTTGGGAATACATAAAACTTGTTTTCGAATAATGTCTACCTTGATAGTATAATTTTTATATCTAGTTACCTAGTAATAAAAATTACTGTGATGATGATGGTTATCCGGTAGTCGAAACATGTTGTTTTTATTTTCATTAAACTATTAGAAATTTTCACAAAGATTTCATTTCTACCTACTAGTAAATTAATTATATATACAGATATCACCAACGAGGATTTTGTGAGAAATGCCAAAAAAGTCATAAATTAAAACCTAAAGTATGTTAATGAATTGGCGATTCATTCAACGCTTAGCAATCCACCTTCAACTTCCGCCCATCCTTCTTTCTTAGTGAGGATAAAGAGCTTGTTTCCTTCATTGCTGGTGCATTATGTTGTTAATTACCCTCAGAAACTCTTTGGCTGCGAATATTCCGAAGAAGGACTGTTCTCCGTTTGTTTCCATTCAGCTATTTATGTATCTACACCATCGTTATCCCTCAGGCTCAATTTACCAATTACGATAAGTTGAATCGTTAATGAAAGTAGTCTACCAATTAAAACTTTTGGAGCAACGGTAACTCTCTGATCGAAGTTATCAAGGGAATATTTTTCAAAAGTATAACACGTGAAATCTTCTTATGAGAGAAAAACATAAGAACGTGATATTTACTTCAGGAATCGACATCTTACTCAGAGAAATTGAATGCATGGTGTTGTTACCCAATATATTAGCTAACTATTGAATATCTGTCTGTAGAGTATTCAGCCCGAAGGCTGATTGAAACTCCACAAGCAACGAAAAGCTTTGGCGAAGGGGCTGAGGTGACTAGGGTAGGCGTGTGGTAGTTTACCATTGCTTTCCTCACTGAAATATATATAAGTGGACCAAACCGCGTTAGTGAAGCATGATAAATCTACTAGTAACACTTTTCATAGCATTCGAAAAGAAGAGACCTTAATAAATGCCATTATTCAGCATTACTCATACCTCAGTAGCTTTCATATTATGCTATGAACGAAACTGAGATAAATTTTAAGGAAAGATACATTTTTCTCTATCCTTTTCCAAAAGACAAATGAAAAATATTCTATTCATCAAGACATAGTTCCAGGACCAACTGTTGAATACTTAAGAACATTTATACTATGCAGTTATATGGTTAAGGTTATGTGATTTAAATCTTCTTTCTAAACCTTTGACTATACATTAATTTACAACATATACTATCAATTTATTAAAGATCTCCTTTTGCTACTTATGTGACCCACTAATCTTAAATACCATGATGTGTTGCCCCCAGGTTGAGCAGTCGCAGAGGAAAGTTGGGAGTAGTCTCTGTCGCGGCTGAGTGAATTTTAGAAATACACACAGGAAGAGATAAATGAAATAAAAGCACTCAAACTAGCTTACGTTTCTTCAGACTTGAAGTCCACCTGTTGCTCATCAAGATGAAAAATAGAATGATATTCCTCCCTACATCGCTTATCGAGGAAAACCTTAATATATATTACCTTTTTTTTTATTTATTCTTGTTGTTATTGCTTTCAATTTGAATTGGCAATTTTTCTGTATGTGAAAAAAATAAATAAACTGTTCCAGTAATAATGTAAACTAATCCGTGCAAGATAAAATATACTATTAAGACGTTACCTTTACGTTACTGGAAGTGGATATCGCTGAACTTGTTGGAAAACTGATTGCAAAGTTCTGTATGGTTTCAGTAAAGGTGGCGGTATTTTTATTTCCTTATAGTAAAAATGGAGAGAGAACCTGGACAACAAAAATATATTTCAATGAAAACTTAAGAAAATAATAAACGCTTGAAAGAGAAACCAAGGTTGATATTCTTCCGAATCAACCTGTGCTTAAATTGCAATAAAACCTTCCCAAAAGCCATTTCAAAGACCTTTAATAATTAATTTCAACCATTGGAAGTCGGTACAAATATAATACAATGATATTCGAGAACCATTGTATTTCTACCTATCTAATAATAATTATTATTATCATTGTAATCTTTCAATGGCCATAACTGTTCTATTTTGGAAATCTTATAATAATTCTTAAAAGATTTAAGTCAGAAGATTAAATCCCAAAACTAAATCTAGACTTGTTTTATTTTCCCCTTCTCCGGACTATAACCTTATTTTCAATATTAACCCTATAATCAAACTACACTACTTACACTATTTTCTTAATTTCTGAATTAACCCTAGTGATATTAATTTGAAAGAATCGGTTTTGCTAAAAAGTGAAAAAGTAAATAATATAACTGCTATTTCAGGATTATTATTTTAGGATTTTATTCTAATTAAGTAAAATATTAACTGATGATGACCTGAACACGTCGAAACCTGGTCGTGCTGGATTAAAACCGTTGTGGAAAAGTACAAATATAATCATTGTATGTTATTTTGTAGACAAAAATAGTATAGTTATAGTATATCGCAATATTTGCTATTCTAAACCCTAACTCTTTCTATTTGCGGGTCAAGGACTTAAATGCAGAATTTCAGAAACTACGTAATTTGAAGCTACTTTTTCTGTCACTCTCATTGTTGTACTTTCTTAGGATGAGAGTTGTTTGTATTCCACGTAGAGCGGTTTCAGTAACCTGATTATGCTTCACAAACTATTCAAAGCTTGCCTTTCTATTCATTAGCATTTTCCTTCTCCTTCATTAGCTGTTAACTTTCCTTCTGAGTTGCCCGACTGTCTATTACACAAGCGCGTTACCTTTTCTGCCGGGCGCCTAAGTTGGTCATCCTACCATGTTTTATTCCTTAGCTTTCATCTCCAAAATTAAGAGCGGTTAATTTCTCTGTAACACCTAGTGATGCACCATTAAGCAACTTGTAACGAGTCACCTCTAATCTCTGCTAATTATTCAGTCACTGAGAGTAAACCCCCTTTCACTCGGTTAGGATCATATGCAACAAGTGATTAGTTAGTAGACGTTTAAGGCATCGGATTTTCTAAGGTTTCTACATCGTTTTCACTCGCAAGAAACCTTCCTTTTGTGATGTACGAGAAGCTCATAATGAATAGCGGAAGGAAAGAAAGCGAGTTGAATTTTCCAAATTAGCCCGGCACTATTAAGGACGCTTATTTTCCATTCACCTTGATTATAACTTACTTCATAATTAATTTATATTACAACAAGTTCCTCATACATATAGAATTACCAATTTTATTTCAAAGCCACTGATACGTATGTACCACTTTTATGATTGCTTTACTACTTCCGTCAACAGTTAATTATAAATTCTTAAGAAAATATTAGCTTAAGATTCCTCTATTCAGAGACTTTTCACTAAGAATAGATGGGATTGCTGGAAAACTGGATTATCATGAAACTAGATGAAAATGAGATTCAGTTAATACTCTTGCAAGTATGAGGCGAAGAAAAATTCCCTTTCGAAGACTACGAATAACATGAATTGCTCATTCCTCAATTGCAGATTTTCTGTCTTTGGAAATTGAAATTAATAATAACTGGGATACTCGTGCATGGCCGCGGACGCTTTGTCGATATTCTTGCGATCATTTAAATTCGAGAATAAGTATTTTATTACGATTGTAATGTAATGAAATGATAGAATTTTACTCATATAACTTTCTTTATATCTAATTCATGGCGATTTTAAGATGGTATTGGTTAAAAATATTTTGGGCTTAGCAATTCCATGGCGAAGACTTAGCAACAATCTTATAATTATAATTTCGAGGAAACTTCGCAACATTTCAATTATTCAAATTGTACGCAAATATCGGTTTGTGTGTATTTGCGGATATTGAAATATCAGTGTGTAAGAGTAAATATTGATCTAATTAAAAAATATGCACGTTTAACTCACTCACAAATAACTCATTGGTTGCGAAGAACAACTTCTTTCTACGAATTGAAAACTCCCGTGTTCCTTCTTTCCGCAACGCTTCTAATAGCACTATCCTATCTTCTCTCTCTTTGTATCTTCTATCAGCCTATCGAACAAAATATGATCTATCACTTTGGATTCTATTCTAAATTCCCTTTCTGACTGTCCTATCCTAACCTCCCTCTCTAAAATTCGTGTACCTAACAGATCCACTCGTTCGACCTCTTTGCTTCACTATTCTACTCCCAGACTATCACTAGTCAAACGTTCCATTTTTTTTCGGCTCCCTTCTTTACTTAACTCCTTACCACCTTCTGTTGATCCTTTTTCTCTACCTAAAGGGACATTTATTCGTATGGACACTAGGTAAAACTATATTTTTCTCCCTTTTACTCACTGTTTGTAATTAATTTGTTCCATNATGATTAATATAATATATAAGGATGGTATGAATGATAAAAAGGGAGAGAAAGACCTAAGAGAGGCTGGTTTTGTATATTATAGGATATATTGGAGTAATAAGGCAATCAATCAATACAATCCTGTGAAAATAAAAGGTTGTTTTTTGTGAGGAAGAATGAGTTAAAGTATCCAGCTTTCTTCAACCAGCATGAAGATTAAATGTTCTTAATGTATAGTTTAATAGTTAAATAAGGTAAAATGTGCTCATTCTGGCGCGGAGTAGTTTGAATGAAATAAATGAATGTATGCATTATTTATTTTCCTTGTGCCCTCGCGAGTTCATTGGATAATTACTAGGGAGGCATGATTAGTAACAATAAACGGACGCACACAACCAATCTCTTAAAGTGATTATTAATGGAAGAGGAGACTTTTAGTCTCAATCTAGTCAATAAAGACAATTTATTATTATTATTCTACGACCAGAAAAAAACCGACTAGCCGGGACTCGAACCTGGAAGCATAGAATAACACCTATCACTTTAGACAGAAAAAATATTTTTTTAAGAAATCAATGAGTATTTAAGTGTCCGAAGGAAGAAAAATAGAAATTATTATTATCATTGTACATAACCTTACAAGAAGAACAATGTTCTGGTGGCAAGGATTCAACAAACATCCCTATATAAAACACCATAGTAAAATATGAAACAATAAATACCATAACAACACAATGAGGGAAACAGGAACTCTAAAATCTTTGAAGATAACACAAAATAAATATAGTTTTTACAATAGAAAGTCAAGTAACTCTCCCAAACCTGTTTCTGTTGCCAGTCAGTGCAGCTTCTTTCCGCTTCGCCTTATATGTACCCTCTCGCGGAGGAAACGGCTCGAACATTCCTGCGGGAAGTGCGTTTCATTGCTCAGTGGGCCTATTAAAAAATTAATGTTTGGCCGAATTAGTTCTTTGAGGAAGAGGTTCAATTTTATGAGGGTGGTCATTTCTTCTCGAGTAGGATGGGTTTCTTATCCTATTCTATTATAATGCCATAAAATACTTACCAAATCGTCTTGGCGCATTTGTTTTTGTGCCAGAGAAAATAAAGCGTGTTTCAAGTTCCTCTAAATACAGACTGAAAGAGCATCTTCTTTGATGTCCCACAGCACAAGACACTCATAGTACATCTCCAGTCGAATACACAGATAAAACTGTTCTGTATTTCAAATCGAATTGAAAGGGAAACCTAAGGAATGGCCGAGGATGAGCAATAAACCAAGGAATCTCTGATGATTCTTCAAACATAAAATCCTCATGCATATGCATGCGTTCCGAAGGTAGTGGAAGGATGGGCTCTCTGCATTTTTATCAAGGAATGGATTGGTTCGTAATGATTTTTTCCCGGTAAATCCAAGGGCAAACTCCAAACTAACTATACAACTAATTTGTTAAATTGTCTTCCGTAAACTAAGAAATGCATCTCATTTATAACACCGGGTATTAAAATATTTATGAGACAAATATTTACTCTTTTAGGTAAGGTCAAAAATCTTAAAATAGAAAAACAAGGTGTTTTGTTGGTGTAAAACAATTCTTTCCTCTGTTAGAGAAAGATACTTACCGCGCCATGGTGCAGTGATCTAGGGCGTTTCATAACTTCACGAGACATGATTTTGCTCGAAAAAATTGGCTCTATATCTGTTGGTATGAATATTAATATACTATTTCTGGAGATTTCTTCCTTGATGGGGAAGGCGCTTGCGTCATCCATAGGGGCATCGTTCCTCTTCATCTCTCCCATCTAAATTATGGGAACGATTTTAATCATCAACCTTGGAGGGAATTACGGAAATCGGTCTCAGTTTTCCACATAAATCATTTTCGATCCATCTTTCCGCATGTGAAGCTCTGTCTACTCATTTTGCTGATCACGTTGGAGTTTGGTATGATTTCTCATGAAGTTTGCTGAATATATCACCTAGAGGGATTAATGATAAACAACAATCCTTTACGAAAACATAAGTACATCGAACTTAATTAAATTCCTAGTAATTTCACATTTGAAAAATTGTGTGAAATAGTAATTTAATACATCGAAAGTTAATCTTGATAGGTAGCATTTTGAAAATAAGTAGGAAAACCCATCCTTATCTTTAATATCTTCATAGATTATTTATCTACACGTGTTATCCTCAAATTTACTATTGCCTTTCTCTTTATGTGAACCTATTACGTTTATGAATTTCCCTCTTTTTTTGCTCATTCATCGTAAGCAAATGTCGTGAAATATTTCGCAAAAGTTGTATATTATACATCACAAATTCGAGTAACGTGTTTTAATTAAAATTATTTGCGAAGGGGTATTAAACTTTGCGAACAAGAACATACCCATAGCGTAAGTGGTAAAAGTCAGTCAAAACAGGAAATGGAACCATGGAGCTCCCAATTACCGGGTAGGTAATATTACCGATTGAGCTATCGAACGCCGTCAATTTTATAGTTTAAAGTAAGTAAATGATTAAATATTAACAATAATAATGTTATGAGCACTCAAACATGAATGCCTAATATTTATTCCCGATTTTCAATCTAGCATTCCCTTCGATCGTAGCACATGAGGAATATATTTTAATAGTTTTAAATAACAAGGCTGGGTCTTAAGAAATAATTATTATTTCCCCAAAGATAAACAGTAGTGAAAAATAATGTCATGGTTGGGACTCGAACCAGGTCTCCCGCTTTTCGGGAAGGTGAACTGAATTACCATGCCGCGTTTATTTAATACAGTTTTATTATCCTTGGATTTTAAGGCGCACCACTCAGTTTGCAAAGTTAATACCTTACCCTTTCCCATAATCATTAATTAAGGCGCGTTTATATGTTTGGAACTGAATATCAAGAAAAAAGTTCTTCAGCTGCCTGTCGCGGCTGAGTGAATTTTAGAAATACACACAGGAAGAGATAAATGAAATAAAAGCACTCAAACTCGCTTACATTTCTTCAGACTTGAAGTCCACCTGTTGCTCATCAAGATGAAAAATAGAATGATATTCCTCCCTACATCGCTTATCGAGGAAAGTTGCCGGGGGATTGATTTGAGTTTCTAGTCATCGTTCAAGATGCCCGTCATATATTTTGAACAACTTTATAGACTTTCGAATATCAACACGCAGAGAAGGATGCACCCAAAGCACCTTATCACGAATCCACGTAATAAGGTGGAACTGACAGGCGCCCTTGAAAGAAATTCGGATCCCAGTATCCTTGGCCACGAGTTCTTGAACCTCACTCTCACTTTCCCAGCACCCTCGAAAAAAATCGTCTTTAACCCGCGGGCTGAGCGTCTATCCACAACTTACATTTCCCCTCCTCTTTCCTATCACTATTTCGGCTCGTCACCGAAGTTGCTCAACTACGCTTTCACGCAATCTCCCTATCATCTTTCTCTTTCCCTTGAGAGAAATGGCCATCTTCTATGGACCTTCACGGGGTGAAATCTCCCGCACGTCCTTTCCCTCTTCCTAGAGTCATTTTCTACGTTTATGAACTCGCTCAAGGGCGGCGAGAGCTATTTTTCTCGTCGGTCGTAGACTTTTCTTCTCGTGAGGAAAGAGGTGCGCGTTGGAAGAAATAATTGGTGTCGTCCCCTTTTTTATTTTCTTCTACAGATGATTATCTCGCTCGCTTCAGTTTGGTTACGAAGGCGAATGCATCAATAACTCTTCCAGGTTTTTTGGGGTGAATGCACTGTGGGCCGAAAGTAAAAGTGAATGTTTTTGTCCCTGTTCCATTTTGTTTTGTGAAAAATTGATGCGCGCGTTCAACTGTTACCTTCAGGTTTTATTTATCTCTGTAAAGTATTTAGCTTAAAGTCCAGTTGGAACCTCATTCCCTTCACCATTAGCTACCTTTAGCCCTGAGAAAGAATGAGGCATACTAGCCAAGATGAGGAGTGAGGTATTAGCGATTAATTTCTACTTTGAAACAGAGTCTTATGAGTGGAAATAATACTCAAGTGCAGGTGCAGGTGCAGATGTACTTGTGAATAATATTTTTCATAGAAATTGATAAGGAGTGGCCTAAATGAATGCTATTATTCAGTATCATTCTCGTCTCACAATTAGTTGTTTTCATATTTTCAAGCCCATAAACAAGAGTGAAAAAAAAGTAAATGATAGTTAAATTTTTCTCGATCCCGAACTAAACGACAAAATTTTGTATTTTTCCAGATATGGTTTCACATCGTTGCTACCTACCATAATAATATCTGTGGATACTATCTGGGGCACCCGGTCCCTAATGGACTGTATCTTCAAGGAGTGACTTAATTTAAATAATTAATTAAGATTTCTATTCTACTTTAATAATTAAATCCCAGTATTAATAATAGTAGAATAAAACATTTAGAAAAATGCGAAAAGTAAAAAGAACGGTGCAATGACTTTATGACTAAATTGATCCAGATAAGGTCACTTGAGCGATGATTGTGAACTTAGAAAAGTAATGGATCCAGAGATGTTATCTACATAAATACTTCCCTGCAAGCCGCCTCTTGGCGTGTCGTAGGGAGTATAAAAACAAAGCGTTGAACTTACCTCTTTAGCTTTAGGTTATTATGCGTTGAATGATTTGTGAGCTTGAAAAGAGGATATTACTCAATATAGAATTAAGCGTCAGACTATTTCCAAACCATTACTTTACCTCATTTATAAATGGTATATTTTCAATTATTTATTTTGTTTTGATAAATGAAAATTAATTATAATCAATAGATGAAGCCTTCATTCTGTGGAAGTATATAGAACACTTAGTAAAATGTTTACGTTGTTTAACGAATACATGAAAAGGATTGAGGTAAAGGTGCTAAATTTTACACATTGAAGTTGTGCGGCTAAATCCCAAAGAATAATAAGTGTGAAAAATAGCGGCATGACTGGGACTCGAACCCAGGTCTCCCACTTTCCGGGCAGGTATTCTAACCTCGAATAGAATAGGTAGAATACCTGCCCGGAAAGTGGGAGACCTGGGTTCGAGTCCCAGTCGCANTCATACTTGTTATTCTTTGGGAATACATAAAACTTGTTTTCGAATAATGTCTACCTTGATAGTATAATTTTTATATCTAGTTACCTAGTAATAAAAATTACTGTGATGATGATGGTTATCCGGTAGTCGAAACATGTTGTTTTTATTTTCATTAAACTATTAGAAATTTTCACAAAGATTTCATTTCTACCTACTAGTAAATTAATTATATATACAGATATCACCAACGAGGATTTTGTGAGAAATGCCAAAAAAGTCATAAATTAAAACCTAAAGTATGTTAATGAATTGGCGATTCATTCAACGCTTAGCAATCCACCTTCAACTTCCGCCCATCCTTCTTTCTTAGTGAGGATGAAGAGCTTGTTTCCTTCATTGCTGGTGCATTATGTTGTTAATTACCCTCAGAAACTCTTTGGCTGCGAATATTCCGAAGAAGGACTGTTCTCCGTTTGTTTCCATTCAGCTATTTATGTATCTACACCATCGTTATCCCTCAGGCTCAATTTACCAATTACGATAAGTTGAATCGTTAATGAAAGTAGTCTACCAATTAAAACTTTTGGAGCAACGGTAACTCTCTGATCGAAGTTATCAAGGGAATATTTTTCAAAAGTATAACACGTGAAATCTTCTTATGAGAGAAAAACATAAGAACGTGATATTTACTTCAGGAATCGACATCTTACTCAGAGAAATTGAATGCATGGTGTTGTTACCCAATATATTAGCTAACTATTGAATATCTGTCTGTAGAGTATTCAGCCCGAAGGCTGATTGAAACTCCACAAGCAACGAAAAGCTTTGGCGAAGGGGCTGAGGTGACTAGGGTAGGCGTGTGGTAGTTTACCATTGCTTTCCTCACTGAAATATATATAAGTGGACCAAACCGCGTTAGTGAAGCATGATAAATCTACTAGTAACACTTTTCATAGCATTCGAAAAGAAGAGACCTTAATAAATGCCATTATTCAGCATTACTCATACCTCAGTAGCTTTCATATTATGCTATGAACGAAACTGAGATAAATTTTAAGGAAAGATACATTTTTCTCTATCCTTTTCCAAAAGACAAATGAAAAATATTCTATTCATCAAGACATAGTTCCAGGACCAACTGTTGAATACTTAAGAACATTTATACTATGCAGTTATATGGTTAAGGTTATGTGATTTAAATCTTCTTTCTAAACCTTTGACTATACATTAATTTACAACATATACTATCAATTTATTAAAGATCTCCTTTTGCTACTTATGTGACCCACTAATCTTAAATACCATGATGTGTTGCCCCCAGGTTGAGCAGTCGCAGAGGAAAGTTGGGAGTAGTCTCTTTCACCTTAAAGATTTGAGATATTCACTTACTAGCTGTCCAGTAAGGGTTGGTTGATGCCGTGGATAAACGGCAGGCCATACATCTTCTTTGTTGCAGATAACATAATGACATCCTTCACAATGAGGGACAGAAACTTCTTGCATTACGCCGGCAATTTTATGAATAGGACTTCCATAATACATGAGAATTAATTACGAAATATGGGTCAACAGGGAAGCCAAGGTCGAAGTACTCATAAGGAAAACGATTGCATCGCAAGCCTACGGAGACGGCATTTTAACGCGAAATTTCTTCTACGGACATTCGCGTTTCTTACAGTTGCAATTATAGTGAAACAATCCTCGAACATTTAAATTTTAATATAAGTTCAGGTACAAAATGTTCAAGATTATTACTCGATATAAGTACTTATAAGACAACAAATATTAAATATTTATGGAAAGCAAATTCGCTCCTGGATAAACAAGTGAATTTCTTTTGGGAAAGCGGTCCCGGTTTCCGCTAAGAGCCCATTACGTGCGAAATGACCTTAGTTGTCGAATCACTTTTAACATTGCTACTAATACTACTACTACTAACAAATTCTACACTTATCTGCAAAGGATTGAAAGGTTGGACTCTTTATTGAGAATAGGTTCTTTTAAATGTTACATTAAAATCCCAAAAAAAACGGACATGAAAAAAGTCTAACAGGACTAGGACTCGAAACTGAAACCTTCCAGTAGTGTGTGAAGTTAAAAAATTATTTTCGAAACTGCAAACAAAACTGAATGTAAAATGGAAATGATAGTTCTACATTAAAATCAAGAGATATGAGTTATTACAGAATTATTAGATATGTATATAAAAGCATTTATAGAGAATAGTACTGACGATTACCGGTAAATTCTAGTTGCCTTAAGTAATTAATCCTATCATCCCTATTGATTGTAACCCGGAAACTTCTTAAGGTCCCAGATGAAGATTTATTACACATAATATTTTTATATTTATGAAACTGACTTATGAATGTTGACTTGATTTGAGGATATGTAAAGGATCGAAAGAAGTATACTGATTAATATAATATATAAGGATGGTATGAATGATAAAAAGGGAGAGAAAGACCTAAGAGAGGCTGGTTTTGTATATTATAGGATATATTGGAGTAATAAGGCAATCAATCAATACAATCCTGTGAAAATAAAAGGTTGTTTTTTGTGAGGAAGAATGAGTTAAAGTATCCAGCTTTCTTCAACCAGCATGAAGATTAAATGTTCTTAATGTATAGTTTAATAGTTAAATAAGGTAAAATGTGCTCATTCTGGCGCGGAGTAGTTTGAATGAAATAAATGAATGTATGCATTATTTATTTTCCTTGTGCCCTCGCGAGTTCATTGGATAATTACTAGGGAGGCATGATTAGTAACAATAAACGGACGCACACAACCAAACTCTTAAAGAGATTATTAATGGAAGAGGAGACTTTTAGTCTCAATCTAGTCAATAAAGACAATTTATTATTATTATTATTACAACAACATTGTTTTTTTATGTGTGATGCACACGAATGATCTAGGAAAGATGATGTTGTGAAATTAAAGATTGTCAAACATTTGGAGGATTATGGATACCCAAGACGAGAAAGGAAAATAGAAATTATTATTATTTTTCGTAAATGTTAGGTATTAATCTTGAAAAAATTTCCAAAATGAATTTCTTTGCACTATTTCATTTCATTTCTCATGGTACACACATAGTCTTTCTATCAAAAAAATTAAGCCAACGAAAAGGATTTACAAACATCGCCAGTAATTATTTAGATTCATCGTAAAGATCTTAACTCTTTTGTTTGGGTTAATCTTTCCGTCTATAAGCGAACACAATGAAATTCAATCATCGGCTTAAAATTCGCACGCCAAGCGACTTTAATTTTCTCCAATTATATTAAAATGAATTAAAAGTCGAAAAAATTAATCCCATTCAAACAAAAATATTTCACGCTGTAGGTGAGAAAAGTGGGGGAAATATGAGTCACCCATTCTTTGTTCCTTCTTGCCATTTTCATCGCCGACTTTAGGGTTATAGAAACCTGTAATTACCTCGCATCCGATACGCTAATTTCATAAAGCCCGAATATCATTTCGTTGCCCTCGCCGGTTCCCAAATCCCTCAGGAAATGCAGGCGTGAAATTTGCATTGGTAATGGAGCGAGAATATCGCATTGTTCCTTAGCGCTTCCGTCGGTATCATCCCCCGACGCCAGGAGGCGACGCGATGGATTTAATTTTCCGTTCTCATGTTTAAAATTAACGAGCGTTGGAAGACGGCCTCAGATTTAGGTGCTGTTTTCTTGCTTGAGAACGTCCCGGACGGCAAGGACGAATCCGAAGCCTTTGTGACTTCCGGCAATGTGGGTGGGAACGGGTGCCCTCGTGTTTGGCGAGCGCCGCCGAAGCACTGTTCTTGAGACAGGCGAATGTGACAGAGTAGGAAAGGAACAATGGTGTTTATCGTAGGCGACGACCTATGCCAACTGGAAACCGCGCAGTATAAATAGAGAGGCAGAGCATAGCCAGCGGGGCTATGCGGTAATACCATCGTGCTAGAGGCAAAATATACATTTCGTGGAATTTTGCTCGCCAAGCACGGAATGTTGTACATTTAAAATCGCGCTTCTTCTCCAAATATTAATGTATTGCGTATATAGAGAAAAATATAGCTTCACCACCCTTCTTAGCATTATTACCATCACTTATGGGGCTGTGTCGTGATGTCTGAAGACTGGTGATGATTGGTGATGATAAATTTGGTTTTGGCACTGATTTTTACGACCGGATTCTCTACCTGCCGCGTAACCTAACCTGGAAATGGGACACACGCACAAACATTTCCTAGCCAAAATAATCCGATTAGCAGGGGTTCGAACCCGGGTTCGAGCGCTAGCCATGCTAACAACTCCGCCACCGCGATTTAAGAAGTGCTTCACATTGAAATACTCTCATTAAAAATGAATTCCAAACCACACAGCATGCGGGATGTGAATCAAGATGAAAAAGCAGATGGAACTGAAGTAACTACCGATCTATTTCCATAACATTTTCATCTAATGATTTAGCTTTAATAATTCAGTACAATTCTTAGATATTTGCTGAATTTTTACCTACAAAGACTGGTTTCACGTGATACTGGAAGGTGCTTGCAGAGGTGGCGGGGAGATCCCGGTTTTGAGTCTTGACTAATCGGATTTTTCTAGTTGACGAATGCTTATGTGTTATTCAGTGATATTTATAATTAAAATGGATGTAAATGTAGTCTTCGTGCTGCCATTGAAGAAATTTTTGTTATTCCGATTATTTTCATACTCACTACCACCTAAAATTTCGCGTACCGAACCACAAAAAGAAATAATAAGTTAGGTTATCGTTTAGGACATCTCTGTATGTATTTTTAGCGATCGGACTAAATACATTTGCAGCTTATGATATTATGCTAACTAGGGACATTTTATGACCCACAGATTTAAGGAGGTTCAGCTGGGGTTTTCGTCCCATCTAGGGTGAACACCATGCAGAAAACTATCTATTCACCTCATGACTGTAATGCGATTGTAATGACAGTCTACCTCAATGTTGGAATATTGCTATCTTTTGAGATTCGATCGTAAAATTTGTGGACATGTATATGGTAGCCCCCTTGGGTGACTAAATTAAAAATTTAGTTTTGCGCTATTGTACATATATTTTGAGGTATTAAAGGCAATGATTTGGGAAACACGTTACCGGTTTTGGAAACACTCCTGCCCTTATATATTGAATATCATATGAGTGGGTAACAAATTTTTTATTTAGTCATGGTATGGTGTTCATATGCTGTTAACAATATGTTTTAACTTTTTCCTACATTGATGACGTATTTTGTCATTTGGCCCATTCTAAAGCTTTGTTTTAGACTTATTTTGAAGCCTTCCAAGCCTTCAGGAGGAAAAAAGAAAAAATATATGAATTCGTTTCATACGTTCAGTGGCAGTTTTGTACGCATTTATGATTTACGTATTACTCACCATTTTTCTGTAGAAGGTACACTTCGACATTGGTTATTTTTTCGTTTCCCCCTCTTCTATGCGATAATTGTGTTTGTGGCGGGTTAGATCGTAACAGGAGCATTTCACATGTTCATGGTAGTTTTTGTTTCGAAATAGTCACCTTCATTAGTCGGTTGTTCCATCACTCTAATTTCTTGTTTACCACTTCACAACATGCATAAGGAGAAAGAGAAGGTTGAAACACGGCTGTATATGAATTAGACGTTTAAAAACACACCGTAAGCCGTCTTTCGGCAAGCGGAACTCGCGCTCAAAGAAAAACGGGAAGCTCCGGATTACCGATTTCTGGGAAGCCCAATGATCATGGAGACCCCCCGAGGATGGAAACCTTGCTTCCGAAATGATCATTGGGCTTCCCAGAAACCGGTAATCTAGAGCTTCCCGTTTGTCTTTGAGCGCGAGTTCCGCTTGCCGAAAGACGACTTACGGAGTGTCTTTAAACCTCTAACGCATAAGGAGGTATTAATTAACCTTATTTGAAATGGGGATATTACGTATATTGCTAAATATACTTATCTTTCTTGGCGCGAAGCCAAACGGATATAAAAGATAGAATGGCAAAATGCGTTACCAAAATGTGTTAGAAGTGCTTCGACAGCTGAGGTAATTTTGCTCGTAAGCCCCTACCAGGAATCGAACCTGGGACCACTTTTGCCGAAGTCGAACGCGCTGCTTACTTAGCTATCTGGGAGCCTGCGAACCAAATTGAAAACGTTTTCTTTCCTTTGTTTCTGTCACATCACTGGATAGTGAAATGTATTGCGGATGTCGATTTGTTGGAGTGCCACCTTCTTCGCAGAGGTGAAGGATTGAAAAAGTCGCCCACAAGAGAGAGGTAATGTCGGATGCCTGGCGAATCCACCCAGCTCCGCCTTTTTCTGTCTCTCGTCAATCCAAAGAAGAGTCGGTCGACGCACTTTTCGCGTCAACGTCCCTCTCAGGCATGGAGTGCTGAAATACGAGTCGCGAAAACAAAGGAGCTTCGCTCGAGAAAGTCTGCGAAAATTTCGCGCATTCACAGTGACTCAAATCGAATGCGATACTTTACTCGCAAAAAAAAGCTTTCGCGCGCCGCTTTTTAAAGTGGAAGGGACTTCGATTGTTTGCTCAAGTAATGACTGCGAAATTGCAGTTAGAGGCGCAAGAAAGAAGTTTCCTTAAAGTAATGCGTTACTGTTTTGGAGAGATTGTGCTTGCGAAATTCCCGAATTTTCAAACAATAGTGTAGTAGTAGTACATACATACTAGTACATAGAAAGCTGTCGTGTTGATGAAATATTTCGAGGAATTTTTACAAAGTAATTTTCACTCCTACCCATTTACTTAATTCTTCTATTGAATGAGTTTGAATTGTTGATTGATACGTTTTAAAGTCAAAACATTCACGAGATCGATGGTGCAATTTTTGGCCAAACTTTTTCACTGATCCAACTGTGAGAACAAGGTATATTCTGTTGATATTATATTAAATAACGTTATTATAGTCATTTTTATAGTTGTGTTAAAAAATGTACATATTCCAGCCGAAATTCACAGACAACATTCATAATCACACTCACCGATGTGGCAACTTTTCAAACTTTTTGGCTTCCTCTTCAAAAGCATTCGGTTATACTCTCGAAAATGGATATCGAAAAAAAGTTTCAGTTCATATAATCAATACTAAAATAGTCGGTCACAATGTGTTAACCAATAGCCTCAATCCTATGCTATTCTGAGGAATTTTATCACTATGAGGGTGGGTCTTACGGAGGGTGCAAGGGGTGCATCGCACCCGGACGGCAACAGAAACGTAGCCAAACATTATTATTATTATTACAACAACATTGTTTTTTTGTGTGTGATGCACACGAATGATCTAGGAAAGATGATGTTGTGAAATTAAAGATTGGCAAACATTTGGAGGATTATGGATACCCAAGACGAGAAAGGAATGATTGTGCCGTGGATTAAATCAAAGAATTGTCATCAATAAATAATATTCTGGTACTATAATAAAGCCTCCTAAGGTTTTGGAATATATCCCTCAAAAGAGATGGTCGGAATCCTCTAATTTTCAAATAGTTTTGTTTGTTATACTGACACTTCAGGAGACTTATTGTTAAGGTAGTGATACACAAAAGACACGTGGACTATTAACTCATCATAACCATTCACTACGTCAGCATAAGGAATATGCATAACTAATTGTTACTAATGTTTTGCGACCAATGTAAGCTGGAGAGAAAAGTCTTAAAACTCTGGTTTTTCAGTCATGCAAAATAATTTTTACCAGAAAATCAGGATTCTTATGGTTTTAGTATTTAATTTTAAGGTGCAGCAGATTATTTTTGCACCCAATCGGCAGGTAGGCTGTGCGCGGCTCTGTTTATAATACATAATTATCCCTTGTATCCGGCGTAATTTTATCTCTTGGCAGAATATTACTATCGTATTTTTCTGAGTTGTAAAAAATAAAGGCAAACATTTGAATTAGAGACCATCTTAGGAGCACATATTTATTTATCGTTACAAATTATTAATTTAACGTATATTACGTAAGGCGAACTTCTCAATTCTAGGAAATGTGCAACATTATGTAGTATTTAATTTCAAATTGGACTTTTTAGATGCTAAAAAAGAATAAATTACTCCTCTTTTGAACTCGGAATTATGAAAAAGGATTAATTCAAAGATAACTGAAATCTTCTTACTTTTATGTCTTGCGCAGCGCGTGCACAGATAAGAAATAAAAATCCGTCTATATACATTGTGATGAATTTAACAGTGATATCTTCTGTGTAAAACAGAAAATTGATTTTTTTTGTTTATTTAGGCATAAGAAACAGTTAGAATCTTTCATGAGTTCATTGAATTTTTTTCTGAATTTTATCTCAATCAATCTACGTAATTTATCAATGAGGTTGGTAGCCAGTATAAGATTCCTAAAGAAGTTTCCATGTCAGTTGCTGTATTGTACTAAAACTTTTACTTTGCGGAGGAGTTCTCATGAACTGAAAGAGTTGGTAGGATCTGAATTTCATCTTCTTTGAAGCTAAATTTCTCTGGCTTTCCCATGTCTTCATTGCATTAAAGTTTTGCCCGAAACTTCATGACCCACGTTCCATTTTACCTGTCTGGGAAATAACCCACCTTATCTCCTCTAGTGAAAATATTGACCCATATCTACCACGCTTCATAAGTTACGAGCACCTGCACAATATTTGCTCTTATTCACGATTTCGTTATCCACGATCCAATTATTCGCTGGAGTCTGGCAACTCAGCCATATGTTTCGTTTGGCCAACCTCGCAGAAAGCCGAAGTAATGATATTATGAAAGATAAGACACGTAGTATGACTCACATCCATCTCACTCCTTTTTTGGAGTAGCTACGTCTGTATGATTCTGCAGCGATTTCACTCTTTTTCCCTTCATATAAGTCTTCTTTGACAAATTATCCGCCTTTTTGGACGAGAGATCACTTTCCATGTGTGCTCTCCGGTAAGAGTTGACACTGTAAAACTACTTATTCAATCAAAAGAACAACCACATGCGTAGTTAATAATAAAAACTTCGTCTGCAATATGAAATCAAACCTTTCATATTTTACTGCGAAAAATGTTGCTTTCATTCGGATTATGACGCACTGTGATTAAAAACCAGTAAACTTTTTTTTTGTTGTTATACTGTTTTTTTTTCAAATCCGCCATATTTTATGATTATTAAAACATAGATAGAGAAACTTGGCTATAGCGAAATCGCATTTAGGCAGAAAAAATATCTTCATGGGCTGGAGTCTGTATTATAGAGGTTTGAAGTACTGGATATGAATTCCTATCCCATAGATCGGGACTGAGAATTTTTACCGTAATGGACAAGTTTCCGCTGTATACAGAATTCGCTGTAGACAAATTTAACTGTATTTGAAAGCTAGATAATATTATATGAAGGTATTAGTAGGGGAAGTGGTCCTAATATCGCACCCTTTTTAAAAATGTCCCGAAAATTTGCTATTTGTCAATTAAAATGAATACCTTGTTAAGATTAAAATAAGGTAATTAATACTGTACCTTATGCTGAACTACAAATTTCAATACCCCTTATAATATAAAATAAAAAAATAAAAAGACGCAACAATGAGATATTGGTCGTTTGAAAAAAGTGTTCCTAATATCGCACTGGGTGCATTCCTAATATCGCACGGGATGATATTAGGAATACTGTATTTTATAATCATAAAAATGAGTGTAAAAGGCATAAACACTAATTGGAACACTGAAAATATTATTATATTTATAAACATGCTTAAATAGTTTCAATAAGCAATTTCACATAGGATATACAGTCTTAATCTATAAACAAGTGGAACTTATTTTTTCAAACAAAAATCGCAAACGAAGGTCTTATAGTATTGAGATCCAGAACATTGTTCATGTCATCAAATGCTACATTATATGCAAATTATCCATTTTTCTCCGCCTTTGTCGGTCGAGTAAAGCTGGTTGCAGAAAGAACACTCGCAATCATATTCGCATGCCTTGCCGCAAGACACCACTTAAGATAGTTCCCGCCAGGTTGCAGAAAATACTTCCCGAGAGCATGAGGGGTACGATATTAGGAAGAGTGCGATATTAGGTATACTACCCCTATTAAAAGAAAACCAAGATGAAAAATAACGTCGAGAAGACAAATGTAAAATCAAAACAAATCGTAGGACACAATATCAGCAATTGAAATCTATCTTTCACTGATTCGTAGATAATGAAGTGAGATTCAGATTTAATAATATACTTAACAAATGTTAAGCGATTTTGGTTATATATTTCATGGCAGCTATGAAAGTTGAAATTGCGATTGTATTTTCTGCATCAGGATCTATATTACAATCTATATCTCGTAATTTCAGGGAGGAATACTCCAAAAACAATTTTTTAAGCGCTTTCCTTGCTGTACCGCGTGAAATGTTTTTAATATCTCACTGTATATGCATTTTTTTCAGAAATTTTCGTTTGATGGTATTTAATGGACATACATTACATTTTTCTATCATTTAAATTGTACTCTATTTTTTAATAAATTAATTTTGGTGTAAGTAGTGAAATGTTTGAGCTATAATTTACGTGTGCAGAGGGAAAAAGTTGGGAAGCATTACTGAAGATGCCGCTTCTGCGCCGTGTGAAATCTTCCATCCGATTTTAAATGAATAACAAACTTAATGAGAGTAAAAAATGCTTCGATGGAAGGAAAGATATAAAAACATGTCGAGAGGACTGGCAATTCAGGACATTTTCTTTGTACGCTCATCTTAAAGAAAGATTAATCTCGGTGCTTTAATTCTTCACCATCAAATATTAATTACTGCTCTTAATAAGTGAACTTACCGAAAGATAGAAAATTATGATGATGAAAAGTACTTTGCTGTCCCTTTTGTTTGAGCCAGTAATCAAGGATGGGACTATCACCCACTCACTGCATCCTCCACCAGAGACATTAATATTTAAGAAAAACACAGAAGTAATGTTAACAAATAAGCTCAGTTATTCGTTGGGATCATTCGGAAAATATTCCATTTATGATCACTACGTACTTCTTGTGAACAGCTTTACTCCTGTTTCCTTTCACACCATAGACCGTCACGTTCACAAGGTGAAGTAGTTCCTCTTCCCATAATTACGCAGTCACAGATTCATGACGCTCATTTTTCAGCGCATATTTTCATCTCGGCTTCTTTCCATTGATACCTTTTTATAAATGTCGCGCATTCATAAATATCGCACTCTCTTCCTGCTTGCACGTGCTCGACTCCATTGTGATCGCCGCGGCGAACAGCGGGTGGCGCCATTTGACCAACGCCGTGTACACACGAGTGCGGCAAGATGCCATGCTGATTTCCCTACTGACATCTTTTATTCCGAAGTCATCGCTCAAATTCTGAATGAAATAGGGTGTCTACAAACCACCATAGCCATTATTCCGCGAACATTTCTTTCCTATTGCAATGTAAGATATTATTTCCATCGTAGCTGCTTCTTGTGAGATAAAGACGTATTTCATTCTTAGCTTAAATAAAGGTATGGAGAAATCGTTGCCGAGGTGTTTGACTCTCGGTTTTAGGTCGAGGGTTCGAGTACCGCTGAAGACGTGAAAGTGGATGGTAGTTGTTAACTCGTATTTCTCTAATACTGAGCGACGGGAGCGTTGCCTGGGTATTAATTTTGTCGAAGTAAACTTTTCCGGCTTTACAGGCTTTTTAGTTGTATTTACTTCTACAGGTACTTAAAGTTAATGGTGTTGTTTTGTTTGTAGCTGACCGCACGTTGCCAGCTACAAACAATATTTGAATTTCCTGAAAGTAATTATAAATCAGATCTAAATTTTGATACCTTCTCTACGAGAGATAAGAACAAACGTCAGAAAAATCCGGATTTTTAAGAGATTACTAACTCTACTACTTTCGTTCTAATTCGTTAGTTTGTTTTATTTATTTCCAGAGGTTTCCATTAATCGTATCACGGCGAACGGCGAAGAGTTGTATCAGCAACGGTTGGCTGAGAGACAAATCAATTTCGGTTTCCTCGGCGGAAGTGATATTAAATAATAAAAAGTGATATGCTGACACGATTAATTTATTCAACTCATAGTTAAGTATAATTAATGAAATAATTAGCTCTTCTCGGAGCTACCAGACGAAGTTCTGATAAGATCAATTCAGATCTAATGCTGATTGACACGTCGTGCTTGGAAAGATCTGCTTGTCTTGATACGTCTTCCATTTCACTAATTTATATCCAGAAGGTCCCAGAGGAGTTTGGATTATCGCTAGTTCATCTACATCGACGTAAATACCCTGCAAACCACCTTTCGGCGAGTGGCATGTGGTGTAAATACCGAGCGTTAGAATTGCCTCTTTAGCTTACTGTTGTCGCGTATCTTTCGCACAAAGAAAGAGTTCCTAAAACGACTTTTCCTCGCATCTATTTTTCTAGCCTCACAACTAGCAAAAATAATTTACTATGGGTGTATGAAAATGTGATATGCGGAAATGTGGATCGACCGTTGCGCATTTATGACTTAGATATATAGATTTCAAATGAGAAGTGATATAAAAGTGAAAATGTTCGTGTCAGAGTTCATCATACTCCATACTCTAATGCCATAGATTGTTGTACAAGTGATAATGAATGCAGTTTTTCCTCGAGTAGAGCACAAGGAAGAATCTGCTCGTCAGACATCTTGAATATATGCAGATCACGAATCACGACTTTACTACCGTTTGCGTTACCGAGCAAACTTTCCCTCCTTGCAGTGCCTGTGTTAAGGGAATCTCTTTTTTAGATCTCTTTGATGTAAAAGCTTTCGGAATTTTGAGTGAATTTGGCGCTCTTCAGGAACATTTTTGAAATTTGAAAATGAAAGGCTACATGGCATAACAGCGAATTAATCTACATTAAAATCAAGCATAAATTATTCTCATTCCTGTGATAATTTCTCGCGGAAGAAATGCTTCTCATTAATAGGGATTTTGCTTGTCTTCCTAATGTCTAATATAATAGGATACAAGTTTCAGGCATTAAAATCAAGGAAGTTGTCCATGGATATGGGCACATTCACAGACACCTAATTAATATGAACAAGAAAAAAGTACATTACGTGGATATAATCGTATATAACCTGGAATATGATAATTTCTTTCATCGATACCCCATGCGTAAGTTTATTATTATTATTACTAGGAAACGCCCCCGTCAAGCATGACGGAACATAATTTAGTTTAAGAATATATTTATTATCGTATATATCTGGTCTTCCGAAGCCAGAAACAGTCCGTCGTAATAAGTCTATATATTTCTTACCATTTATTATAATATTTGTTCTACTGTTTCCAAGCCATGAAAGACTACTTTACGTAAATATCTTTTAATAATTATAAGTACTGATTATCCCCGTGCACTTGTATGCGACAATTCATGAAATCAACATTCAACAATGGCCTTAGTCGTCAAAGGGATGGGTTGTTTATTTCCGAAAAATGTTACGAATTTGACGTGTATTTTATCAAAGTTCTCGCAATTTCGAATTTATATGAGTGATTTACGACTAAAATAAGAATATATGATCATTTTCCTTTCTTTATGCGCTTGTCTCAATTTCGTAGTACCATTGTTTCTAATCCAATTTTGTAAAAGAAACGACCTCTGCAAAAATTAAATGAAAACGTAATTTACGTTCATCTCTTATGGAAACGTATTATGAGCTCCTGGGTTCGAGACCGGGCCTTTACAGAAATGAGAATAGTTTTCCTGCGGGTTTCAGCATCGTATAACACAATGTAGTTCGTTTCAGATCTCTAAGGCAAGCTGTTTCTGAGATAAATAGGGGGACGAACACACGGACGGACGGACAGACATTTGCTTTTATATATGATACATTATTAAAATATTCTTTTAACTTCTATTTGAGGCTATGAAATATGAATAATTTCTGAGATAGTAATTCAATCGGAAATTTTTGAAAGTAAGTATAAGGTTGAGAACGAGTGTTCAAAGATATATCAGCACCAAAAAAGTCGACGTAGGAAAACGTCGATGAATTGTTCAATATATACTTCAAACATTCCATTTTGGAATCAAATCAAGAATGGTGATATGCATAAAAGAGGAAATAATGGTGGCCAAAAGCAGTGAAAGCTGCATCATTCTTTTTCCGATAATTACCCGCATCAAATCCATTAGCTTACTCTAAAAATCGTCTAAAATTTAATGTTTTTCCTCAAAGGAACTATTCATCTCTTGACTTATTATCGTTGATGAGGTTTACGAGGCATCAAATTAATAGTAAAAATAGCCGCCAAAAAATCACAAAGAGAAAACCTGAAACCTTTCTTCTGTGGCTAGAGCGCAAATTTGAAGAATTTTCATTTTCCAAGTCTCATTGGTTTTTTCCAGAGTCAGGAAGTCAATAAACAGTTCTTTAATAAGAGTGGGGTCGCTACCGTTCGTAAGAATTTTGTTTGCCTAAAATATTCGTGATAGTTAGCGAACCAACCTACTGGGGTTTTCCTTCCTCTGGTTGCTATAAAACGTACACTGACATACTTTGGCCAAAATTTCACACCTACTGTTTGCTCTTCTTCAGTTATTTTTGCAGCACTGCCCGCTGTGTTATGTTCAACTTTCGGCCCTGTAAGACACCGTTTGGGCTAGGTTTGTACTCATTTTTATCTTTAATGCTGGTGAATTTATATCATATATATAAAAAGCAAATGTCTGTCCGTCTGTCCGTCTCAGATACGGCTTGACATAGAAGTCTGAAACAAACTGCATTGTGTTTCTACGATGCTAAAACTCCCAGGAAAACTATTCTCATCTCTGCAAAGGCCCGGGTTCGAACCCAGGAGGCCATAATACGTTTCCATAAGAGATGAACGTAAAGTACGTTTTCATGACTTGCAGAGGTCATTTCTTTTAGAAAATTAAGTTAGAAACAATGGTCCTTCGAAATTGAGACAAGTGTCACAAGAAAGGAAAATAACCGTAGGTTCTTATTTTAGTCGTGAAGCGTTCATATAAATTCGAAATTGCGAGAACTTTGATAAAATACACGGAAATTTTTCTGAAATAAACAACCCATCCCTTTGACGATCAATGCATTTGTTGTATTTTGATTTCATTAGTTATCCCATATAAATACACGGGGATAATCAGTTAGTATACTTTTCCATAAGAAATGTACGTAAAGTAGGTTTTCGTTACCTGCTGAGGTTGTTTCTTTTACAAAATTAAATTAGAAATAATGGTCCTACGAAGCCAAGAGAAGA
>KZ308360.1:418115-493822 GCA_000376725.2 Ladona fulva | reverse complement strand
ACGATAGTTATTTTGTTGTGTTCATTTAGTTTACTTTATTTCACCTCACGTTCTCAATCATGAGAATGTTCAATTTAAGAGCTTAATCAGCTTCTGAATAGATTTGAAACAGAAGATAGAGAATAGATTTTACGCCCAAAACATATTGGCCTTAAGTAGAAATCAGAAACTTCCTCGAATCAGATCACTTTCGTTTTCTTGTTCGCTCACTGAGTAAGTGAGACCTGGCAAACACTTTGACGCTTTCCAGGAGAAACGAGTTTTTTTACTCCACATTGAGTTTTCCTACACCTTGCTTTTTTAGTTAACGAGCCCTCTTCGATGAGTCATAAAAAGTGTTCATTCATGAACCACGGATCGGAAAAACAGGAGCAATTTATTTCGCGAAATTGGCCTGGAAATGCTTAAAGGAAACATTCTTTGACTAGACTCCTGGTTTTACAGTCGCGGAATATCTCCGTACACTCGATAAGGCTGTTTGCTCACTTTAAACATGTTTTGATAAAGTTTAAATCGGTCATAAAAGTAGTTCAATGTTAGCGTAAAAGACAGCATTTGCTGCTTTGAGACATATTAATTCCTCAATCAAGAGCCCGAACGTTTCTTCCACAGTATAGAAGAAAAAAAGACTGATTCCACTAAAAGATTTTTGATTTAATCATGTGTTTCATTTAAATACATACACGACTGTTATTATTTTGTAAATAAGAAAGAGATTATTAGCAATCTTAAAAAGTCTTTAAATGCAACGACGGTAAATCTGACAAAATTAGGGTAAAAGAGTATCTTATAGTAGAGATAAGAATTAGAGAATTTACACCACTTCTGTAGGGGTAAAGTTATACGGTATATACCATAAAAACAATTTTATAGAATAAGGAAAATAATAAGGTATTTACATTGCAGATTGAGGTGTAAACCCAAAGTTAAACAGGTTAAAACCCAAGGTTAAAGAGATGTGAAAAATATTGACATGACTGGGACTAGAACTCAGGTCTCCAACTTTCCTGGCAAGTGCTCTACCTAATCTACATTTATAAAAGCATTACATCACGATTATCGAGCTTTAACGTGTTTAGTTTCCTGGATACTTAATTTATTTAATTCGGACTAAAAATTACGTTAAAGTTTCACAAACAATTCTGTTATAGTTATTTCAAGTTCATATGAAATATCATTTGACTATTATTGTAATTAATCTATTATTGATATGGAGTTACACTTGGTAAAAAGTATTCCATTCTTAGATATTGTGTGAAAAATATTTTCCACTGGGAATTCATTACAGAAATTTTAAACCTTATCCATAAGGAGAGCAACTCCCAGCCTAACTGCCTCCCAGGTGCGAACATAACTTGCCGCCCTTTAAAATTGAATACCAAATCCATAGATTTTCTGGTTTGTAGGACTTTGTAAGACTTTGGAAAACCAGTGGTTCATGACCTCGCTCCCCAGCTTACATTGGTCGCAAAAAATCAGTAAGAATTAATTATGCATATTCCGTATGCTGACATAGTAAATTGTTATTATGAGTTAGTTCACATTACTTTTGTTTATCATTATCTTAGCAGCAACCGTCTCCGATAGAGTCAATAAAACACGTAAAGCAAATTAGGATAAGCTTCGATCAAATCTCTAGTAAATATTTTTACCAAAATCTGAAGGGAATTTATTCTTGGTAGGTACCAGAAAATCTTTTATTGATTCCAATTTTTCGATTTAATCCACTGATTAAATTCTTTCCTCCCAATGTTTTCCAATCTTTAATTTCACATCATAATCTTTCCTGGATTAGTCATGCGTATCATACAGAAAGTAACAAATAATGTTTTTGTAATAATAACAATAGCTGGATTCTATTGCTGCCCATTAGATGACACCGCATGGGTGCAGTGCACCCCTTGCACCCCTAGGACGGCGCGGCTCTGCATCCATATAGAAACAATCGAGAAAATCGTTCAGTTTGCTATGGAATCGCCTCATCTCTTTATATCAATCACACCTTCGCACCGAGATGCTTTCTAAAACGCGATATCTTGCACTTGAAATAGGTCATTATCACGTAGTACTCTTCAAGCTACTATACCATTAACATTAACATTCATGTCAGCGCTATTTGACGCTTTTTCGAAACGCTGCTCAACCCGCCGCCGTTTTAATAAGACGATCCATCTCGGAAGCCGAAAGTGATGAGCCAGCGGTCTTCGCTCACCTCGTAACATCGTCTTCTTTCAGAGCCCAAGGGTTCACGAAACAAATGGGCCGCTCTCCAGCACATCTCCCGCTCGTGGCTATTTTTCATCTCAACCTTCCGGGTTTTGCTCGCGAGGAAAGAGTAAGGAGATACAATACGCACGTACGCTTGCGACGGTATGAGATTCCAAGGGAATAAACCGTACAAATTGGCTCTCACCCCCGATGCAAGGTTGGAAGGTGAAAATAAAAGAGCGGGACGGAACAGAAAGGTTATAGAGATGGTTATGTTCGGAGAGTGGACATCGTGGGAGGGAAGAGCTAGAGGAGAGTGAGAGTCTGCCTGTGAACGGGCAGGAGAAAGGAATCGGCCCCAAGGGAATTTTCTAAGTGCAACGGCTGTCGGGGGAAAAGGATGTCAAGTCGCTGGTAAAGACTCCCGAAGGTGTCTGTGGAATGGGACGAATCAGATTCCCTCTCACCGTTCCAACCCCACGAACATTTCCAGTACCTTTTGTTTTAAGCACTGTATTAATTAATTTAGGGAAAGTACTTTTTCCGAGGAAGAAACAACGAAAGTATAGTAGTGTTGTTAAAAGTGCCTCTACAGCTCAGGTTATTTCGCATGTATCCTCCCACCGGGAATCGAACCCGAGACCGGTTTAACTGAAGTCGAATCTGGGAGTCCAACCAAAGTTTCTTTGAATGGAGTTTCCATCACATATATGGATTTTTTGTGAAAGGGCTCTTAACCCATACACTTTTATATTATTTGGCGATATATTCGGTCACCAATTTATACACTAAAACGGACTCGCATCTATGAATATGTTGTCTTACGGGATACTCACACTTTATCTCCGTGGTCAGTTCAAGTTTACCAGAGGAAACCTTAAAATTATCATCTTTTCTTTTCGGTTTTCCAGAAAAAACATTTTTTTCCTGAAGTAGCTCTCCGTCCTCCAAAGCCCTAATTGTTTACGCAGATACCACCAGATGGGGGCTGGCATAAGACGGTTAATTTGAGCAAGTTTTGAATAGAAATGATGGAAAGGCTCATGAAGGATATCTTTCGTCAGGTCCCATCTAAAATGTCCGTTTAGGGTAATGCAGCATAAAAATCATAGTAATGACAGCATTATTAAGTGTCGCGCAAATAGTCGTGATCAGAAATATGATACAAAAAATGCATGAACGTTAATATGTCAATGAGAAGCTTGAAAAATGGATGTCATGTAAAAATTTCTCTCATGCTTCGCATTTCATGCACCTATTTTACTGCCTTAAACTTCTGAAATTCTTATGAAATAATTAGTTCTGTTCATCAATTAATTTACAAGATGACGAAATTCGAATGAATATCCAAATGAAATCAAGGAAGGACAGTAAAAGAAACGGAATATCTGAGTAATTATATATTTAAATCTTAAGAAGTTCCCCAAGATTACGGCCGTAAAAAATTAATATGGTTGGATTTATAATTAGCTTTCCGTCAATCTAAACTTTTGCATTATTGCCTCCTTATTCTTCAGTAGCTCTCTCATCAAAGGTCTACAATCTTCTTGAACAAGAACTACTTTTGAGTCTCTTAAAATGTGTTTTTTTTTTAAGTTCCATTTTCAGGAAAGTAAGATAAGTAATTTCAGTGGTAAAATTATCTCGTCAAATTTATCTCGTCCCCCCCAGTGAAATATTTTCGCCGAGAAAAGGGTTCCCTTTAAAGTTAATTATTTGTAATTTGAGGACTATAGCGCATTTAGACGATTAGTTTAGTGTATTTTTTCTGATAAGTAGCCAACTTGGCTCGGAGAATGCTGCATACCGAAGGTTGGAATGTAATTCAAACCCAAATGCATGAATGAACTGTTAACCTAGTTAAATTTTCACCTGTGTGGCAACAGACTTACTCAATAGTACGTGCTACTATGAGAGATTGAAATGTAAAAATTTGCTGAGAAAACCTCTGAAATGTTGAGTATGTGTTAAAAGATAAAATTAATTATAATTCTAGATCAAATACTTGAACTTCAAAAGTAGAAAGTCAATATAAAATCTGACAAGAATTCTTACGGTAAGATCATTACATTCAAATTGAATAAGTATGAATATGATAAGATAAAAGACTAAAATTTTAAGATTAAAATTTGGTTTTATAAATTAAATGCTCCTTGAATTACGCATTACTTAACGTCGATGTTTTTTATAGGACAACACAATAGTATCCTAAGGTGTTTAAATGCCTAAATGATAATTCAGAAAATTATATCGGATATAAAATTATTTGAAATAGTTCGTGTATAATAGAAAATATATGTGATTCAAGGTATGGTAAACAAGGAAAAGATTTTCAATAACAATTATGTATAATGTTTGCCCCTTAAATGTTAGAATATGTTAGGAAACCTTTGCTGGGAAATTTAAAACTACTTACTAATTTTTGCCGGAAGTAATTATCTCACTTCTCTAATTCTTAATCATCGTTCATTAAAAGAAAACTAACCCACGCAGCCCCACGTATCCCACGGAATTTTCTCTGCTATCAGAGATAGCTTCGAATCGATCAATTCACAGGTGATGCCCAAGATGTCTGGATATAAAAAATAATGAGTTTGGAAGGGAGAAAATCCTCGACGATATCCCAAGTTTAACACTCTCTTAGAATCTAGATTTCATCTACATTTAGGAATCTTGGTGAATTATCGAAGATGAGCTATAAACTGAGCTGAATCTAAATCAATATATATAATTATACTTCTGAGTGGAAACTTTCTTCGTTTTCCCTTAATGATAGGTTTAAAAAACACATGCAGCTTAACATCCGTAAAGGTTTAAAATCCGTGAAACTGAATCGTGAAGATCAAAATATAACTATTCCGGGGAAGATATGTTCTCCATACTCTAATTTATTCCAGTATTATTGTAATAATAATATGGAGAAATCGATTATATTTATTATTAGTAGTGACTCCCGGATTCAAACCCGGGATTGCTTTCACCATAGCTGAACGCGCTACCCACTTGGCTATCCGCGAGCCCTTGGTATTTAGTAGTATTCACATAAAATCAATGGTGATAATATGAGAATCAGCCGATGAGAAGATCATGCGTAATTAAGAAGAGAATTCTAAGGAAAAATACTTACAGAAATCGTTGAAGAGTATTCATGATGTACTATGTACGATTGATTGTTTGGCTTGAAACTTCGAGTTAAAGAAGTGCAGTAACAGATTCGTGATTTTCAAGATGTACATGTCGTGGTAAAAGGTGAAAGTACGACGGTTAGATGTGGAGATAATGAGGTAATGCCGCATATGTTGGTTAAGAGAAGATATTAATGATGAAATGAAAAAGGAATTCAAGCAAATAAATTTCAAAAATAGAAAGATGTTTATGAATAAAGGCAATGTGTTGCATGCTTACATTATTCACATTTCAGGCGAAGTTGAGACCCGATAGTCTTACAGTTAATCTCTTGCTAAGGCATTGAACTTTACAACAAAATGAGAGTTAAAAAAGAATAGGAATTAATATGCAAATAAATAACAAAAATACAATACAAACTACAAGTACAAAATATTATACAAATATATCCAAGTGTACCGTAAAAATATTTTTAATGGATGTTCATGAGATTGAATAAGGACGTCGAAATAAAGGACGAGTTTGTTAAATTGAAATACGATAAAATTGGAAATAAACTCCCGCAAAGAAAAAGATATATAGTAGGACAGAAAAGAAGAAAGCAGATAGATTTCATACTGATAAAAATTTTAGAAAATATCACAAGAATTCAAATACGCATGAAAATTTGATTCATGCTTCCCTAAATAGAGGTTTGATTGAGGCTCATTCGGGAGGTTTTCGAGGGGCTTTCCTCCCGACTAGGGTGAATACCAGGCAGAATACTTCCTTCCCTCACATAAGTTGACTCTAACTATGATTTCATAATTGTATTTGTATTGTATTTATTGTGTTATTTTTGGGTATATATTGTAGTTATTTTGGGTTATATATTGTAACATTTGGTTCATTATGATCTAGGAATAATGTTTAATTATGTATACGGTTGCCACCGTGGAATAGATTGCAGTCTTTTGAATGAATAATAATAATAGGCAACGTGAAAGCAGGAATGAGTTTTTGCGTGATACTCTTAGAAGTTTAATTAGAGTATTATGTGGATTTTACCTGTATAACTCTCTATTGAATCTTATTATAACTCTCCTCACACATTGAATTTTATTATACTTCCTTGATTCTCTCGGGAACTCGGATTCGGTGAGAAGAATTTTCTCGTGATCGGTCAGCCCAATCCGGCCAAACACCGCCTTCCTTTTTTCTGACAGACTAAATCGAAAAAAAATTCTTCGAACAGAAATCTATTTATTACAAAGCGAGGAGATTTAACATGCTCGATTTAGCATCAATCGGCCCCATTTCTGTGCCTACTCTTCATTCACATCCAGCAATTCTCTCATGAACAGCTGATTCACTAAGGCAGGGAGAAACGTGGGTCTATCAGATTGAATATTTGGCTTGCGGGAATAAAGGAGGGATCCGAGTCACTGATGGAATACTGAAAGAGGCGGCATTTAGAAAGGAGACGACCATTCGTTCCCTTTACTTTCCTTTCTTCCCTGAAAATGGGAGAGCTCAGACCCACCACTGCGAATTCGGGGATACTGTGTCTAATCTCGGGGACTTGGACATATGAAGTCCGCTGTCGTAGCATTTCATGGAATGATGAGAAAATAAAAAAGTTCCTGATACGATTTCTGTGTGTAAAATCCTCCTCACGTCATCATTTACTAAGCTAACATTCAGAGATATGAGCTTTCATGAGAATTAAGGTATTAGAAATAGCGTCGCACTTCTAAGTGCTCGCCAACAAGTAGTATATTCGCGCAATAAAGGAATATCTATTGTGAAGCAAAGGCTTAATTAGATTGAAATCGCAGAATTACTCTAGGATGTGGCGTCAATTTTGCAGATTAATAGGTGGGTATGTTTAAGTCCCTCGTTATTGCCAAACTTTAGTTTTATCGAGATATGTAACTTTAACACTAAGATATAAAGATCAATTTCAGAGATCAGAATGGAAATCGCTCATTAAAATGTATAAGTATATGTGAATTGGCAGTATAGAAGTTCGAGAAAATTTTGGTCAGACTCATGATTCACTCGGAGAATAAACCGATGAGATTGATATTTCCAATGAAGATATCTGGATTTTCTCTAAATAAGTAATTAAAGAGTTTTGTACGTAAAAAATCATTAATCGCTTACATCATTTACTTGCGCAATTTACCGCTGGTCAAGAAATAGATATTGCTTTAAATATCCATATTAAATGTATCTACAGCCACCGTAACCTGCTAGCATTCTTTGTGCGAGTAAAAAGATCTAAGCGAAAATCTTTTTCTAATTATTCTGCGTTTTCAATTTATTAATTGACATGAAAATATTTTGTTGCAGAATTAATAGTCAGTTTTAGAGACGAAGAAAATGAGAAATCTAGAAGAATAAGAACTGTATTACTTGAGTAATTCTTCTACTTACCCTTGGATTTTTTTTTCGTTGTAAAACGTAAAAAACGTTACCTGTTACAAGTCGGTTTCTAGTTCGGTTTGTTGGCCAAAGCAAGTCAATCACTAATGACCCAAGAGAACAGTTCGAAAATGATCGACAAATTGTATTTTTCTACAGCGAGTCGATCTTTGACATTAGAGGGTGGCATTTTTATAATTCTTTCACTTCAGTACATTACGGGTGACTTATATCATCCCACCACTCGTCTCTTTCTAATTTGTGTGCATTTGTGCTTTCGAAATTCAACGTCCATTATTTTTTATTAGCGATGCGTTCAAAAGCCGTGACTCGGCGATATTTCACCTCTTGATGCTTTTATAACTGGCGAACAGGAAAGGACAATGTCATAATCCTTCAGAGGGAAAAATATTTTTGATAGATTCAGAGGCAAATTTGCGGCGTTCACTGGTGAGAGATTGCTTCTGTTTACTCTCGTTAGATTCACTCAAAATGATTTCATTTCGTATCCTTACATTTGTCGAGTCATACTTTAATTTTTGGCGATGATTAAAATTCTATCAGAAAGAGTTTCCCGTCACAAATACATTTAACCATCTCGGAATAATTGCATTGAAGTTACCTCTAATGTGTTCAGATAACCTAAAATCTGTTATGAAGCAAAAGCAGGGAATTTTTGGCGAATGAAGGCCATATTATGACTCAACGAAAGTGCAAAACCTTACCCAAAAGCTAAAAAGGAAAAGGAAAAGAAAGCTATCAGCAGCTATTAAATCATAAAAGTAGTAAAATCAGAACATAGTATTAGAAGTGTTAGTTATCAGAATAGTTATCAGAGAATTCGCAGTTTATAGAACGATTTTTCGAACTTTATCGAAAAACCACCACGCATCTACGATACGGTGAACGACCATGAATGGTATTTGGATATCAATATTTAATATACTTCACTTTCAGTTAAACTTTATCATGTAATAATGAGAAGTGAGTTATTTCTCAGACTACTCCTCTGGTGGAACACGCAGCTAAATCTAAAATTATAACGGAACACGGTAACGCTCATTTTGTAGAAAAGGTAGATATTGTTATTAATTAAGTTACACAGGTTCATTTAACAGTTCAAAGGGAACACAATCCACACAAAGCAATGATCCCCAGAGTTTTAAGTTGTATCCATTTTTTCTCGACATTCAAAATCCAAAGAGACTTGTATCGACATAAAAGCAATCAATTGACCGTGTTAGCGTTCCGCAAAATATGGTATTGGAACTTATAATCAAAGATAACACAGAAGAAGATAAAGGGACGGGTAAGGATGTGGATCAACACCAAAAAATACTCTACTACAGAAACATAATGCGCCGAGCAGATTTTTGATAGCATTACAACTGATCAAACGATACACGAACGGGAGCATTTTCACTCTACGTTTTCAGAGTCTTGCTCACAGCATATTTTCATATATTCTACTCATTTTCAAAAATTATTCGAGAAAATTCCTTTCCAGACACCAACCCATAATCTTCTTCTGTTACATTTGTATCCTCTCTTATTGGGTACCCTAAGGGGAGCTGTGCAATTTCCGTAGTATATCAATAAATAGAAATGAGCAATCTCACTATTACACGTCCATTCTTTTCCAAGATGGTTACATTTGAATTAAGCCATCAGAGGTATATATATTTTTTATTTTTAACGTTTTGATTCTCCTGTAAATTTTAAAACAAGGACAAAGAATTGGTATCAATATTTGAAATATTTGACTGTATTTTATTTAGGGACTTCGTTCTCGCTTTTGGTAGCTTCATAGCGAACACAATAACACAAATTGATAATATTTGTACTGTTCCACAACGGAACGTATTCACGTCATCATCAGGTGGCTCAGTTTTTAGTTTCTGAAACCCGGTCGTGCTATATTAAAACCGTTGTGGAAAAGTACAAATATTATCAATTTGTGTTATTGTGAAGATGGAATTCCACCAAATATCGCTTACCAAGATTAATTTTATTCATAGCAATCGTTATTCATCTTCCTCCAAGATCATTCTTTATCCTGATGCTCACTTTCCGCGTGCCAATGTCCACTCCGAAGGAATGCAGCTGCGATAACACCATACACGGCTCTTACAAGCAGTTTCAAAAGAAGCTAGCGAGCCTGAGAGCACGCCCGTTGAATTGATTTAAGATATCATCTTGTACTCACATTTTACGCACGATATTTCCTAGCGTATATTAATCCAAGCGAGTTTCTCTTTTTGACACACCCATGGGATCGAAAGCAAGATCTACCTTGTCCTAGACTTCCAGACACGTCGATTCCCGTTTCCACTTTTTCTGCGGTATGAGAGTGACAAAACGTCACCCTGGGCTACCATTAACACTTCAGCGACAAACTACAGAGCTCTTTTTCACGATATCTCGCTCGAGTTTGAAGAAAGCTACGAGGAGAAAACAAGCGTTGAAATTTCAAAAGTTTTGAAAAAATGAATTCCCTGCGCGTTTTCCGGGAGAAAGATGAGGTCCCATCGGTTCTTTCGACCCGAAAGGCTGTGGGAAGCGATCGAATCTGATTTCGGAGTGGCATTTAGTTTATGAACCCTGTCCCAATTATTCCGGTATTTCCTCCTTATATAAAATTAAAATCAGAAATATTACCTTCTTCCTTTCCAATGCATAGGGTTAGCCAGGTCAGGCCGTCTGAAATTATGTTAATATATCGGTATTCATTCTTGAAGGGTAGTGGAAAATTTCTCCTGCAGTAATACAGTGCGATATTATCCCGCCTCAGGAGAAATCTTCCTGAGGAGTACATTAAAGTAATGAAGATATGAATCTACATCATCTGTGGCCTATGAAAAGATATCATTATCTTTCATTAGGATATCAGGGGAGTTATGTCACGCGTGATAGAGTCCTTATGCTTAAAGCAGTGCTTTCCAAGTTTTTTACCTCCGCGGAATAACGACATGTACATACGAAAACTACGGTACGCTAATTAATACGTATGATACCTCTGGTTAGAATGGAATTTTAAAAGGAGAGACTTGCAAACTATGGCGAGTGTAATATATATCTTAACGAAATTCCTTCAAGCATAAATATTTTGGAGCGCTATTATTATCATGTATAGTTCGCGGAAAGAATGAATTCTTAAAACGACTCGTCCTAGCATCTATTTCTCTTATTTTGCGCTAATTGTCGGATCATCCAAAAGGTATTGTAGACAATCATCACGTTCTGTGAGAAACAAATGTAGCTGAATTGAACGAAATAGTTTGTGTTAAAAAAATTTCCTTAAACGACACAGAATCAGGAGTGACTTTGTGGTAATGATTAACGTTAAAAAACTCCATTTTAACAAAACTTTTACTAAACCACAGGATTGTTGTGTTTCTTGTGAAATCTTGTGGTTTAGTAAAAGTTTTGTTAAAATGGAGTTTGTTAAAATGGAGTTTTTTAAAATTTTCCTTGTTAATTTCTTTAATCTGGCCCGTTTATTTCACTCAGAGACCATTTCTACTTCTTCATTTATCTTTACGTCTTACCTCCTAAAACTTCTTTAGGTAACCCCCCATACTTCGAGGTTTTTCTAACTCACTTTCTCCCACTCTGTTTATCTCTTTAATCGATATCTTTTCCCTTCCTTCCGCATCTGATGCTTCCAATTGGTTTTCACTATCACATTTACTAATCCACTGCTTAGATATATTTCGAAAGATTTTGATTTATCACTTTCTAAACACGTGTTGCAAACGCATTTTTAAGAAAAAGAAATAAATCAGAAATCATTCCATTTTCTCTCCGTGTTCTCCATTTTAAAGGAATCTCCCATTTCTTCTATTGTTGCTCTACTTATGTTTTTTTAACGCTTTACATCACCAAAAATAAAATGCTTAAAATATGGATCTGATATCCGCTCCATTTGCTGCAGCATTAGGAATTCTCCATTAATATGAGTCGTGCTTTTTTCTGGTCATAACATCTCCTGTTAGTATTATTCAGTCTTAATTGATTTTGTACAACTCAGCTGAGTTTATAAGCTAGGATTATAAGTTGCGTATTATATTTCGAAAGGAAATCTCACGTTTTGTGGCCGATACATAGGAGAAATGATGGTATGATTATTAATTCAGCAGTGAAAATAATCATTACTCTTCTTTGTGTTCCCTGATTTGATTCTTGTGCTCTCCAATTTCTAATTTCGGTCGTTAGTATTTAAAAAAATGTCTACGAAAGATAAAACTGAGTGGAAAATTTGAGAATCCACAATCAAAGACGAAAATTCTCTCTTTATTACATTACATGAACCTTCAGGCTGTTTTGTTTTTAATGACTTAGTTATTGCTTACTCGAGGTTTTTAATTAGTGATTTTTTTCTGGTCAATTACATGATAAATCAAATACAGCCAATAATTCTACATATTTGCTATGATTGTAAGTTAATACGGAGCAAAACCAATGAGAACTGAATTCATATTGAAGGGGAGTTAACGTCGGGAGAGAGGAAGTATCCAATTAATTTTTTTCGTTAAATAAAAGTGTTGTGGTAAATCTACCAGCGCACAACATGCCTGAATATTCTGGTTACATTCCAGATTTTTCTGGTGTGCGTATTTACTGAGGAATGTAAGGATTCAGCTTTCTCTCGTGTTTTGCATCTGGACAGGTACCCATATTTCAGAATTTATGGAAAACAAAACTCATTCCTTTACCTTTCTTTTACAAATCATCCAGTATTCAGAGCTTGATGAATCACGATCGATGCATTTAACTTCAATTGAAATCCGTACATTCGTCATTCTATAAGTTTTGACCGAACTTCCTCTTTTTGACCCATCGCTATGATGAACATGAGGAAGAGTATTGCTTTTATTCCTCAAAATATACTTCCTAGAGGTAGCTTTGAGAAAACAGTTGGTGATTCGGAAGTGAATTGAACAGAAAATGAAAATAACTAACATTCTGCTGAGTCAGAATAAATACATTTCAGTTTCATTTGATTATTTCATACGCCTTTCTCAAGCCTGAGGGAGGTTATTAAAAAATATTATTGTTGGGAGAAAGTCAAAACTTTCATGCTCGTGATCGATAAGACCCTAAATAACACATAAGGAAACTCCGAGGGAAAAAAGCATCTTCCCGAGAGCTGTCTTCTGTTTCAACGGGACATGTTACCAGACTTGACCTCCAGCACCCTGCTCATCTTCTTCCTTCATCCAGCCTCCCAATTTAGCCATCCCGACAACTTTCCTACTTCGATTTTTCTCATAGTCTTCGAGCCAATCTTTCTCTCCGTCGGATACGTATTTTTTCTCCGACTCGAAAGACCGGATTCGTTCTCTCTTGACGTATCAGCTTCGATGAAACCGCTCATCTCCAAGAGGGCTATAGACTTATTAAGAAAGATGTTCCTATGCCAGAAGACCAGACTGGGAGAAATGGAAAGTATTTAGTGTTAGTCGGAAGGGGAATCTTCCTCGTTGAAACGTATTACACAAAATCCGTGCCAAAAGGGTTCCGCATTGCGTCATCAAGTTTCTAAAAGGTCCGACTATTCTAGAAGATAAGCATAAGTTGAAACTCTTTGGATGTGAAATAAATTTAAAGCGTTGAACCTATTGCTCGGCTCTCGAGGAAATGATAGCGCTTTCACCAGTGGTGTTAGATTTCCCTGTTTTCATTACCGGTGTATGCCCATAATATCAGCGAGTTACGATTAGTGATGGCTTATGGCCTCAAGAAGAACATCTGGTCGTTAAAGCCTATGCCAGGTACATAACGATGAGCAATCCCTAGAAGAATCAGAGAGAACCTGATATTGATTTGTCTAAGTGACCGTTGAAGGGGAAATTTCTAATTTTCTTCTGCATTGAATCCTGTCAAATGTGAATTCAAATTATACCCTCCATCAAATTGGTCTTTTTGATTCTAATTCAAATTGGACAAGAGAGTCTGAAAATAATGATTTCTTATTATTTTATTATATGCACAAACCTCACTAGTGGGTTTGTGCATACTACTACCCAAACCCACAATGTTCCGGTGGCAAGGATTAAACACACACTCCCGGTTACAAATACTACTACAAAACAATGAAGCTATCAGTAACATCAACTTTCTTGTCAGTCACAGAAATAACCCAATATAACACAATATAGCATAACATAACACAATATAACTACGTGCCCAATATACACACAGTTCTACGATGCCCGTCGAAATGTCCCTCACAACTACACCGCTTATCTAAGTACAGGACCCAATCATTTCGATTAATCGGGATGGAATCGGTATCGTTGTCCAACGTTTCGATAGACTTCGGATGCCCATTTTTCAAATTCAGATGCCCATTGATTGACTTCGGATACTCATTTCTCGACTTCGGTTACCCATTGCTCGACTTCGGATACTAATAGTTCAATTTCAGATACCCATAACTCGACTTCGGATACCCATTGCTCGACTTCCGTTACCCATTGCTCGACATCGCATTTCCAGTGCTCGACTTCGGATACTCATAGTTCAATTTCGGATACCCATAACTCGACTTCGGATACCCATTGCTCGACTTCCGTTACCCATTGCTCGACATCGCATTTCCAGTGCTCGACTTCGGATACTCATAGTTCAATTTCGGATACCCATAGCTCGACTTCGGATACCAATTGCTAGGTTTCCGATACCCATTGCTCAACTTCGGATACCCATTCTGCGATTTAGGATACCCATTCTTCGATTTCGGATAGCCATAGCTTAACTTTGGACACCCATTGCTTGCTTTCGATTATTCATTGCTTGAGTGCGATTGATAACTGATCTCCGAGACCTGCGCAGCTGGGTCTATGAGACCCAGTTCCCACAGTTCCCAGTTTCCCAGTTCCCAGTTTAATTGGTCCAATTAAGGCTCTTAGCTACGGATGGTTAAGATAAAATTTAAGTTTTGCTTCAACGGATATGATTTATCATCGCATCTTCGAGCAATCATTTCCATTTTCTTGCACATACAAGTCTATGATCAATTATATGATACATGCTCGTATCATTAAGTTAAACCCAAAAAAGGATTTTATGGTTTATTTATTAGATCACAAATATTTTCAGGAAGTTGGATCATCCAGCAATTTTAAAGAAGCTTAATGATCAGCTGCAATGGACCGAATATCCCTCAATTATAAATGAAGTGCTCGTTATCTATCTTTTGCCCAGACATGAACAAATAACTAAATGGTTGAATGATTAATAAATAGTAAAATAAATACAAATACTTTGAACTTTTCGTGTAAAAATTGTATTAACGACCGGCTTTGACTCTAACGAGTCAGGTTGACTCGTCGTTAGTAGGTAACTCCGATTCGTGGAAACTACAAAGAATTTTTATTTCTTTCTGTATGACGTTCGATCAAGTTACGTTAAATCACATTAATGATCCCAAGGAAGAATGGACTTGGAAAAAGTCTGACGGGACCGGGAATCGAAGCCGGGTCTCCCAATTGCCGGTCGGGTGCTCTGTCCGTTGAGCCATCCCGGCAGAACATTTCTCCAAGCCATCAGGGATACTCGCTATTTGAATGATCTTTATGCTAAGTATATTACGTAGTAGTAGTATTGTTAAAAGTGCTTCGACGGCTTAGGTCATTTCGCATGTAGGCCCCCACCGGGAATCGAACCCGGCGCCGCTTTCATCGAAGTTGAACGCGTTGCCCACTTGGTTATCTGGGAAGCCAGGTATATTAAGTCATTGTAGTATGACCGAAGTGATATCTGGTAAATATATTGGTTAACAACGTCAGAATATAGAAGAGAAATTCTACACAATCTAATTAATATTATGCCTCCAATGTTAAAAAGTCTTGGTGGTTGGTTCGAAATTTTCATAACGTTCTTTTAAACCCTTCGATAGTATGTTGAGACCTCTTAAGTCTCTCATTAACGTTTATTCTTTAGTGATGCGGATACGTTATTTTATACCTAAAAAGATATTTGGATTCCTAACAAAACATAACGTCGGTATCTTGAACGTTACTTACAGGCATAACTTTCTTTTTGAGGTTGTCGATTCCGTTTATTGGGAAATGTATGTTGCAGTATTCGTGGAATAAAAATCGTCCGACATTGTTCATGCGTCCGCTTGGTAAGCAATCAAGCCTCTGGATATTTATCAAAGAGACCTGGATATCTGCCAGTTTTCGAGGCGATCGTTTTATTGACGCTAAGAGCATCTTTGAGGCGATTAAAACTGCCAGGAAGGGAAATTAGTGTTATCCGGACTTAAATACTTTAGTGGAGGTGATTTATAGCTAATTTGTAATCGATGCTCGTCAAATTATAACATCATTGAGTTTGTTCTTATATCACGCAAAATCACGGATAATCTATAATATTTATACTGTCTTATTCCCTGTATAGATACTATAAGATGTTAAAGTTAAATATTTCAACGTTGTTTGGATTTAGAAGCTTAAATGCCACTTCAAAGAATGTGTCAAGTCCGTATTCCATGATTATCCACTAGGGTAGGATATATTTATTAATATTAATGTCCTAATTTTTGGTATACTATTCTTATTCATACTCGATCATTTTCGCAAAGAAAAGAATCTTTTCATTGCCTTCTAATGTGTACTGACACATACAATTTACTTTGACTTACTTTTCATTTGATTAAAACCATTAATTAAATACAATTTAAAGCAATTATGGAAACCGTAAATCATGAATATAGTTTTGTAAAATTGTTCTTGTGTGGCACTGATAATAGCTCGATACCTTCCTCATATCTTAAGTCATATAGAAAAATTTTCTATATCCAAGATCGTGGATAAGATTTCTCTTTTGTATATTCTTTAATGTCATATGTTGTATGAGTACCTCGTTCGTCTGTGTGACCACATTCAGCATATTTTCTTATTAATTACTTATTATCTCCGTATATGATTAAAAAGAAGCAACCAAAGGTGATACGTTTTGTGTAGAATTGCTACGATAAATCAATGAGCGTTACTCCGATGCTTTAGGGCCCAAGATAGGAATCTTTAGGAGTAAGAAGATTTAAAAAAAGGATTAATTTACCGGATAAATTAAGAGAAAGCAAGTTCAGAGATTATGTAGCCGATATCATGCGTTCACTATGTTACATAGGCCGTTACGATACTGCGAGGAAGATCAGAGAAAGAGATCCTAGAACGAATCGATCAAATAACTCATTTTTTCCGCGAACGATACGCGAAAGTAATCGATTGGGGAAATAGAGTCATGGTGCATGAATCCTCTGCCACACGCCGAAAGGCGGCTTAAAGTGTTCTTACATAGACATAGACATCTAAAATCTGTATTCTGAAGTACCCTGTAAACACACACCGACATTCCACCTCAGACCTTTTGAGTTTTTTCCTCGTTAGAGCCCTCACCTGAACGTCAAATCATATACCGGTTACAACTGGTAAACGAAACAGTTTTGGCTTCTAATTCGTGAGACGCGATGGAGGGCAGAAAAAGGATCTAACGTTCCAAGCGAAAATTCGTCCGAAGAAAGTCGGAAACGAAATTTTTTCCGCTTTATCGCGAAATCTTTCCGTTCCTTCTCGAACCAAGATGTCGTGCGTGTTTGTTCATCGCGATACACGTATAGAAATCCTGTTCAAAGCTAAATATTATCGTTCTATTTCTCATGTTTCTCTTAATTATTAGAAATTCGGAATTTTTTTCAAAAAAGAAAATGAGTAAAAACTCCCATCTCTAGCATGACGTACCTATGTAATGATAAGTCTTTCATCATTGCGGAATAAATTATAAGGGTGAGCTCAGGTTAGACTCGATAAAGTTGGGCAAAGAGATAATAGGGAGACTTTTGGCTTATTTTTCAATATCGTATGACAGTAATTGTTGAGATATAACTTGCTCCTTAAGTTGGGTGGATGTTCCAGAGCCTTCAGGGTGACCAAATCAAGGAGGCAGAACTTCTGGAAGAATCCGCCTTTCTGAGTAGCTCCCTATATTTATTTTGTAATGATTAGTGTGGTGATGAGTTATGATTAGCAAATATTTGTTAAGGAAGTTAATTAAAATCATAACTGTAATTGTAACTTTAATTTTACGGGAGCAACTACGACATTAGTATTACCGTAAAATTGATACGTGCATGGATTAATTTAAGAAAGCAAACGTATCTATACGTAGAATCTGTGGGATTACATTCATAACATGTATTTATATGATAAAGGTGGAATAGGTAAACAACAGCATAGCTGGTATAGCATATAATTCTTATACAATTTCATTCTTATTACCAGCTGGGTCAATGCATAATCTGCTAGGATTCTCTCATTTACATCCAAATCATTCTTTGTGTGTCATTTACTCCATAATGCCACTCGTCTTTTCATCTCTACCCACAATTACTGTGATAATTTATGCACACAAATGGAAAGTAAATTCTCAGCAGATGATATCGGTATTGAAATACCATATTAAGTCTGAGTTCTACGCGCATTACTATAATCCCACAAATTCACAAAAGCATAAAAAGGAGATTAGAAAACTAAATGGAGCAGATTTACTGAGGAACAAAGTGTTTAATAAACTCCAGTTGAAAAATCCTTTCGAATAAAAGGATATTAGATAGAGTGTAATAAAGTTTCCCCTTTTTTATAAGCAACAACGAACCGTTACTAATAGGAAATTCTTGGCTGAATAGTTATCTTCGATACTCGTTAACGTCGCCACCGGACGAAACGTCTAACTGCGGCGGTATTGACTAATAATAATAATAATACGTAGAACATAAACTTTATTTGAAGCTGTCGAAATTTACTCGTAAATCCTAATGTTTTTAGGAGGTGATAACTTATGAATCTTCTTTCACAGAGAAATCTAGGAAACTAGTAAATGTAAATGTAAATCTTCTACGTATACATATAATAGAATTAGTAAACATTTCAATACTTTATAGCTATTTCTATACACGAGAGCCTATCGAACTGTCTCTGAATTGCGAGGATACCGTGCCAAGAAAAATTCTTCTTTACTCGTTATCTTTTCGTCATAACTGCTGTTAGTCAGCTGTTTTATTTTGAACATCGCTGGATAATTTGATCATACGGGGCTATTTACGCGATTGATGTTTTCCTGTGGGACTGAGAAATGCTAAAGAACCTAAATCTTGAGCATCAAAACAAACTTATAATAATAATGATGAATCTATTTATCCAACGACATAAATAAGCATTTAATGGAAAGTCATTGTCATAGGTCCACTAAACTGTAATCGGCGATTACAAATCTACATTACATTAAATTACATTTTACATTTTATAACCATTCGACGTTACTTTACAATTACCAATATACATTAAGTTATAATACAGTTCTAATCTTATATTACATTTTTATATGATATTTTACATTATTTTCTAATTAAAAATGTTTTTCATAAACTCCACGCGCATACGCGCGGACACCATCTGAGGCTTTATATAAAAAATTAAAACATTTTTCCCATTGATATTCTATTCACCTAGGCTAACATTCACCATATTATCGATGGTGGAAATATAACTGTACTTAACATAAAATAAATTGTATTTCGTGACAAATGTAAAAGAAGCATTAATGATTGAATATGTAATTGATATGTAAACGATCAAATTCCATTCAACATTAACACTGTTAGACGTGAATTTTCAATGCATATTTTTGTTTCTCGAATTGGGAAGAAACGGCAACGTTAAACGTTCGGAACTTGAATAAAACCAATATTATCCATCGTTATTTTCCATTTTCAGATATTAAGATGTATTATTCAAAACGCACAATTTTAATTCACCCCTAACCACAAAACAGCCGCCAAATATTCCATGTTTCAGAGTGTTTAAGTTACTTTACATCGCTTGCATGTTTGGAAAAAAATTTCAAGGACACCCTGTGAATTGCTTATTAATTTAGCAGCAGAAGCTCTCGAAATATCGGAAATAGCGACGAAGATAGATACCGCGAAGCCTATGACTCAGAAATCAAATAAAAAACATCGTGACATTCTGATTTCTCCCTCGAATTTCCCTTCCTGTCAAAATTGCACATATCCAATACCCACGCCTCTAAGAGAGCGATGAATATCCGGAGATGAACGCTTTGGTGAAACCGAAAATTGCGAATGAGAGTCATTGTAGACTATCTAAGGAGATTAGAAACTCAGTCATCAACTTCGCATCAGTGGCAAATCACTGTCCTTCAATTTTTCTTCGCCTATTCTTCCATATGATTTTCGTTTTTTACAATTGCGTTCGGAGGATGGAGATTGGAAGCAAAGTCGGACGAATGGGAAAGGGAGTTGCTCGGTTTGTCGGTCGTCTTCATCCAATCCTCCTATGGGACAACTGAATTGAAGAGAACCGAGAGAGTGAGTTTGTCTTTCATATGAGTGATGGAGGCTCTTCACGGTTATGAATAAACGGTCCAAGCGCACGGGAGCGGCGACGGAGTAGATCGCATTTGATTTCATTCGGATGAATGGAGAGATTGTTTGCATACCACACTTAATCCCTCTACTGTGTATCGTTTATCCGCAAACGACAGTTCGTAGCCATCGATCATTACTAACAATTATTTGATGATGGCCTCTGTCCTACTTCGCAGGTGGTGTAATTAAGAAAAGGAATATTTGCAGCGTCAGCGTTTCTTCAGCAACGCGCGTAAAAACCTCTACTTAACTCCCATCTCCAGAAGTTTAGATTGGTCATCCTACTTTGAATTCCATTGTATCCTTTCATTTGCGAGACTTTCTATCGGAAGATTAGCGCACGGAAACTGTCTAATGCTCGCCAACTATCTAAAATTTCAACTCTAAAATGTAGGAATTTGCATACGCCTTGCTTTCTATTGCGGAACATTCTGTAAAGAAGCCCCTTAGTACGTTGTTCGTAACTAGAATGATAGCGATATGCCGCACAGGAAAGGGTTGTTCGCGTGTTGAAGTTTCCTGCTAATGTAGTTTTTATGTGTTTCCAATTTCGGTTACCATGTATAATTTTTATGTCCTGTAAATGAGGTTCGCGCCACTTCGCGCGTTGAAGTCTCCGGCCTGTAATGCAAGTCTTTGTATTGAATCGATTGCGCCTTGTATCTCCCATAGGAAATGTTTATGGGAAGAACTTGTTTTCTCCGGCAATTACTTTAAGCGGAAACATTTTTCTCTATTGTCGGCGATCTTCGGCACCTATGGCCGAGAAAGTTTCCATCATAAATTAACGCGTTCGTTTCGTGAAACACTTCCAGTTGGCGAATCTTGAGCTTTCCAGCAGAGCACTTAACCCTACATCGATAGATACTCCATGGGTGAAAAATTCATGATGGATAAGTCTTCAAGGAGGATGATATGTCACCGCAGACAGGAAATGACCGAAAAGACGACAAGCGGAGTATTGCGAGCATTTTCGATGTACAGGTTTTTCAAGCGTTCTCGTTCCGCGACACCATGTGGCCGATTTTCGTGCCGCTCTTCTTTCCTCTACTCTCTCCCTATATGCATCTCTCTTTTACACGAGCGGGCCATTCCGAAACCTTCAAGCACCCTCCTCCTTCCACGTAAATAAAAAATTAAACCTTTTCCCCGCCCATCCCTCTGGTAAAAGTTGTCTACCACCGAAACCACTTCTCCTCTCTTCCTCTTCCCATCTCTTTCTTCCTCCTCTCTCCCACTTCGCTCTGGAGCTTCTGGGAGACACTCCCAACGGAAGATCCCGCCTCTTCCTCCTTCCCCACCCCACCGGCCGCTTCTGCTTACACCAACAACCGCTAACCTACCTATACAGTCAAGCAGCACGCGCTGTGCCCCTAACGAAATCCACTCCACTCCTCCTCTTCAAACTCTTTCTCCATCCCTTCCCTCCCCCATCGGGTTTTTTAAGTCGGAGGAGGATGAGAAGCAGGGAAAGTGAAGATTTTCGTTTTTTTAACGTATCTCTCGCCAGGAGAGTCTTCCTACCCAAACCTCTCGTCCCACTGGCCCATTGTAGGGTGCAAGGTATCCCACTCCGTCTGTCGTGTTCCTTAACGTTTCCCCTCCCTCTCTCCCGCTGCAGGTGGTTTCGAGTCCCCCGCGAATGGCCCTCCGGGGGAGCGAGGATGATGGGTTCGATGGACGGGGTGGGGGAGTGGGGGGCTGCGGTGGTGGGATTCGTGGGGGAGTAAAGGGGGGGCGAGGGTCATCGGCGGTTGGCATCTTATGGAAGAAGGGGAAAGGGTCTTCCTCGGCTGGTTAAATCTCCTCTCCTTCGTGGGTATATAACCGGGAGAGGTAGACATCGGAGGCATCAAAAGCGGATCTGCAGTGTCTGCAGCAGCATCAATTTCACCCCGCCATCTCTCCGGAGTTCTTCCGATTTCTGAGAGAGAAGACCAACTTTACCGCATAGGAAGGTTCTCTCAGCGGGGATCTAAAGGATCATCGTCGCCATGCGGAGCGGCACCAAACTGCTGGTCAGTGCTTCAATACCCGCCACTTTCCGATGGATTCTTTCGTGTCGATTCGTTGCTATCACGGATAAAGCGCGATCTGAAATTCGGACGATGCCTTCGAAGTGACTTATTTTGGAATACCGTTCTCCTTGGTGATTCGACTGTCCCGTCGTAGTCGATTATATTTTTCAAAATTCCGGACGTTTACCTAGTGGAATATTCGTGTAGATCCTGGCGAGGATTTATCCAATCAATCTAGGTCTTATCTTAAATAGACCTAGTACTCAACTTCTCTAATATGTAATTTTTAATACCGGTATATGTGTTAAGAGGTTCGACTTAAACAACTACAGATTCATTCTAGTTTTTTCTTTTTATTTATTTTCATATTTAGCAATATCACGGCTAAATACGCTTAAATTTTATCCTCCGGTGATTATTTATTATAAACTCATTGCAATATCAAAGAAGAGCAAGCTTACATAATTTACTCAAGATTTTTTGATTCGTAGTTTATTGGAAATAATAATTTGTAAGGAGTGTACTGGAATACATTAGTTACAATATATTTAAATTGGCTGATATGAGTTCATATAGTATCACACTCATATTGTTTAACTGATTTGAATGATGCAAATGTTTAACTTTTCATTGTTCCACTTTTTATACTATTAAAATCTTCATAAAATGTAAAAAATCATTGTTCGTTAGTTAAATAACTTCCAAATCAAAAATTTGAGAAAACTTGGAACGGCATTATGCTATTATTACTCGGGTTTGCTGCCGTTTGACTTCCGGGTTTTGCTGTTTAATTAACGCGATTTTTTATTATTTTACGCGTATTGTATTTCTCGGACGCTTAAGTCTGGGTTCATTAAGGTAAGGAAATGAAAATGAACCAAGTAGCATCCGCAATTTAGTACGAGCTTTGCAAAAATTAAAACCACCCAGCAATTATTTTAGCTCATTTTAACTTCCGGCTCTGTTTCGTGTCGCTCATCCCAATATTTCTTTTCTTTTAATTCTCGAAGTACGCCGGGATGGAGGGGAGGTAAATCAAGGTTTGCAAGGTAAAAAGGCATAAGGCTTGGGAAGTCCTGTAGCCTTCTCCTCCCAAAGCACTCACCCTTCGAAGGCACGTCATCCCCATCCCACCGCCCCTCTATATTCTTTTGTTTCCCACACAATATCTTCATCTCGATCCCAGCTTTTCAAAATCAAGGGAGCTCTTACAAGAAACAGACCACGCCAAGGTGAACGACGTCATGAGCAGCGGGCGCCGTTGACCTAGTGGCATTGAGAGTCTGTGTATACTTCAGAGGAGTCCCACAAGAACCGTTTTTCGCCCATCTTTTTTGATCTCCCGCTCATTTTTTCCGCTAATGCAGTTCCGCGCTCTGAGCTTCATATCGCCCCAAAAGTTTCTCTCAGTATTAACGTGCAATATATCCCTCGTCTATTCCTTCCTATGACCCAGAAATAAATCGAGACGAATTCATTTTTTTCATTCAGAGACGGAACGCAGTCTTTCCGCTAACGGCTTTTCATGCGAAACGGAAGCCTTCGAAAGGTAGCGACCTTGAATTTTTTCTCTGCATGAATTTTACGGGATATTTTCCACCGCTATAAAGGTGTAGTTTTTACGAATACATCGTGAACGTAATTTCTTTGCAGTCATTCACAGTTAATCCTTTTGGGGTAATTCTGCATTTGTACTAATTATTTTATTCTCCGCTGTTTGCGAAATAATGAAAAAAATTCATCTAAATCATCGCGTATCCATTTAGTTAAAAAATATCTTCCTTTAAAATTGTATATCTAAAAAGTACTTCATTGAAGCTAATGTCACTTTTTACTTTTTTATATTTTACCGCATTTCTAGCAATAAGAAGTCAAATTTTTCGTAACTTATACCAGAATTCATTTGTATTTATTTTTGAGTAATCAGATATATACCATTCGAGAATCTTTTGGATTACGATTCACTTTTTTCCAAAAACATTTTTCCATATATCTCATACGGTATCAGAGTAACTTGAGTTGATTTTTGAAGTTTAATACCATCAAAGAAAACTGCCTGTTTCGTTAGTTCGTTATTGTACTCAGTTACCTAACCAATTTAATTAGTTAATGAATACATCTGGGACAGTCTCGTAAATATTCATGAGCAAAATTTTAGCCTTGAAAACCAGTCACCTGAATATAGATAAATCTAAAAATATTTCTCCAGAGCATCAAGGAAGTTTCGAGTAGATAAAATCTTCACAAGACAAAGTTCTCACGGGCGACATTATCTTTCGGGAGGATTTTGCTCTAAGTCGTAAACTTTTCGGCTTATTTACCATCCGATAGAATTTGGAGATCTAAACGCGCGGAGCTATTAATTTAGAGCGATTCTTTATTCGTTTCTAATTCGATAGATTTGGAAACCTTGATGCGTGAAGCAGATAATTCTGAGACCGTATTCACAGTCCTCATGACCAAATCTTATTATGCTTTTTTAATTCCAACGGCTATGTTAGCTTTGGGGAAATTTTCTTGAAAGTTTTGCGAAACCTTAAGTCACTGGTCACGTTCCCGTTTCACTTTCACTACTCTAAAAGAGAGCAGCCCCCATAAGGCCAATGCCAAGGATATTCGAAGATCCAGTTCCCTTCCTTGGTAAATGGAGCTTAATTTATTGATTGGACAATTTTAGAGGCTCAGAGGAAGTTGATAACCTAGTTTAAGGCCTTGCTCCTAGCACATTGAAAAAGCCTTTGCTAGATAGTTTGTTTTCGCCAGCCTGTCTTGGTACTCCAAAGGTATCTGTATTAGTAATAGCATAGTAATTTTACGCCCTATACCTCCATAAACTTCAGAGCTACATAATGTATTCGGAAAGCTCTTTGCCCGTGAAAGAAGATCAAGGCGACCCAGTTTTTCTCCATGCTTTCTCGTTGTAGAAATAAGATAAGGGTCGCGCGCCATGAAATAATATCCTATTATGCATGGAATAGTGCATTATTACTTAAATTGATATTTACAATGATCTAAAATGATCATCATATCTTTCTATATATTATTATCTTTATATATCTTTTTACAATTTTATCTCGATGTTTCTGAGCAGCAATAGGAGTTTGGCGAAAGTGTTGTTGAGAATTTCCTAAATAGAATCCTATAAATATTTTCTAACTTTAGTAAAAGCTGATACTTCATTTTGATCACATTAAATGGATTTTTAGAAGATTCTTATTTTCCTAAAAGCTATCCAATTTATAGATTTTCATGCATCACATAAGTATCAGTATCTTTGAAGAGTCAAAAATAAAAAAGGTGTTCGACCATACGAAATTCATCCGAAAAATCCTCAAAATATTCACTTAATTGCTTCCGTATCTCGTGAATCACAACCAATTTGAAGAGTTCAGAATGTGTATCAGTTCATATGATGTCTGTAATGAAGAAATGCTTCTTGGTTTTTGATTGTGCGGTTTTTCATAACTGTGTCGTATTTCCTGTTGCAGTTGGTCTTCGTGGCCGCCACAGCTCTTGTGGTAACACGTGCCGAGGAAGAAAATAAAGAGTAAGTATCCGATTCAGAAGCGTGTTAGCTTTTAAGATATAGAATATAGGAGAAGTTGTAGGAGGTAAGATGTAGTTTTGTCTTAAGAACTTCCTTCCGAGTTCCTTTCGCTCATCTCTCTCATATATCTTTCTTCACTTTTAATATTGGCTGAAAATCCGTTTTTGCATTAGTTGTTATTGTATTATCATTAATAGTTTTTAATGTCCATTCTTCCTTTCTATTGGGGTTTCAACTGCCCTAAAGTGAAATTTAGGGGAAGGGATTCACATAACGTTCTTCAAGGGAATAAATTGCTTTCATTTTGCATTCAGTGTTTAAAAAAAAAACCCGTACGAAATAATCCAGCCATTCGCGGCAATAATAATTAATTTTTTGTTCCTCTGAGATATTTTAAATATCGATGGAATGATTTCGGTTTAATGGTTAATATATTAGTTTTGGATTGGCAATTGAAACTAGAACATCTCGAGGTCTCTTTATTACCCCAGTGTATAAAAAAAATATAGTCGCTGCAAATATCCTTTATGCTCACACTTTCTTTCCTTCCCTATAAAAAGGCAATGCGCTCTTAAACGAAAACTCAAGCCGTCCTTTCGACCTATCAAATAAGAGATCATCATCAGATCGAGAGCCAAGCAACCATTCTTCGTATTTTCGACCTTGTTTCTGTCCTCTCGTCTAAGCGGTAAGAAAGCGCACTTTTACCTCGATAGATCCTCGATTGGATTACACTTTTAAAGTGCATTCAACATGACTGGAGTATCTTTAAGCGGCATGCCCTTGACGTCAGCCGAAGATAAATGTATCTCCGGCAATCTCGAGATTCGGTTCCGACCGAGAGCATCTATTTCTCTAATCCGTGATCATCCAATCGGAAATCGTTAATGAATTTCCTTTCGGAGACAAGCAGATGATAGCCGTCCTACATATTTGATAGCAATCAATTCCCTTTCCTTCGCATTTTAATCCAATTAATAAGGTCAACCATTGTTTGGTGAAAGTCGCGCATTTTACACTATTCCTTTGCGCCGCTCCTTTGCATGAATGGAAAATATTGCGGGGAGTTGACATTTCGCGATGTTGAAAATTCGCGAATTTAGAAAACGTTCGACGGGTGCTTGAGTAAAGCTCTCTCTCTGCAATGCAGTTTTGAGAAAGGAGAATTGCAAGCGTACCTTTCTATTTCCGCCATACCGAGAATGTTGAGAAAGATGCACTAAGCGCATCGCATTAGTACCCATCAAAACTGAAATTTGATTGCGCATGAATTTTTCGTTTCGTCCAGTGGAACTTATGTTTTATATGCAGATAGTATATTTGTTAATTCCTTTATATTTTAACTTTGGATTTTCTTCGCCTTTAATACTTTTACTTCACTTAATTCAACGTTCAACTAGATTTCAATATATGTATTATTATTTATAATTTTTATGCTTTAAATTAGTTTTTTTTTAACTTATATTTGCATTTAATGTAATTTAATTTTATACTTAATATTATACAAAAATTCGTATTTTAACATTTAGACTTTTATCATACAAATACTTTTATAATTATAATTTTTCCTTCGTGATTTTCGAAGGAAAGAAACATACATATTTTTCATTAATTCAAATATGCAAAAGATATTTAATGCATGAATGGTCAATAACTTTATTTTATTATTTAATCTTCTCTAAAACCATTCTCATAGTCTTGACTTATTTCGACCACCTTTATCTTCTCTATATTTCATAATATATGAACTGCTACTTTGATGTCCAAAAATTCGATTTGTTCTTGCACTGAATTCTTGCATTTCATCCCACCAAACAATCATAAAATCTACGTCATACCTATAACGCTTCAGTTACCTGTAAATAATATGAATATAATAACCTGTAATATGAATGCTCATTCCCTTTTTTTGCGGTGCCAGAATCTTAGCGTGCCAATAAACAGTAAGAATTCAGAAGCATCATAAATCCATCTTTCGATATTCAAAAGATATCCAGCCATAAAACTTCCCTGAGCTATTGTTGTGTGGCCTCCATCTAGCGATGTAACGAAGCTTCGTGAATTTTCGACCGGAACGTATCGAGTCCTTACATTCATCGCGCCTTTCCAACGATTTCGCTGGAATTCTTTGATATTTGACCACTAACCTTCCATAACCATCTGCCATCAACGTGTAACTTTAAAGATCCTTCGTCGTAAGTGCATGCCCGTATCGCACTCATCAAACAAAAGGTTTTCCTTGCCATGTATTCATAAAGAATCTCTTGTCGTTGCTTCGATCAGAGTCGGGAAGGTTATCGTCAAAAGAGGCGATGTAGGAGGATACGGAGGAGGCGGATTTGGAGGAGGAGACTTCGGGGGCGGTGGTGGCTTCGGCAGTAGCGGCGGAGGAGGCTACGGCGGGGGTGGTTTCGGTGGCGACATCGGTGGCCACGGAGATAGCGGCGGCTACAGTGGTGGCGGAGGTGACTTCGGAGGAGGCTACGGTAGCAGCGGGGGCGGAGGCGGAGGCGGAGGATATGGAGGAGGAGGCGGCGGTGATTACGGAGGTGGCCACGGAGGCGGCCACGGAGGTGGCGGCGATGTTGGCTTCGGAGGTGGTTATGGAGGAGGCGGCGGCGGCGGCGGTGGTTACGGAGGCGGTGGCGGCGGCGGCGGTGGCTACGGAGGCGGAGATGACCATCATCACCACGAACCAGAGGGAGTCTGGAAGAAGAAACTAGTCTGGAAAGAGGAGTGGAAGAAGATCTGGAAGCCAGCCACCAAGCTGATCTGGAAGACTGAGTGGAAGAAGGTTTGGAAGCCAATCTGGAAGGAAATCCAGGTTCCAGTATGGAAGGATATCCAGGTGCCCGTATGGAAGGAAATTCAAGTACCTGACTGGAAGAAGGTTTGGGTGCCAGAGTGGACCAAGGTCTGGGTGCCAATCCACGACGAGCACAGCGACTGGGATTCTCACGGTTGGGACGAGCATAAACCAAAGGGTGTCTGGAAGAAGAAACTCATCTGGAAACCCATCTGGAAGAAGATCTGGAAAACAGATAAGAAGTTGGTCTGGAAGAACGACAAGAAGCTGGTCTGGAAGACTGACAAGAAGCTTGTGTGGAAAGAGGAGTGGAAATCAATCCAGGTTCCAGTGTGGAAGAAGTACGAAGTCCCAGCGTGGAAGAAGGTCTGGAAGCCAGTGTGGGAAAAAGTGTGGGTTCCCATTCATAAGGAACACCACGGTTGGGACTGATGAGACAGAGAGCTCAATAGCACGAAAGCTCTTGTTTTAGGATATTTTCCAGATCACTCTAATACCACTCACCCATCTTCTCCCTCGCGTTCTGTCTACAAATTCCAAAATCGCCGCGTCATGCATTCATCTGGCCTCGGATGATAGTTCAATGAGCCATGAGTAACTGAACTTAAGGTGCCTTTATTTTTCCTCGTGATATCACTAGCAATTTTCTGCAATTTAGAACGGGAGAGTCGACGAAATCACTCGTAAAATTTCTTCGACTCGAACTAAATTAGTAGAAAAAGCTTCTCTTTCCACGGCATCTCAATATAAATGCTCAAAAAGTTTTCTCTTTCTCCCGCGCTTCCACTCCGCATCCCACCACTCGTTGGTGCAATTTGGAATCGGGGTTGCAGATTCAGAAATTTTCACCGTAATCGTCTCCTTTACTTTCCCATCTCTAGAGGCAAGGTGCGCAGAATATTTTCGCCCATCAGTTCGTGCTTTCGAAAAAAAAATCTTTCACCCGCGGGACGGATGTTGATTCTCACCTCACTCTCATTTATTTTTTCGTGTGCTCTGTCCAGTTCTCTCGACCCCTTTTTTCGCGTACAGCGCCATCACCCTCATTTTTCGCATCGCAACGCTTTTTTCTTCTTAAGAGGGCGCCATCATTTCAACCATCTCCTCTACCGCTCCACCCTCTCACCCTTCAGTCGTCTTCTTCAGCAGTGAAAGCCAACCCACTTTGCCCTTCTCCCCGGAAGAGCTAGCCGGGGGGCCGCCAAGTTCACCTCGCGGGAGATTCTCTCTCCTCGCCCCCATCCCACGATCCCAGGTCCCATCTTCTCCCCCAGAGGATTGCCCCCGTACATCTTGCTTTCCTCGACTTTCACCAGAATGTGTGCATGCGAGTTTGACGCCTAAACCCCCTTCCCCACATCCCACTGTACTTCCTACTCCCATAACCAGATGCTACGCCCTCACTCTCCCACTGTTCCAGTGCTCCCTGAACGGGGTATTTTCCCGAAGACCTTCATGAATCATCCTCTTCAATTCACATCTATCACCATCTTTCCTTCATGAAACGTATCCAATCCGCGGTGCTTGGCGAACGATTCGAAAGCGCATTGGTGCTAGTTGGAGTCGGAAATATCAAGCGCACTTTAAAAGTTAAAATCCTCCCTGAAACTTACCTATTTTTTTTTTCGTTTTCAATCGTTACTTCAGTCGAGGGAGAAGATGGAGAAAAACATCACCACAACACTTTCAACGGGTCGTCCTTCCCCCTCCTCTGCCGAAACCTCGCGCCTGAACTGTTTAATATAATGACGCAGAGTTTCCAAGGAGGAGGGGTGCTGACATGTTGCTTATTTTTAAAAACTGTTTTTTATACTATTGTAATATCTATGTATATATACACACATGCATTTTTTTATAAGTCTGATGTTATTTTTGTTACGACGATAAAGGCTGTAAATGTGTTTTTTATAGGAGTAAAAGAATTTTTTACTTACGCATAATTCTTTTGGCTTCTCATTTAGAAAACTTTCCGATTCATTTACATAACCCTTTCAATCCCGTCAAAACTCGTAAAGGTTAATGACTCTTAGGAGTAGCTAAGGTTGGATGACTATGGGACTGTGTAGCTTTCCTTTTCTTCACTTCTCAGTAATTAATCATCATCCGGAGGTCGTGCCTTACTCTCTCTTGCTATTTCCAAGCACAAATTCTTGAATAAAAGGACTCTCTCTCTCGTTCCAATCCCCGCTAAAACGCCTTATAACGCGACCCGCACGAGTCCACTCTCTAAAGCTACGCAATTTCCCTTTCTTCCGATTCATTCCAAATCACAAGGACTGCGGGTGGGCGTCCGAAGCCGAGGTTGGACGAAAATAGTCTAAAAGAGTGGGAGAGGGAGAAATCCGGGGATGAATACGGACGCGAAGAGGAAGGAGGATTAAAAAATGAGTTGAGAGAGAAAACGCTCTGGTAAAGTGGCTGAGATTGCGCTCCGTGAGCGATGGTTTAAAAAAAAAAGAAGTTGGAAAATTGGAACCGAAAATAGCTTTCCTTTACAGTCAAGATGACTGCAAATCGTTCGCTAACCCAATTCCCTCGGCATGGGACACCGACGATGAGATTTTCTCTCCTAGTGCCGCACTCTCGCTTTTCTCCCATTCTACGACGTCTTTCCTCTTCTCGAGAAGCGCTCGTCATCTGTTACGCCCACGCGGAGTTAATTTACGGCCTTAGCACCCGTGTTTTCAGAAACGCTTGTTTTATTGCTTTCTTAGTGAAGTTCCTTGTTTGCTCATGCCTCTCAGCTTACATCTTTTCCTAGCACGAATTCTTTACGAGATTGTTTGTTTGGCTTTTGGGCGATTCGAAGTCGTGTTGAAGATTCCGCTGAGTCGATATTTCGCGTTTGGGGCAGCTGATTACGAGGATTTCTTGGGTGGGATGCGTTATCAAGGATGGAAATGGTTTTATTTCCTGATTCAACGAATGAAATGCACACATTTGAGTTTCGTTCTCGGATTCATTGGGCAAACAAGTTAAGTGATCAACGGGTTTCCTTGCACATATCCAAGTTTTTGTCGGCCACATATAAAGTGTAGAGAAGTGTAAGAATTGATTAATAATTAATTTCACGAATTAACATTCCATAATCATCAGTACTGCTTTATCTATAGCATCTGCATGATCTATAGATAATTTTTCCATATAATAGAAACATGTTTTAATTACAAATTACTCTTTTTATTGATAAGAAGATGTAAAAATGATTTCTGTAGAATCTACTTCCTGTTAACAATGTTTTTCTGTGTTCATAGAATATTGCTCCCCCAATTCCCTCTTTGCCATAACGGATAACTTTTCAGTAGTTAATATGTTATAGTGTTAACGGTAGCAATAAGTGAAGGCCATCATTTGGACGGACATCCTTTTTAAACGTTCGTTATTCCATGATTTAGATAGTAATGAAAATTTTCTCGCAATTCATTAACTTAATCCGATGAATTGATGAGAGGTGTGTCCATTCTCATTGCTTAAATTGATTTACACGGGGATGTCATATTGCTGTCAGGAGTTTCTCTGGTCTTCAAGCCTCTCACTTGGACGCTTTCGTAAAATTTATTCGTAAACACTTACTTTCCTTTCACGCCTAAACGAGCTGTCCGAAAGGGCCTCCCATTTTCACCAACCTTTCTCTACCCTGCAACAAAAGGTGTTCATTTTACCTTTCTCTCCCTCTTCCCTAACCCATCCTTTAGAAAAGAGTCTGCGATTTTGCTTCCTCATCTGACCCACATGTCCTTATTCACCACCTCCATTCATGGCTACAACCCAATCATCTCCATACGCCTATGTAGAGACCTTTACGATGCTGTCCGTAGATTATACAGTCATATGGTAAATACTAATAAGAAAATGCTATGTTGTTAACGATAGCTATAATTATTATTAGCTAGAGAATATCTGTAAAACATTCATAAGCTCTTTTCAGTGCCACATATTCGAATTCATCGAAATTCGCATTATCGTCACATAGAACTATTCGGGCTTAGATTCAATAACATACCCTAGTGATTAACATTGGTTTATAAAACATAGTCAAGCACTTTCTATAGTTCATTGTAATACAGTTTACTACATAACTACGAATTCTGCCGCTTGCTTTATCAGTAAATAAAAATAACAATTCGGGCGTTAAAGTCTCTCAGATTCTTCCTTGCTCATTCTCACTTGCTGCTTAAATGTGAACCCTTATTTTATTTCATCCAAAAGCGTTTTCCTCTATGAATGAGAATTTAAAATTTTTGTTGTAATGACCCTGGGGGAAACGGCAGCTCTTGGATCTTTCTCGAGAAGAAGTCCTTTTCCTTTTGCGGTTACCAATTCCATTACCTAGGTGTGAAAGAAGATTTTCCACACCTGCTTCGGGAACGTCTAAAACGACAGTTATCGCTTCTTTCTGAAACCATAGAATGAGATGGCTGAAATGCTGTTGTCTGGTGAATTCCATCGTAACATGAACACTTTTCAACGCATTTAAACTTGGAATTTATGGTAATCATCTTGAATTGTGGGTTTCTTTGGAACTTTTAATCCATATTATCACAGTTTTATCACAAATTCGCTATCAGTTTTTAGCTTGATGAAAAATCTCATTATTTTATGTTTTATTGCGAAACCTTTATTGAATTTCACAGATATTGTTTAATAGAATCAAGCTAGAGAAATATTGGTAGAGATAGACAAGCCGATACCACTATTGCTTTTATAATATTGTAAATTCCATATTTTTGAGATTTGTATTAAAAAAATAAGTTCTCCTACATCATTCCACTGCTCGAGACAAACGCGCGAAATGTTTTAAAATTAAAAGATTAAAATACATAAATCAAGAACAGTAATTAACTCTTAGTTACTGTTCATTGTAATACAATCTTACCCTGAATTCTTAGTTTAAAGAATTAGTATTTAAATTCATTCTTTGCTATTTTTTCAACAAATATAAATTTACACTATAACGAAACGTTGGGCACAAATACCGCTCTCAGTGAGAGCAGTGTAAATTTAACCCAAAGTGAAGTAATGGAAGCCGCTGTTAAGAACATCTGTTACCGTTTCCATTTGGAAGATGGTCGTAAAGTTTGAAGAAAGTTCCTCGAAAGCAATTTACGAAAGTACTCGGCGTTAATTCAACTGCTTTTTCTTTGCACCTCTTAATTACCCCATAAACGTCAATGACCGTTCCCATTTCATAAATATAACGCTTCTTTTCGGGACTTGATCATTATCATTAAAAGCATAACAAAAAATTGCAAATTTAGATTCTTCGATGAGCCTGAAACAAGTTTCCTGCTCTATTTAGGGGCCCTTGGTTATTTGGGAATCAGTTCGATATTTCGCTTTAATTTTCACGCTTTAGATTCGCGGTACTAACTTACTGGCATTTCTATTTCAATGTTGTTCTGCATTGGCACCAAATTAAAATTAATTAAAAACTTTAAATATGCTAACGCTTGTAACTAAAATTTCTTAGTCTGATTTTTCACGCTTTCATGGTCAACTTTCTGTGATTCATCGAAAAACGTTGGTTAGAGTATTCACTTTGCCTTACTCTATTGCAGATAGTGATTTTATTCATAGTAAAATCAGCCTTTTAAATTACTTTTGACTTACATCGCCTAATCAGAGTCGAAATGTAGTACGCTTTATTGCTGTAAGTTTAGAATTTTATATTTCTCGGGAAACTTTCCTTCGATCAACGCTCACTATACCGATACCTCATTTACACAAACAAATTTCGCCAATACTTCTTTCGTGATATATTATGTAAATGATTTACGAATGAATTCGTAACGTTAGCGGTTAAAGCTGTAACGTTAGCGGTTCTTCTGTGATAAGTATCAATTTCATTTGAAAAATAATATTTAGCTTAGGTTAATTAAGCTTTAAGAGAAATTAAATTCAGGACTATGAAATGTTTCAAATTCATTTGGGAATGAAAAAGAACTTCACATGCATTTTTTACGGACGACTCTCAAAATGACCTGGCTTCAAAACTGGAAGAATATGGAAGATAAAAAAACTCATTAGCTGAAGGGTTTTGAGACTTGAAAGGAAATTGCGCAGTTTTTGGGTCTTTTTTAAATATTAATACAAAAAGGATTATTAAGAACTCCCTTTTGAAATTTAACTTAGTAAAACGATCATTTGGTGAAATATTCCTTGCGTTAAATTTCTCTAGGACGTAACGTCTCTTGGTTGAGAACTCCATTGATGAACAGCCTTAGACGTAATGTCTCTGGGTAAAAGGTGTTGGCTGGTTCAAAGGGGAGGGGCGATTGACCTTTCGCGAGTACCCTTTATTACTACAAAGTTACTTAGGATTTGACAAGGAGCTTGAATGAATATCAGATCGTGAAGTTTTTCCACGATCACTATACATTTACTGTTTATTACAACAAAATATCATTTTAAAAGTTAATTGAAAATGATTTCATACGAGAGTTGTCTTAAATCGTATCCCCTGAAAAGTTTCTAGATCTGTCCTGGATGAAAGGCCCCCTTGGTGATGCGTCTTTGGAAGAAACGTCCTGGATCCATTTGGTATCATCTTGATATGCTGCAGCAAGCAATTTCACCGATTCTCAAACTCTGGTCTCCCACTTTCCGGGCAGGTATTGTAACCATTGAACAACCATACCGGTTAGAATAACGTGGGAGACCTGGGTTAGAGTCCCGGTCACGTCGCTATTATTCATACCATTTATTCCTTGGGATTCAGCCGCAAATATTTCCATTCTAAGTAAAACACCTTTTCTTAATTTCACCGATGTCGTAACCTTTATAAACTGTATAACTCCATGTACATGACGAAAACAAAAATAAGGATCAGTGGGCTAAAAGGTAGAAGAAAGGTGGTAGTTCAAGTATAACGTCGGGAAATCGATAGTTGTTCAATCGAGGTAAAGCTTGATACTTTTTCAGTGCGCAGCAAGACGATTTTTAGCATGAGAATGATTTTAAATTCAAGTAAGAGTTCGTTAAGACTGCCAGCGTCCGCATCGATTATTTCTGATCTCGCAACGTCTATGCGATTCCCAGAGGAAAAGGTCGCGAGCTCATGCAATATCGCGTGCCAAGGTATCCCACTCAATGCCGTCTTCCCGTTAAAACGCCGTAGCGACGGCCGCTAATAAACATGGGGTCAATTACTAACACCGCGGCTCCCACTCTCATGAACTTGGGATGTCTTTGTCAAGTGGTTTCGTCGCGATTCGAAGTCCCACGTGGAGAATACGATTCGAAAAATCGAGAATCTACAACACTGTTCATCTGTTGCTCAAATGCTCCGATTCCAATGTTTTGGTACAGTCTGCAATATCGTCAACTTTATCTCAAATCATCTACAGCAGTATCTGCCTCTTATCTTTTCCTCTTATCTGCAGCAAAAGGAAGCGAAGCGAAAATTACCAAATGGACATTCTTCTCTGGAATTCTAATTGTTAAGTCTGATTCTCGTACGGAAGTGACTTCTCGCGCTAATGTTACCATAACATCTTACTTAATTGGTTGAAATTATCAGATTTTAAAATCAGCATAGTAAAGACGTACAAAAATATCTTTGCATAGGAAGACTTCTTGATTTGCTGCTTACCTCTTGCAAGCAAGTCCCATTCCTAAATAGTAATGTATATTCAAAAATAATATTTCTTGAGTATTTACTATGGAGTTGTAATAATAATTATAATGCTAAATTTTTGTCGCCGAAGTTTACTTCTCGGTTATTTTTGTATGGCATTGTATTTTTTAGGTATCGCATTTTACATATATGGTAGCATTGTATTCTATGAGAATGCACTAAATAGAATCGGATTTGTTGTAATATTTTGCAGCACATTATCGCAGAATGTTCTGGAGTAACCTAGCGGTAATGTACTGCAATTCCGTATAGGAGTCAATTTAATCATTATTAAGACATTTCCTCCGTTTGCGGATATATTTTCCTAATGATGGCATCTCTTAATTTTTGGCTTATATCTCTTATTGATAATTATGTGCAGCGAGCTATTAGGGTCAAAATTGAATATTAATTTCAATTCTTGAATTAGGAAATTACGTTTATTATAAAAATTATATCTATTACATTCATTATCAATAAAATCACATAAATTCTTCGTTTGTGATTCCTCATCATCTGTTCTACCTACCAATTAAAGCCTATATTTTAATTCAAATAACTTTCTAAATTATCATTTCGAAAGAAAAGTATTGAGTCTTTCGTAATAAATTAGTATATTATAATTATGTGTTCAGTTTTGGAAATTTTCACTTTAGGTAACAATCATGCCCTTTCCTGGTATATTTACCAGTAAAGCTATACATTTCCTGAATGTCTATTCATTTCCTTTTCCTATTGATTCAACCACGCATTATATCACCCTTTTTGGTATTGATTTAATATACATATGGGTGTTTCTCGCTTGTGGTCGTACGTTGGATGTGTTATTTATGGCCTCAAGATAGATGAACATTAAAATTCCGCTGTTCTTAGAGAAGGCTTTCTATTCGAGCGGCAACTGGCACACAACCAGTTTCAATCGATTGTAAAGGGCGTTCCTCCGTGTAAGGAAACAGCCGAAATTTCACCGACACGTTCCTCGCACCTACTTCATTCGGCCAATATGATTTAATCTCTGGGGGATCTTATATACGAATAAATGTAAAGGAAAACTCATTCGGGCCTTACACTGTTCTTCCGCTGATTGAAATTCTCCAGAACAGTTTTTCCTTTGTTTCGTCCCTCCAGTCCATCTTCGGCTGAGCAAGAATCGAGCATACATTTTTCCCGCGGCGTTTCGGTTGTGCTCCCCGTAAACATTGAAGTCGTCGATAGAATAAAGGGAAATTTCGAAACCGAGGAAAGTGTGTAATTACCCATATAGTGATTAAGGATTTCAAGGAGTTTTCATTCGAATCTCACTAATGTTTCTCTTCCCGTTCAATTAACGAGTTAATGACAGGTTTGTTAAGCTTGGGGATTTAAGGAAACGTATTGTCTTAAATGGATAAAGATTAATGATTTTCCGGAATAAAGAAATATGCTCTGTGTATGTTTCAATACGTTATATAATAATGCGTTAAACCCCTGTATTCTACTTGATACCCGTATTCCCCTCTAACTCATCATAGAACGTGGTTGATATCTGATGAGCTATTGCACTCAAAGAAAATTTCTCAATTACTTTAATTCGTAAGAAAACGTCCAAGGGTAACCTTAGCAGAAGATCTCCTTAATTGCCAAGTGGTGGTCATAGTTTTCACTAAGAACGTAAATTTTCCGTGAGCGTCCTGTATTTCCACGTACGTCATTCACTACTGTAGTCGGTCGAATGAAATTTTTTAGCATGTAATATTTCAAATCAACACTCATCTTAAAGAAAATCACTTCGAAGTTACAAAATATAATAGGTTTCGTCAACTTATTAACATCATCAGTTGACACGTATAAAAATCTTTTCTAAGAAATGTTTTTCTTCAAGAAGTGTGCTTATTTATTCCACAAAGGTTCAGTTGAATGTATCAATCTTTTTTTGACTCATATTACTCTAAAGATTGGGTTATTTATGCAAATATTCAAAATAATGAGAAAAAAGAATTTTACAACTAGTTTGTCTCCAACCTTTCCCAATTTGATGGGCATCTCAGTCCTTTCTTGAATATTTTTTCTGACCTTGCCAACGATGGGATCGTTTTATTTTGCTTATATTCCGTTATATAATCAAAGAATACGAGTTATAATTACGAGTTGCTATTACCCGTGTGTTGAGCAATGAGAGAATCTGAGGAAAAAGGCTAAACGAATAAAAGTGTGCGCTTAAAAAAATGGGCGTTTTGGTTTGGGAGATTTGTTGATTTTAATTCAAATTGCTCTCCCTTTATCTCCTCAGTAAACTAGTCAGGGCAGGCCCTGCCAGGCCTATGCAAAAATGGTAATTTTATGGCCAAAAAAGCATGCAGTTAAGCGAAATAGTTAAGCGAAGTGACAGCACCTACACGTTTGCCCGCTACCCCTGAACTGAAGTACTTCCTAAATTACGTAATTAAAAATAATAACATCTTAATTACACTATAACAGGAAGATGCTGCACTCATGTGTCTCAATAATGAGCTAAACACAAGGCGGCCCTAGGTTTGCCAACTCCTCAAAAGGTCGATTCCGGAAGTTTTCCATTCCAAGAGAAGGAAATTCCGGGAGCTTAAATCTCGTAATTACAAATACCGTAGAATGTCTATTTCTCATTGATGAACAGCATAAATATGCAATTTAACCATACTTGAATTAGCCAAACCCATAGATATAATTTCAGGTGACTTGACTAAGATTTTCTCAACGGAATCGTGTAAATAGCACTCCTAGAAATTTCCAAAATATTTCCAAATATGTTTGTATAAAGATGGGTTATAATTTACATTACCCACGATCAGGAGATTGTCGACGTAAAGGTATATCAGAAAAAAGCATTCATGACATCCATAAAGTTTATTATTTTCAGTGTTGAGAACCAAAACGCTAAAATACAATCACAAGTATTTATCTAAGATAACATTTTGGTCTTCAATATGTGGAGATTAATTTTTTAATACGATAATATACTGTAAATGATAAGCTATTGTTTAACGAATATGTGAGGAGCACTTCGTTGACAACGAGCGCTTAGAAACTAAGATACTACATGATTTCCCTTCGGTATCCTTCTAGTTATTGATCCCGGATTCAAACAAAAGAAGTATGACTGGTATTGAGTTTATTTCCATAACAAGTGGCACAATGTAAAATCCTTAAACTCTCCTTAAAACTAGCGACGGCTGAGAGGTGTCATTACAATGGGTAGTACAAAAATTCCCATCATAGCCCGAGAAATTGAAGGAGGGATCGTTCTGTCGTGATATCTTATAGGACAGAGCACCCGCCCGGAAAGTGGGAGAGCCGGGTTCGATTCCCGGTTGCGGCAGACGACTTTTTCTCTTTCAATTTCTTCATCTAAATGGGTTACTGTTGAAATGAGAATGCTAGGTTGAGTCTTGTGGAGAAAAGCAGGAGAAAACCCCCTCAGTAGAGGAGGTGGGATATAAAAAAAATTATTCTTCGATTCCGGGGGTCTCCTGGCGAAAATGGGAAAGTTATCAACCCTAGGCGGCCCGCGAAAGAAATTGGACGGAAATACAAGCAGCGCCGTAGTTCACACAATCGCCGCAGCCTCATTCAACATGATACCTCGATAACAAGGGAGGTATAGGGAAGTGGCAGGGCCGGCATTAAAATCAAACGAATCATCTCACGGAGGGAAGAAAGTTCTTGATTGGGAAGCGAATTTTTTTATTCCTTTTCATTGGAAGTTGACAAAAACAAGAAATTGTATCAGATAGTGCTAATTGGTTGGAGGTTGGAGACTTACGCATGTATCTTTTGAATATATCTGCCTATAACGAAAGCTGAAAGAGATATGGGAAATATATTATAATCGAACCGATCTCAAAATTCCTTTGGGATCCATGAATATATTATGCACAGGTCAGTTTTTGAATTGCTGTTATGCAACAACGCCACGTTCTTCGTGTCTTTAATTATTCGTAAGTATCAATAAATTCTCTCTCTGTATTGCACTTTAGCAGAACATTATTGATCTTTTGTTCGTTGAGTAATACCATTTATCTCTTATGTGGATAGAAGTAATCGAGAAAAACACAGGTGAAGGCATTCAAAAGGCTACCCGCTAAGAATGCTAATAGATAATTAAGCCGTTCCTGATGAACCGTGTTGGAAAATATCGAACATTTTCTTTTTGACATTTTATTAGAATTAAGTACGACTTCAATACGACTTCTACGATGTATATAATATTTATATATAAAGATAAAAATTTATAATGGTCTCCCGGATAACCAAGACCATACATATCGCGTTAGCATATGGTGTAATGTGTCCCAGTTTTGATCCCCGGTGGGATCAGTATTTGCGTACTGACCTCAGCTGTCAAAACTTTAAAGTTCTACTACTGCTTAATTTGTTACATGTGTGTAATGAGAATTTTAATTGGGCTATTAACCATGAGCTGGATTTTTAATTAATGAAATCATTGTTGTATTTGCAAGATAATCTCAGTTTATCTCAATAAAACAATTAATGATATATTTATTTAAGAAAACGTATACTACATTGATTAATTCAAATATGCTCAAATTAATGAAAAAGCGTGAATCGATTGCAGTGGTTAAATCCACATATAAAGTATGTAATTCTAAAATTTCGATTAATTACTCTAGCACAATATGCTAAACATGGCACTATTTTAGGTATCTATATATCGTGATGGACAAGGATGTGTTGCATTCGATGAGGATCCCTAAATATGGCAAAGTTGCCAGAAATATTTATGAAGTCGCTACAATCGTCGGCTATCTTGATATAACGGAGGATGCTCTAATTGTGAAGAGGAAGACATAACTTTAAGGCGGAAGTAGAGCATTCCGATTAGATGTGACTTTTGATAAGGGAATTCCTCATCCCATTTTGAATATTAGAAGGAATTCTGTCCTACCTTTCTCTCATTTACATATTACAGGATGTGTTTCCTCTCAATACAAATTTCAAATGTGTGAAATAGCCTTTTCAAAGGTAAAATCAAGTTCTACGCTAATTGATCCGAACCTGTCTCAGTTTAAATAGTTTAATTCATTCGGGCACGTATACTAACTACTATACTAGGCTAGATCGTAGATAAAAGGATATTTATTATATACAATTATTAATATTACATAAAATTACGATAATTTGCAGATTTTTTGAATTCATAATATATCAGATTTAAATATACTTATAATAATTATAGTAATGGTAATAATAATAGTAGTAATAATACGTCTTTATTTAAGGGCGAGACTGAGACTTATTAGTCTCTTCTTACATATTAACTAATTTAATAATAACATCTAATAAATATATTTAAAAATTTTTTATATTTTGAACTTAACTAGCATTTTTAAATCTGTGTTTAAATAAATGTTTAGCTGCATGAGCTCGAAAGAAGAAAAATAATTAAGTATGGTCGTAGGAAATTTTATATTTTGTAATTCTTTATTCCCTTGTTCTGTGAGATACTGAGTGTACAAGTTGATTTCTTGTTTATAATTTCTAGACGAATGGCCTTGTTTTCATTGCATCTAAAGCACACAACTCCACGATATGATTTCTTGTAATTCTTTAAGCGTAGACGATTAGTTCTCGGGAAATTCTGCAAAAGCTAGGAAGAATTTTCCAGGAAACGATTTCAATCAAGCGGACGATTTAAGAAAATTTCCTCGATGTCTCCCTTGTCGGATGAAATATTCCGATGAGACCAATTCCGTGTTTCCTATTTCATAATCTACGCAAGTGGGTCACTCAAATGACAAACGAGCTGACTTCCCCTGAACGCATCCGCTGCAAAAAACAAAATAAACTTCCTAAGATTGAGGTCAGCTCCTGTGGCGGAACTGAGCAATTGGTGCACTCTCGTCGAAATTTCGTAAGGTATCCTACGAGGAAGATGATTGTTTCTCTTTGTGCATTTTGTCAATGGCTATGAGCATAGTTCCCTCATATTGTTCTCGTCCTTGGAAGGATAGGTTTCAACGCGAGCTGCATGACGGTGTAGCTATAGATATAACAAAGACGAATTCGTGATTTCTTTCTCAAGATGAACTAATTTAAAAGAAAAAATTATTCTGTATCCTAAATATTGTTCATGATGAGGATATTTTATGTTTTAAAAAACTGGCTTTCCATAAGTAATGGGTGACCGATCTGTCTTTAGGGTTTAATTATTTATTTAATTTTTATTTGATCATTTATTTAATTGTGAATTAAAAATAAATACCAATTTAATCATTTATTTAAGTTTTAAGCTCTCCGCACAGGTAGCCTTACGTAGAGGGGTTCAAAATTAATAAAATTAGCATTTGATTATCCATAAATTTTAAAGCTACCCTTAGCATGAATTTAGAGGATTTTGTGTAAGAGGAGATTATTTTAGACATATCTAAATTAGAAGATAATTTCTCTATATGATGTTTGATATTTATTTGCCTTAACTTCTCAATGTTCTTTGATATTTTTGCCACAAATAGTACACATTAATAAGTATAAGTAAAACTAATAAATATATGCTTAATCTGATTTATGTTTTCGTAAAACATTTATATTCAGTAAATTATTTATATTCAGATAAAAGTTTTTAAGTATTTACAATGCCATTTTCAAATTCTTTTACTTTATATACTATTTAAATTACATTTTCGTCGATTAAAATCGCATGGTAAAGTGGAAGCCATGACGCGGTTTCCACACGTGGCATATGGCTTAGCCAGGCGACAATCGCCATGGGCGATGTCTGGAAAGCACATCGACTCTCACACCACCTAATTGACTATTAAAAATTACATTAATCAACAATAATTTTTAAGGGAATGTTCATAATAGTTTACTTGACGTCAAAGAAGTACACAAGGAGAAGGGTTTTTGTGACTTGGCACGATAAGGCGTACACCTAGGAAAATACCCAAGGAGAAACGGACATGAAAAAAAGTCTGACGGAACCGGGACTCGCACCCGGGTCTCCCAATTGGCCGGTCGGTTGCTCTATCCATTGAGCTATTCCACCAGAACCTGTTCCGTGGTTATGGTTCCGTCAGACTTTTTTTCATGTCCGTTTCTCCTTGGGAAGTGTAAGAAGTAGCTGAGCAAGAATAATTACTTAGAGATTACTTCAGAGTTTTGCTGGTATAAAAACTTTATCCTTTTCGTTGAAAGTATAGTGCGGTACTCCAATATCTTGTTGATTCATTCAGGGGGATACTCAGACGAATCGAATAACTTCCCGACTGTATAACTGGATATAAAATAAAGCAATTTGTTTTTGGTACTCCGAGAAATTGACTCAGGTTACACTGTTGAGAGAGTTTTATTGTTTTCTATTGGTTGTAGAATAGCTAATTGGATACAGTGAAACGGTAGATGCCCGTATAGCTGGAGCCAATAACGAAGTATTACATTTGCACTGGAATCTTTGCTCTTTCGAGGTGAGAAATTTGAACTTTGTATGGGAAAGACTTAACGTAACAATGCAGTGGACTATTGTTGATTTTTATTATTGAAACGTCTTCTATGAATCTTATTTAGATCTTTAAATTTAGAAAAAGAGTGGCAATTGTCAAACATTTATTAGCATGGCAGACGAATCGTTCACGTAGTTATTCCATCATTTCCTTGCCTTTACAAAAAAAAAATTGAGATTATCTACCCAGTAGTCCACATATCCTATTTATTGTAAATAGAGATAAGGTAAATAGGTTTTAACTTTGTATGAATGTTATTACTAGTATCGTGCAAATTGAAGTAATTGTATCACCATATGCTTTCGGTAGGGTTTGGAAGGGTTCACCTCCCGACTAGGGAGAATTCAAAGCAGGTATCTGTGATCCCTCACATTCGTACGATAGCCTTTAGAGTCCAAGTTGACTTTCGAATATATATTTTTTTTAATCGACTTTTTAATTCTTGTGGGATTTAATTAAGAGACGCCTTCCCAAGCAGCCAAACTACTACCTCTTTATAATAATAACAATTAAAATTCGTATGCTGAATGTGTACTCCTTAACTGTTTGTCCCGAAACAGGCATGCAGGATTAATGTCCGCTCTTGATTTCAAATCAAAATACTCACCTTGTGACTCAAACATCAAAGAGAGTTCCGCAAGGACGTGGAAACGTGAGGGCGCTGAAGTCGTTCTGGTAGAAGCGGTCTCTGGTGTCCATGTAAGGAACTCGATTAAAATGCTTCACTTGCTGGAAGTTTTCTCCTCGCCTTGGATAAAAGCACCGACGTCTTGACAATCAAAGATACAGATCTATTTAACCTTTGTGATGATGAAACGTACCTTAGATAGCGGTGCTACTACGACCACCAAACCGTTGAGGATCTAGGGATAGCATATTGTGAGCTTCCCTCTCTCATGATCCTATCTGTATATACCATTGTTTTCAAATGCTGTTTACATGAATTTTCCTTTGTAGTACGATTAGTAAACACTTTTCTGAGGATTGAGCATATATGTATTTCAAGGAAAAGAAGGGTGGATTTTTACAAGGGTAGATCTTCGTCTAGAGCACAACTGCAAAATCTGCGCAACTTACTAAGAAGGGAAGAACTTCATGGATGTGACAGAAAGTAATCACGGGCACAGAATATTTTGGAAGAAAAGGTTTTTTCATAATTTACCAAAGATTTTTCTTCGAACCAGAGTAATTACTGAATAAAGTGAATATTTTTTCATGGTCAACCTTTCGTAATTTTCAACTAAATTAGGAATAATTAAATATTTCAAATGCTTCAACTTCTTCATTTTCCACTTTTAAAATTTTTTTTGACTTTGCGAATAGCATTTTCCCCCACCCAATCCCAGAAGTCAAAGTGTTCCATTCGGCAAGATATGGTATAAGGAACAATATTTATCTTAATAAGATGATAATTTTGTACAATAAAATCTCGGTGTTAGAGAAAAGTTTCCTTTGCATTAAGGAAATATGTAAACTCTGGAGAACGATTTATTTCTTCATCTTGCTAGTCGAATCCTTTAGGATCCATCATAACTTACAGTGAAATTAATAATTGAAGTTTTACTACAGGTAGTGAAACAGGAAACCTTTTGCTCATTCATGGCATGAAATTAAACATTTTAAATATAAATAAATCATTTTCAATCCTGTTAATAAAAGACACAACGTTCGTTTTAAAAATCCTCCTATTTCCTAAATCCTAAAATTTCCTCCCATAAAATCTTGGGGTGAAATCACAAAATATCTCGTTGGCAAATTTTCTGCATCTGTATCTCCCCAATTGTATACATTTAGATGTAAAACAATTAAATGATGAAATATTTACAGCCACCAAGAAAATTAGTTTTATTGGCAAACTAGGTTTCGACGCCGGGCGATATCATTAGGCACAGAGTAAAGAAAAGTTTATGTTTAGATTGTAACAATTATAACAGCTTTATTTAAACGTACCACAAGCTTAACTTTGATATTTTTCTCCGAGTATTTTTCTAAAACTCCTTTCCTGTATACCCAGCTGAAATTAGTTTTTGTATAATTACCACTTCTCAGCTTTCGCTAATTGGAGGTAACTCGATCGCTTGTTGCTGAATTCGACAAATGTCTGCCTAAGAAAATACATAATTATGTTTTAAAGTTAATAAGGTTTGGCGCCGATGTGTCAATAATACTTTATCATCCCCAACATAAATTACGTAAACAGAAATCTATAGATATCTATACTTAGTGGAAACAATCTCAAATAAATATTTAATTTCAATTACAGAAGGTTTGAACAGGTGTTATTCATCGCCAAATTTACCAATTTAATCACTACGTGATACAAATGTTGCTCTTAGAGAGACTGAGTGACCCAAGACGGTTTCAGTAGGGATTGGCCATTATAAGAAATGTTCGGCAAATCTCAGCATTTAGGAGAGTTTAAAAAAAGGCAGTTCAGCACACTTATCTTTCAGGAAGATATTTTAATGTGTTTCTTTAAGAGAGCAAGACATCAGTACCGATTAAAGCTATCGCTGATTTCAAACTGGTCTTCTTTTGATTTATTTACCTTACCCACAATTACTTCCTCCCACTCGCCGGAATAAGTCCGACACATTTTATTATTCGAAAAAACGGAATGAAATGTCTACCTTAGAACGAAAAATAAGGAAACTATTAATTGGAAGTATTCGAATAGTTCAAAATAATCACTACTTGTTTGAATCCTCATAACCCTGTTCGAAAACGGTGCTTTTCTCTTAACATAGCTCATCTAAGAAATGGGGTTGAGAGATTAGTGAAATTAATTATATTTGATGCTGTAGTTCCCTACTAAGCAGTCAAATTTACGTCTGTATTTATAACGAAACTTGGAAATGTGAAATTTATTTTAGAAATACATGGTTCGTTAGAGTCAAGCGACGATCCCTGTCATATCTCCATGACTCCCACACCACCTCCCACATCCTCGCTTTCATATTCATCCCAAATTTCTGCGCATGGAGTAGTACATATAAAAGGTCATAAGTGTAGAATATTGCGTTCGTAATAATACTCATGAATTCATCGAAATCGTTTCCAGTCGTATTTATTGCAACTCACTATAATGTAAAATCAATTAAAATTATTATTTTATTAAATGTATTCATCAAGTTTTCATTTAATTCGAATTCTAAGTGACACCAGCACGTTTTGAACTTTATTTTATGTTTTTATAGGCGGTTATTTTTATCGACACGCGGAAATTTCCAAAAACATTATCTGCTCTAAATAAAAATGTATTAGCAGGATTGGTTGTTTATTTTGTCGTTGAAAAAGTAAAATACCTAATGTTGTGTTGATAATTCATCGTAGAAAACTGTTCTCAGAACTCATTTGCATTTTCAATTTTGGTTTGTGGTCGATGTAAAAGATATATTATTCCAAAAAAAGAGATCTGAGTAGTTAAAGACAGGATAATTTGAATATAGGCTTGGCTAAGAAATTACCCGCAATAAATTGGATATTACAAGATGGATATTTAATTATTCTTTGAAGGAAGAGGGTGCTTCTCTTTATTCTCTAAATAACTCTGTTTTTGAGAACAATTCAATCTCCGTTTCCCTTGTTTAAATAACTCACCTTTAATCTCCGATTTGCAGGGACCCATATTGCATTTTACGTACTTCACAGCCAAATTAGGCCACACTTACTTCGTAGAACATCAAATACGTGTATCTCCTTAAAATCACGACACTAGGATTACTTTCTCTGAACCATGCAGGCGAGGAGAAAGAGATAAGCATCCTTAAACACAGCTTACAGATTTATCATCCCTTTCCCAGGCATGCTAATATCGAGATGGTTGTCAGGTGTAATGCGAGGCATCATTTGTTGAGAGCTGATCTTGCGCAACTAAGCCTCTTCCTAAATGACCTTATCTTTAATCCTTTCTCCCGCTCTCTCCTTCTTCCATCCGTCTCCACGCATTTTTCCCAATCCTTCGCACCAAACCCTGGCCGCATCACCCCCCGGCATCCTGTTCTATAGACAGTCAATGCACTGCAAAGGAACCGGTTTTGTTTCTATCCGACACCACTTTCGATCAAACTCATGTGCTAGCCTTGAATGTTTCCCTTGATTTTTTTGTTCTTTCGCACGCGTAGACAAGCGCGGAAACATATATCGAATTAATCGATTCTGACATTTACCGTCAGACTGATTTCGCGCACATGTCCGTTAATTTAGAATGTCATAGTATCTACCACTGGGAATCGATCCCGTAACTTTTTTAACCAGAAGCGAACAAGCTACACATCCACATCTACATGTGTGACCTGCAGCCACCTGCAAGTCGCGTTTCGGCGTATGGTAGGGGCTGCATGCTCTATGACTCTATTTCTCTAATCGATTATTTTCACGTATCGCTCGCGGAAGAAATGAGTTCTTGAATCTATCGGTTCTAGCATCTATTTCTCTGACCTTTCTCGCATTATCGGAGCGGTCTATGTAGCATGGTGAACACATTATATCTGCTACATCATCTCTGAACGTACTTTCTCTGAATTTATCCAGTAAATTTCCTTTGCTGAAATCTTCATACTTCCAAAGATTCCCATCTTGCGTCCTGGAGCATCTGAGTGACGCTCACTGATTTATCGTAGCAATTCTTCACAAAACGTATCGCCTTTCGATACACCTTTTCTAAATCTTTAATACAACTTTATCGGCAGGGTCTTTTTACAGCATTCGATCAGGATTGACTGAATAAATGCCATTAACCCCTAACCTGTGACTTGCGGTCTGAGGGACCGCTGCGATTTTTAAATTTTTAATAATGAAAGTATTAGATTTTTAACAAATCTATAATTTATGTTACCTTCTTCGATATTTTTATTTAGTATATAGTATATTCTTCACACTCCGTTTATCTCCCTTATGTTTCTATAATGTTGCAATTACATTGCATGAGCGGACTATGCGACCTCACGTCAATTAACTGTTTCGATGAAAAATGCCAGAAATAAAATGCTTTTCTACTTGGTTTATCATTCAATATACCAATAAATACATAAAGGGCACTACTCCGAAAAAACAATCGCTGATTATAGACATGCGACGCTATTAAAAAAACCTTTTCTTTCAATTTTTTTAGTATTTTCAAACAATGATTAATAATAGAAAAGTTGTTGTTATAAACATAAAAATAAATTGAAATCCCAATTAGTGGATATCTGATGAGATGTTTAAAACTCTAAAATGTTGTTAAAAGTATCATTGAGTCATTTATAAATATTAAAAATTATTTGCGGTCTCCCAGACACTGGTTGGATCACTGGTTGAGTGACAAAAATCGCAAGTCACTGGTTAAGGGTTAATCAGCGTCATTCATATCTCAGTAGCTTTCATATCATCGCAGCCACGAACAATTATGAGACAGAATTAAATGGATGATACATTTCCATAAAAGCCCGAACGAAAATAACCGATCCATTTTTCTTTAGTGTTTAATAGTTAATTCCTGTCGCTGCGAGGGTGAAGAGAACGAATCGCTCGGGTTGGTGACCAGTGGTCCGGAACAAACCGGTTTGTTTTTTAGGAGAATGAGCTCCGTTACGACGAATTATGCAAAAGCTGCAATTGAAATGAATCGCTCTTTCACTGTTCGTTAAAATCTCCAACCCAGTGTGAGTTGCAGCAGAGAATTTCAGTGTCGTGTGAATAAGTAATCTTGTGCTCCCCGATTTCAGTATCAAAATGAAACCTCATAATTTCGAAAGTCTAGGGAGCAAAATTTCGCATTTTTTGGATGTAAATAAATTTACTGGCGAAATATCGGTTATGAAACGATTCTCTCGCTCTGGAGTGGATCCGCGATGTGATATTAACGTCGATTCCCTATAAAACACGATTTGTAATTTTGATTTTGGTAAAAAATAGTAAATATTTAATCCGTAAAATATGTGTTATTAACGGAAGAAAATCCAAAAGAAGATCCAAAAGTGATATAATATTCAAATCATACGATCAACCGCTATACGGATATTTTGATTATATTAACGAAGTGCGCAATAGGAAAGTGGAGACAATGAAAGCTGTAATACACTGTAGCCCGTAAAGTGCTAATGACACTACTTCTCGAAGTTATCAAAAGGTATTATATATCATAAATCGGTGGTACTATAATGAGAATAAATACAAAAGACAGCAAAGGGGCTTGTGGACAGGTTAGCGTAATAACGCTCCAACCCCGAGGTCCCGGGTTCGAGTCCCGGCTAAACAGATTTTTCATGTTAGGAAATTGTTTTCTGTATTCATACCAATTGTTACTATTCACGCCTATTCTGTGATTGTACAATGACTAATGTTTGTGAGGGCAGAGGAAATAAATAAATAAATCACACAGGAAAATTGGTAATGGTGACTTTGCGCAAGATGGTGCGCACCCAGGAAAAATCCCAAGGAAGAATGGACTTGAAAAAAGTCTGACGGGACCGGGAATAGAACCCGGGTCTCCCAATTGCCGGTCGCTTTTTTCAAGTCCATTCTTCCTTGGGATTTTTCCTGAGTGCGCACCATCTTGCGCAAAGTCACCCTTACCCATTTTCCTGTGTTTACAACCAGAAGGGGGTTTCCTTTCCATCACTTTGTGTGGCCAGTGCTTCAATGAAGCCAGACTGCGAGCGATGCCACCATGCGGACGAACTCGCAACGTCCTTGCCCACAAAGTATCCCGAATGGCCTGGAGAAATGTTCTGCCGGGATAGCTCAACGGACAGGGCACCAGACCGGTGAGACCCGGGTCCGATTCCCGGTCCCGTCAGACTTTTTTCAAGTCCATTCTTCCTTTAAATAAATCACATTAACAATTAGAACGAAAAGAAAGGAAACATTTGTCATATGCCTATCATTCACCAAATGAAGGAAAAATTCCCACGGTGAAACTCCCGCAGGCAGCTGTCACCTTTATTATGGTCAATCGCAATAACGCATGATACACAATAAGGATACTGATAAAAAAAGTAACACACACTAACAGAAAGTTGAATGTTAAAAACATAAATCAATCGACTATCAAAATACATCCACTTCAAACACATTCTCACATCATCACCACGTCTTTAACACTCTGCTCTCTACCCGAAATAACTTCAGAATTTTAATCAAACTGGTTAGGTAAAATGCAATGAATATACAACTACTAAGGAGAAAACCTTTGTCAAATAGAATACACCTATCGTAATCTAAAATATTGCCATTTTGAAAACGTCTTCACACCATCACCAGAGGAAAGCAGGAGTGGAGAGTATCTGGTGTAGGGGAATCATTTTCTCATTTATCTGATTGGTTAATTGACAGTCTGTCCTAAGAATTAATTATCAGAACTGCGTTACAAGTCGCTGAATTTTTCATACTAAAGCCTTTTCTCTGCTACAAGCCATTAGTTGCTCTGAACCGCGGAAAATCGACGGCATAATTTCTTCTCGATGTCAACTCGCTTTCTATCGCTCTACATATTTTCTCCATAAATTTTATAGCGTCAGCGTGAACGAAACAAACGCCCAAGAAGTCGGAGATCTTATTATCAAGTTGCTCGCAAAAATGCGGGAAAGTCTCTCGATTAGTCATTCTCTATCAATGTTTCCGCGGTTTGATCCTGAAATACCTGTTTGCTTCGACCCTAACAGAAAATGAAATCGATGAAAGTGCGAGGAAAGTTACGAGAAGATCCTTTCATGTCCATCGAGGTACTCTTCTCTAGCCTCGTTCAACAAATAAGTGCGAGTGATTCCTTCCTGCAAAGAGGGAAGATCCTCGGCGTTTGCTATGTGAGGAGATTTTTCACTTTCGTCCGATTGTTGTTCCGGTGAATTTTCCTCCACTCCATTCTGTGCCTCCCTTTTCATCTTTCAAAAAAATTTCCCGAAAGTGAAAAGCTCGCTAACTAAGATATTCCTCGTCGTGTGGTGTGCGAGCAGTAAATGGGTTCCTATGCAAGAACGTTGTATCCGTAAAATCTTCAAATTCCTAAACATAAAACCGGATCTTATAATAAATCTTTTCGTGTGACCGCTTGTAGACTCTGGAACGTACTCCCGCCTGAAATTCAAAATGCTCCCTCATCATCATCATTCAAAAAACATCTTTCGCAGGCCTAAGTTGCATAAGCACTATTTGTTCTCTTTTTCATTTACATTCTACTCATCTGTCACCCTTCTTTTCCCACTCCCTATCCTGTTACTTTTTCTCCCTTTCTTATTTCTTGTGTTCCCCGATTTATTATTCTTTCCTCTTCCTTTATATCTATGGATTATTTAATGATTTAATGCCTATAATGTCTTTAATTTGTAATTATTAATAATTTTTGTAACTCATCGCAATGTTTTCTATATTTTTTGTTTGATATCATTTTATACTTTCATGACAAGGGTTAAATGGAAGATGGGACTCTTTAGCCCCAATTTCGCCCAATAAAGACGTTTATTATTATTATTATTAAAACATAAAAGGTCGTAAAATGTCGGGCGACTAGTTTTGCGTTTTATGAAGAACTGTGACGATAAATGACCGTTATTTAAATCTAATATTTTATGGGAAGAATGACCATCCTCACAAAGTGTGTACACAATTAAAGAAAAAAGACGTGGGGAAAAGTTCTTACATTTCAAGAACGGGAAGGGGCTGGAACAATCTTAAGCACTTTCCAAATAACTGTAGGGAAATGAAGAAGAGACTAAAGCTAATTTCATAATTCTACTAATATTTTATTCTTTAAACCTTTCTTCCTCTTCTTCCAGAATAATTATTGTGGGGTGTGATCTGTGTTCTTTTGTGTGTGATTCTTTTGTTGGTGTGTTATTTTATGTATTTGTATTACTCTTCACACTGCCACCTAGTTTTAGAGTTAAAGTGATAATAATAATANNNNTATAATATTAATAATAATAATTATAATAATATATCCAAGCTTAACTTTGCAGTAGGGAGCCATACTATAGAAATAAAAGAACTTATTGTTAGTAATTTCCACGGAATATAAGATGTCTACATGTAGACGGAACTAGTCGCTTCAAAATTATACATATTGTGGAAAGAACTAAGTTCTTTCATTTTTTAGTTGCGTTACTTAGTTCAGTGCGTTATTCAAGGGAACGAAAGGGACATACGTCTCCATTTAAAAACGTCAAAGAGAGAGCTTTACGTCTAGGTTTAGGCTTAATGTGATATCGATTTTTGTTCTCTTCTAATAAACAACTAATTAATAATCTCTAGACAATTTTCTAAATGTCATTTACAGCAAAATATTAGTATTATTAACATTAGTATTATTGTTTTGAGTACTTCGACAACTAAGGTAATTTCTCACAAATGTGCTCCCGCCGGGAATCGAACCCAAGACCGCTTCCGCCAAAGCGTACGTGCAGCCCACTCGGGTGTCTGGAATCCCCAGAAAACAAATAATAACAATCAAATGCTTTTCTGTAAGTATGTTTTTAAGCGTATATCCAGGATATATATCCACATTGAAGAAGTCCTTATGCTTTCGAATACGCTACAGATGCTTCATATTATGGGTACATAGAGAATTAAGTTAAACTTTCTCGTTTAATAAAGAGATATTATTTGAAGACGTAATTAATACTATGCGACCATTTGTAGAAGGATAAATCAAGGAAATAGATATTAGAACCAATAAGAAGATATTTGTTTCAAATTTCGGTGGTTGAGCGATTTCTACGTTTCTATCTATTGATCTCCGTCCGCCGATTTTCAAGTTATTTTTTATATTTTTCGAAAGTGAATGAGATTCCAGGCTATCTTGAGGATGAATAGATGAGGATAAGTTAGACAAGATAAAAGATAATACGATGAATTGAATCCTCAAATAAAATTTTTCAAGTTATTTTTTATATTTTTCGGAAGTGAATGAGATTCCAGGCTATCTTGAGGATGAATAGATAAGGATAAGTTAGACAAGATAAAAGATAATACGATGAATTGAATCCTCAAATAAAATTTTTCGGAATGTTAAAATATAATTTTCGAAGTCAGAAATTCCAGTTCAGGAAGTGCATTTTTACCTCAGGAACCTAAAAATGGAAATATATTTCAAGAAAGTTTAGAAGATATTTATATAAAGACTATTTTTTAGTCACCGAGAACTTGACTTGAAAAAAATCTCAAAAATTATCGCAAGATTTCGTGAAGCTTATATAATGAAACAAAGAAACGATTGGCATAGTCGTCGTAAAAGTTTTCCGTCACACGAAAAAAGCAAAATCCTGTTCATGTGGATAAAAATTTATTAGGCAAATTAAAATCTTCCGCCGTCATGGAAATGACCTGTTTCCCCGTATCAATATTAGAACTGTCTTTGAGATTGATGGGATATCTTTATCTTTAACAAGCTTGTTGGATCTTAAGTTGGCATTAATCTTTTACGTCGCAAGCCGGCTGGGTTGCACATAGCTCAGGTTGCTCCTGACAATAACGCTCGTTATAATAAATGAGACAGCAAACTTCGCATTTTCCACACAATGAAGTTCGCTGTCTCATTTATTCAAATGGCGTTCCAGCAATTACGGTCAAATCATATTGATTAATAATATTCAGGATATGAAGTTAAACTTCTTTTAGGTCTTTCCCGCCTGCGTACGCCACATTATAGATAAGTTCGCTTCAGTATTAATTTACTTACAGATCAGATGTGCCATTTTCCGAGGAAGTTGATTGTTATATAGTGTAAAATTTTGATACTACTGTTTTGTCTTTAATTAAAATTGGCATTAAGTTGCTAATTTAAGTCCAACTGAAAGTACTCCCATGGTGGTGAGTGAAATATAACGAACGGTCGATTTTGGGAAAATATTCTCAATACTCATACCGCGGTTAGTGCAAGCAAGTTCGGAGCGTTGATTTCAGTGGGTGATGTAGTATGTGGTTATGGTTGCTAATTTTCGTTGCTTCGTGGTTTTTTAAACTCTAATCTCCATTTTTGTTGAAAATTTTGTCCACTCGTGAGATTTGGTTTTCTTCTTTATATTTCAAGAATACTTTCATCGTTGTATTCTTTTCATTAACACATCCCAAAACATCCTTGTCTACTCGTATCGGTATACCTTTATAGTAATTAATCTGATTTTCCTCAAAAACAATTTACATCCCATTACATAGTAATGAAATGATATCACGAACCTCATTTGGATGTTATGAAAGTCATGTTTCCACAAAGTACATTCCCTTCTCTTTATGGGTGTTCCCCTGTAGTTGAAATGTTTTAAATGTAATATTATATGATATTAGTGAGTTTTTCCACCACAAACAATTATTTCTTTATTTCTTTCCTATATATTTGTCTCCTTACTCTGTAAATACTTTGAGTGAGTGACTAAATGAGTGATATATATGTATTGCATATATTTTTACAATTGGTTAAATGGTAGACGGGTAATACTAGTAGTAGACTTTATTACTAGTAATAAAGTATAGACCTAATACTAGTATAGACCCAATTTCGCCCAATAAATTCGTTTGTATATACATTCTCCCACATACTCTTCTTCGTAACGAGTATTTCCCACGGTTTCCCTTCTTCCTACGGCAGGAGCTCCTGTTTTTTCCTCCTTATGCTCTTGGTACGCTCGTTTATAGAAAGTCAAGTTGGTAATTATTAGCAAAGGTGAAATTCGGTAGATCTATGGCTCCCAGTTCCTTCTTCCCCCATCAAGGACGGAGGTGTTCCCGCAAACTGAGAGGACATGCTTTCCGACAACACTCCAGGAGGAAAGGTTTCCCGAATTCACATCCGATTTCCGGGTCGCTTTTATTTGCACTTGGGGGCATCGACTGGTCCGAATCGCACAGGCCCACCATAGGTCACACAGTGGAAAATCACGAAGACAAGAGTTTGGCAACCCATCGAAGAAAAAGAGTCGCTTTTAGGTGTTGACAGGTTGTCATTAACAGCCATTATGTCCACAAGATGTGTGTGACCTAACATTTAAAATTTGGAAAGCGCGTCGTCCGCTTACTTAACTGCGACCTGGTGATAACGAATTGCCTTTCCTTACTCGTTGTATATCACACGCTGCAATACCAAGTTCTTTGTAAATTATAATGTTTACATACTCGGGATACGAATGCAAGAGGAAGTAATATATACGCTGCTGCAGACTACTATACTTGCTGATATGAAGGAAGACTTGGCATGAATTCTGTTCTCTATTGAAAACAGTTGAGGACGTTATATCTTAAAAATAAACAAAAATGAAGCGAAAGAGAGGGTATGTTGTCGAAACAGGGAATATAATTTTCAAGTAAAATTAGGATTTGATTTAGGATCAAAATACCTGAACGAGTCTATGGATTGTGCTAGATAAGTAATGAGTCCCCAAAACGAATAGTTACTTCTGGTCGTTATTTCCGAATAGCAACAGAGAAGCTAATAGGGTAGATTAGAAAATGTGTCATAACACCCCCGCCATACGCCACTAACGGCTTGCAGGGTACAATTCTAAATCATTGTTGGAAGTAGCAAGAGAATAATAGTACATAAATAGGATAGTCCAAGCAAACAAGGTAGACCAGAAAAAAACTGTTCAAAACTAGCATTAAGAACTCGAATATTGGGAACTGTTTAGAAAAAACCCTACGAGTATATTGGTTTTCCTGTAATATGGCTGCAATACGTGAACTACGAGAACAAGTAAATCGGCACCCGAGTATAGAAAATTAGGAGTAATCTAGATGTGGAGGTAAAGGAAAAAAATAAAATGGATAGACCGAGTAATTATTAAAGAATTCCCTTTAAGAATAAATGAGGAGAGGGGGGGGTCCGGACCCCACGTACCCCCCCCCCCCCTGGTTACTCCACAGGGAGAGGTAGTACGTATTAAAATATGAAAAAAACAATAACCATGAATCTGCTGTAAAGCCTCTGCAAAGTAATCTATCCGCTAGTTCGATCGATATCTTACATACTACTAAATCCATGGTAGGCGTAATCGCTCAAGCTTGACTTCGTTCTTATATTTTTAAGCACTTCCAAAATTTTAATTTCCTGATACACTAGTTTTTTCCTGAATGTTAATGGAATTGTTATTGAAATTGGATACGTTTCATTCTCATGGATCTGTCAGTGTGCCCTCTGCAAATAAATGTGACCTTCACCAGATTAGGAGCATATTTACGAATCTTTCTTCGCCCTACTTTTCCAAGAGCTAGGGAAAGCATAATAATGAGATCATACTTCTCTCAACAAATGCATGAGTATTTATGAACTTTGATAACGGAATGGGATCTGATTTCTTTCCTAACGATTGAAACTGGGTTTCAAATCAAAGCTGGTCGAAGTTCTGATTTCTACTGCTGGCATTACTCTACAAATCTAGTTATCGTCAGATTTCATCATGAAAACTATCTTCCTTACGTGAACCATAGACACCTTTGAATTGCAAAATTCAAATGAGAACCGTTAACTATAAAAATACACCGAAGATCGCCTGTTTTTCACCAATGCTGCGGAGAAAATCTCTTGAGATTGAGAAACTGAGAGGGTCCTAATTTGAGATTTAGATATTTCATTCAACTCGTAAATACGTATTAACCATCCGTCGATAGGTTCCGGTAATTGGATACTAATCGAACAAATTGACGTCGATGGCAAATCATTATTTATCTATCGTGTGAGCATTTAGAAGGATTTTTTCACTGGTAATTAATACTGTATGTTTCCCATAATTATTTTTGCTGATGTATGTACGAATAAGACATTTTCGTGAATATTTTTATATATTCTTGTGAGCCATTTAAAAAGTAATTGGGGAGGCTGAAAGAAAAATTAAGAGAAACAAGTGATAAATGTCAACATGACTGGGACTCGAACCCATGTCTCCTACTTTGGGTGCAGGTATTCTAATTTGTTGCAGGCATTGTTTTATACTATATTGGCAGGAATTTTTGCTATTTACACGGTTTTTTTTCGATGATTTTTATCGTTCTCTCTAGGTAAAGACGGTATACACAAAAGAATGCTTCATCCAACAAAATAAATTAATTATCAGAGCCTGCCATCGCCTTTAAAGTTTATTTATGAAAGTTAAGAGCTACTTGGCGTGAATGTTAAAGATATTTCTTTCCATATTTGCAATTCAAGCGGCATTAAGAACCAAAAATACAATTCGCCATCGACGTGGTATCACCAATAATCCCTTTGTCGGTAGGAGACAGAGCAGCTCTCATCTCTATCTTATTTCAATTCAGCTTCTTTAGACGATATAGCAATCAAGAATCTATCATTTTTAAGAGCTTAGTTGATTGTATTCTTATTGGCAGGAAATGAAATAATTCCATCACTCGGACTTAGAACTTGAGATAAGAACAGTATCTCTTGTGTGTAAGATAAATAACAGTTGCACACGGAGGATGATTTTATCTCATCCGTCACCATGTTCCGCAATGCTACCCGTTAAAATTAATTATCAGTCTGTATAAGTGTTTGAAAACATTTTAACGGAATTCTCAAAGGGAATAATGTTCATGAGTGGTATGAAGACGTTAAAGGACTCGGTGAAAATGATCGAGATATCGATTCGGAATTATAAATGAATTTTAATACATCAGTTTGAGAATAAATACTAATTGAAGCTTGAACTATAATATGTGTGGATAAGTGTTCCATTTTTAGATGCTGCTTTTGCCAAATTATTTTGAAGCGTTGATCTCCACACAAGAAAATGTTGATTTAGTTTAATTTAAAAGTTCTTTTTACATAGGGGCTGAAAATGTTTGTTCCAAAAGAGTAGGCAGGCTTCGAAATAGCTTATTGTAGTTAAATAAAGCAAGTCTTTACAAAGCAAATCCACGTATAAAGTTTACACGTGATATTGAATGGTATCTATAATTGGAGCAAGTCTTTTTATCAGAGAATGATTCAGTTTCCACAAACTTTAGTCGTTCTTAAATAACAATGGGCAATGAAAGTTTATTCGCATCTTTAAAAAATATCTATGTACTCATTATAATGTTTAATCTTGTAAAACATCTCCGTTTCAGATATTAAAATAAAAGAATGGCAAACTCTCCCTTAAGACTTCTTTCCTTTAGCGATGAGCAGAATTGACCCTCATGTGTCAGTTCATGTTCAATCCATGTTATCGTTCTCTCCTATTTATTTGTTTATATTTTATCCATTTTTTAAAGATCTGTTCTCTTTTTACCAGCCTGGGTGGCGGGGAGATAGCATGCTTGCACTCTGCTCCTAACTTATTCTTTTCCTGTCTCCTGGAGGGCTCCCGGATAGCCAAGTGGGCAACGCGTTCGACTTCAATGAAAGTGGTTCCGGGTTCGATTCCCGGTGGAGGCCTAAGTGCGAAATGACCTTAGTTAGCTGTCAAAGCACTTTTTACAATACTTCTTCTACTGTCTGCTGGAGGTGAGCCATACCCGGCCACCGTGGCTTAAGCCCCGAGGTCCCGGGTTCGAGTCCCAGGTAGTCGGATTTATTTCTGTTAGGGAATGGTCATGTGTGTTCGTCCATTGTTATTGTTTGAAGCTCACTACTATAATTGTCCATTAATGGATGTTTTGGGAGGCAGTGAGATATAAATAAATAAATACCCGTACAGTGCGCCATTTCAGTACCCAATAATATCTTCCTTAATCCTAGATGAATGGATATGGAGTCGAGTAGACATTTCTTCGTATAAAACCTTCGCTTGACTGGTATTCACATTGTAGGACAAAGTCAAAGCGAATTCCGCACCATGCACCTCTGACCCCAATTTTGCTTCTGGGAGGTAGTTTTGTTCCTCTCCTTTCGAAATGTTTGGCCTTTGAGATTTCCAATCTCCCCGTAGTTTTCACCCACGGTCACACGTTCGAACCCCTGCGTAGGAGGACTTTCAAAACAGGACTTGATGTGTCTCCAACTCGAATGTCACGAAATGTTCGTTTGGACTTGCGCTTCACACAAGCCCCGCTTTATGAATTTAAAAACGAATTCACAAGAGGAAGACCGACCGCCTCGAGATTCGCGTTTTTTTTCGATTTCACAGCAATGCCGTTTCGAGAGAAATACTTTATGTTAATTAAGACGATGTGATGAACAATTATGGGAGAGAAATAGAATTTCCTAGACTAAGAATAGTTCTTGAATTACCGTGAGAATAGGGGCACTTTCAACTTAAAACTGGGAACAGTTTTTAAACGTTTTATTTTGCCCCAGACGTTTTATTACGTTGGTGCACTTGAGAAAGTTAATTTCTGACGCTGTTGATGCGCGTTCTAAATATACAGCTAATGTAATAGCAAAAAAATATGAGTTTTCTTGTCGATTTTTTAAATTTATGAAAACACAGAACGTTATGATTCGATTTCAGAGTCCCTATTTATTTATTTATTGCCTGAATATTCATGCTCAGCTTAGGCGATGACGATGAATAAATTCACTTCTTACCGGAAAACTTATGTTCATGGCTCTTGACTCGGGGTCTAATCCATGGTTTTATATTAACCACTTTAAGTTCACTTTCTTTTTGCTGAAGATGAAGGGTTAGGGGAGAGCGTCTGGCTCGGATTAAAGTTGGGTATTTAGGTTAGGGTAAATTTATTAACACAGCTTTTGGGCGGCGGTATTTGCTGATATTTGTTTTGAGGTCGTGATCCCAGATTGTGGAAAATAAAAAAAATTGGATAAGTTTAATTTAAAATCGAACCTTTTGGTTATTTTGTTTAATGTTGTAGAGAGAGGCGTTATATTGTGGTACTTGTATATCTCAGATGTACTGGTGTGATATGGAACATTCAGAATCCCTTTAATGGTTTCGCTTTCGAAACTATATAGCTTCTGTAAGTATGATTTGTGTGTATAATGCAAGGTGGGTGATGCATAGGTGAGCATAGGTCTGATTATGAATAGATATGTTAGCAGTTTAGTGTTTATGTTAGCTTGAGATCTGTTAAATAGGATTCCGGATGAAGGAAATTTTGCTTTTGTTGCTTTTTGAATGCTGTTTTCAACATTGTTTTTCCATGTCAGTTTTTCATCAAGTACCACACCTAAAAATTTCTCTGTTGTCTTCTTAGGGATATATCATGCTTAGCTTAGGTTTATTTTAACTCGCTTTCCGATCCCTAAGGATTATTATAATAGTTAGGTATCTAAAAGGATATAATTTTCGAGTTATGTATAGCTTCATAGATACCTTGCTCAAGGAGAAACGGAAAAGTTAAAAGTCTGACAGGACCGGGACTCGAACCCGGATCTTCCACTTCTCGGGTGACTGCTCTGGCCAATTGAGCTGTCGCATCAGAATTACTTCTCCGAAAGATTTTCGAAAAATTCGTTGGTCCAGAATTTTTAGGCGAAGTAAAAGACATTGTAATTCCGGTAAAAAACGAGCGCGATCTTTGAGAGGCGACGACCAAGCATTACAAAGAAATAATCGCTAAAACAGAAGTTAGTTCTGGTTGTTCTTTCCACAGAGCATTAGAAAAGTTAATAGTGTAGATTAGGTAAGGTACACCCCCTGCCATATGCCACTGGCGGCTTGCGGGGTACAAATCTAAATCTTCTTCTTGGGATTATTCCTAGGCACACGCCTCATTATGCAAAATGACCAATCACCCTTTCCCTTGTGATATCTAGTTTCATTAACCATTATTTATGTCTTCATTGTATAAACCAGCACATTTCGTGAAATTTCATTTCCATTTATGATCCTAAGACGTTTACCCAGAGGAGCGGGTACTACATCTAACAATAAGTGTCACTTCAAGCATGTAACCATAGAAACTCAATGACCTATATCCGAGAATTTATGAACCACTGCTTTCATGTTATTGAATATCAGATTGAGATGAAAATATGGAAATCCAGAATGTACCGGAGCAAAAAAGCTATCGAAAACTCTCGTGCCCAAAAACATTTGAGTATACTTTTTTCATGCATTTTCACTTCAAAACTCGCAAGTCATTCTTAATTCACGTGTTACGGTGAATCAGCACGTTCACAGGTATCCAGCCGTGGAAACATTTCAAAGCGTCATCGCGTATTGTAAAAGGTTTATGTTTAAGGTTTCAAAAAGAAAGTATGTTTCGGTCGATTTCATTTTCGAGATTCATGGCACTGAAGATACATTGCTCGATCCTCTCTTTGTAAAATACAACCTTAAATCACCGTTAAATACGTTTATTTATAGCATAATGTGTTGAATCCTAACGTCACATTCTTGGAAAGCCTGTCTTATGAGCAACTGGTGCACATAATGTGAGTTAGCATAAAAATTTATCGAACAAATACACAGTAACTCGGCTCACAATAATACTGTGGAGAACGACAAACACAAAAGTTCGGGGACCAACAGATTCATTTCGCGTAAAAAGGATTTCGTGTTAACCAAATTCCTTGCACGCACAATCCGCCGCTTTGGGTTCCATATAGAAGATATTTTATGTATTTATTGACCCTTCGCCGCAGAGAGGTGGTAGCTTCAACAAATAACTAGTAGTAATAATAATAATAATATTTTATTTACCGCAAACAGGAAAAACCCCAATTACATGCGATATAATATATAAAATAAATAAACTATAAGTTATGAATAAAATTTAAACGCAGCATCAAATAAGGAATGATAATTTTCATGTTGCTTAAAATCCCTCCATATATGATGTTTCTTTTTATCCGCAGAAATTTATGGAGATATTTTACCGCCGAACAAAGGAAATGTTTCCATGTTAACCTCTTCTTGTTTAATGAATAAATATTCGTTGAAATTCAAGGGAGACGGAACGGATGAATGTTACAATTAATGTTAGCCGATATTTCGTGTAAACGGGTTCCGTGTTTACTAGTTTTCAATGTATTTCACGGCTTTTGTTGGAGAATCCAACACTTTAGCATATGTTAAAACAAAATTTTGTTTTCCATTTACGTCTTATTTTTCGTTCCTGAATTTTTAGGCGGAGTGTGCACTTATATTGTCTGCTTCATTCAGTGGTGTTGCTACCACTTTCCTTTTTCTTATTTCATCTTTCCCATATTCTTTTTAAATTTTAGTTGCTACTGACAGTAGGTTTCGCAGGTTTTTTACGCCCCCTTTCTCGTGAGCGTTTCCCTGCAGGGTTTCATAATTTTTCTAAATGCAGAAAGATTCTTTAAAACCTGCATACTATTACCTCCTGTTCATTGCTTTTTCTCTTGTTATAATCCTAGAAACTCTTTCTTTAAATTTATTTATGCATTCCTAAAGTTAGATGTAAGAAGAGACTAACTAGTATGAACATCGCCCTAAAGTAAAGTTGTGTTATTATTGAAGAAAGTTTTCTCGGGATACAAGGCGGGTTGTCTGGTGGATTGTCTCCAACATTTCGGCTTTACACTCCGAAACCATCTTCAGGGATGGCTTCGGAGTGTGAAGCCGAAACGTTAGAGACAATCCACCAGACAACTCGGCTTGTATCCCGAAAAAAACTTTCTTCATTGTATTCGCCGGGAAAGAACCAGATCTTGTGTTATTATTATTTGTTTCTAAAACTATCTTTTTCTAGCGGCATTGTCTTTAATAATCTCTGTTATAACGCCATAGTTTTATTTATATTTTAATAATAATTACAATAACAATACTGTATTAAGGGCATAGCCCACTTTCAAGATTCCATAAATTCGTTAATTAATAATAATAATATAATAATAATAAATGCCTTTATTTGGGCGAGATTGAGACTAAAAGTCTCCTCTTCCATCTAACCCATCGTCATAATAAATACATTTTTGAATTTGAAGAAATAAGAAAAATGAATGAATGTGTGGATATAAAAAACATATGTGAATCATAGGAAAAAAATATCCACTGCAGGAAAACACCCGCAAAGAAGGGGGGTGTGAAAAACCTGCGCAAACCTACCGATAGTGACAGCTAAAAAGATACAATAGAAAGAGTGAAATGAAGGAAAAAATAGAGCAAAATTAGGAATGCGTAGAATTGTTAATGTATAAATAAATATAGAAAATATAGAAGTTCGTTTAAAAATATACCAAAAACCACATTATAAAATTGTAGGAAAAAAACCAGGCAAGTTATATAGTATAATTACAGTTCAATTTGGCACTTATGTGATCCAGATTGAAATTAAAATTTTCATCAATGATGTTCGAGTACATTCCCCCCTTGTTTTTTAACCCTCTTACTTCCCTGCGATCGCGTCTCTGATCATGACCTTCTCGGATGATGCTCCATCCAGCCTTTCTCTTCCTTATCCGTATTAGTTTCCCGCTGCTTACAATTCTACACTTCACTTCCCCATTCCTGGTCTACTCTTTCTGCAGAATTTTCTCCAGTTTCCCCTTTAAGAGTATCAAAGGTGCCTATAACCTTTGAAGATTGTATTTCCCTATTTATTCAATCCTATTCATGGAAAAACTCAAACGCTACCACAGTCCTAACTTAGGAATCTCAAAGAGAAGAAAGCCATAAGAATGTTTCAATAGTATTGTAAGCTATAGAGTAGTATATTCCATCTTAAAATAAATTTCGAAACGCTCTTCATATTATTATTATTGATAGTGTCTCTTTGTAGATAGGACACAAGACAGGTGAAAAGGTATTTTTAAGTTAAAATACATAACATTAAATTACCACATTTCATTAGAGCGAAGTATTCAAAATTATAAATAAAAATATTCAGGGGCATCATTACAATTCTATCAGTGCTACAAAGCTATCAGTTTTATTTTATAAAATCTTATTGTATGCATTTTTTCTTTGTGGAAAGTAATTAATGGGAAATTAAAATTCACTAAGTAAAATTCCACAGGAGTATTTTAATTCCCGTCGTAACCAGGCCTTCTTAGCGGTCTCCACAGCAAAACGGGCTGCTGTCGAAGTAGAAGACGAAGAAATACCAATGTAGTCTGGGATGAGGTTTCTCCGTAGCCACTCGCTGTTGAAAAATATATTCAACGAGGCTAAACGCTGTTTGATAAATATCTTGCGATACAGTTTGGCTTTCGATGCGACACTCGCACTAAGAATATAATCTATAGAAGAAGCCTTAACTAAGTGGAACTCCATCACTGGGAAATTAAAATTGAAAAGTAATTAAAATATACCTTATATACATCGTAAAATAGTAATACAAGCATTAGAATGGAAATAACGGCTGCGCAGTGAGAGTTGATGAAGGAGGAAGAGTGAAATGTGAAGTTTGAGAAGAATCGGAAGAGACAGAGGGGCAAGGTCGTATTCCTCACTCTGGATTAGTGAGAGTAGAGCAAGGAACGGGCTCCGGCGGGTGAAAGTGGGGTGCGGACTCTCCTCTCCGATCTCCCCCACATCCCTCACTCATCGCTTAATATAAACAGCCCGGATTTCATCCGCGTTGTTTTCGGGTGTCCGCCAAACGGTCCCTTTTGGAAAAACACGGGAAACCAAAGATGGAGCGGAAAGGTTTCTAATTTCTGGCGAGAAATACGGCTAAGAAGCGGCGAAGAAAAGATGGGGTCGTAAAAAAAGCAGCTTTGAATTCTTTTTGCGATCTTGCTCTTCCGGCGAAAGCGCGTGTTTACTCCGTCCCTCGGAATTAATTACGTTATTTGCACCTATATGAGCATTTTTTGAGCGAATACCTTGTAGGGAGATGAAATCTGCTGCCGTCTTGTTCATGAAGAATGCCGTCGACTTACTTAAATTCCTTTAAGAGTTAGCCGTCGCGTACCGATTTCCATTCCGACGCATTCCGTGTCTTACGTAAAAAAATTTGATGTCTCGGCGGTGGTAATACACGCAGCTCAAAGTCAGCCTTTCATTTCTTACATACTTCTTAAGTCCTTTACCTTGACCTTATAGGAAACATAAAATCTGGTGTACCATATATCAAAATGGGTGTTTCATCCAAAGATATTTTATCCGATTTTGTTCCTAAACTACGTTAACGATTTATTGGATAATGTTAAGTGTAAGGATAGGCTATTCCCCGGTGATAATGTTACGATTTCGTATTTACAGAGAGGTCGTATCATCACACGATAACACAGAACATTCTAAAAGTTATTTCAGGTTGGTGCAGTGATTGGCAGCTAGACTTGAATATAAAGAAGTGCATAGCTGTATTTGTTACGCGTTCAACTAATGTTATCCGCCCAACGTACCATATTTTAGGACATCCTTTGGAGTTCGTGAATCATCATGAATGCCTAGTAGTTACGCTCAGTAGCACTTTTTAGTTCAAATAGCGTATTTAAAGCGTAGCAGGAAAGGCGAATGGGTTGCGAAGGCTAGCCGTTAGGATTCTGAGGGTATTACCATCGACCTCTCTTCGAGTATTGCTGTGCAATTTGGGATCCCCATGAACTAGGATTCGTTACCGATCTTGAGATGGTTCAACGTAGAGCGGCTAAGTTTGTCAAGGGAGATTTTATATCCGACAGTAGTGTTTTGGTTATGATACGAGAATCGTAGAATCGCTCGGGTGGACTTCGCTTAGGGATAGAAGACTTCGTAAAAAGGATTCTCAGGTTTCCAACCAGGTTAATTCTGGAGATATGTCTGTCGCCTTGGACAGAAGACTTGATTACCGACGTAAGCTTTTTGAAAAACTTATCACTACAGATCTCGTCGACGAGATAGCTAATATTGTTAGTCTAGTTAGCAATGTGCGCGAGCTCCGAGAGAAAACTAAGAAGCGTTTCTGGGAAGTGATTGCCTATAAGTTCGTAAGCCGAGGTACCAATGTTGTTTCTAATCAGTAAAAGCTCTGAATGTATACATAATAACTAATTAACTTCATTCATAGCGGTATATCTCCGGCCTCTTAATTTTTAACTAATTATGGCCCCATCCAAATACTTTTCTTTGCTTTGTTTCACGAAAGCGAATTTTCTCATCCGTAGGTTACTTGTACCTTTCTTCGCAAAAGAATTTTTATAACGTTTCAGCAGCACCTCACCCAAATTAAGAAAAGGGGGAAAATGTGAGCTAAAATATATTTTCTTTCGTATGTGCCGGATTTTACTTTATTTGACTTTTTTCTCTTAGATCCAAATAGTATTTCACTATGAAATCTCTCCAAATTTTTAAAATTTTGAGGAATGCGTCATTTATTCACTTAAGACTATGACTTTATAGGCAACATTTTCTTTCCCCTGAATCCCGTTGATGCAAGAAAACATCTGGCCTACTTTTTTACGAAGGGCAATAAATTCTGCTTCCAAGTAGATTTCTTTGGGAGAGTTCTTTTTATCTTTTCCCCCTCTACTTTCTGCGGAGCATCACGATCAAATTCCCTTACTCTAGCATCATTTTATTCTCTCTCTTACGCTAAAATATTCTTTTCAATAATTCGACATTGCTCGATATTCACCTCGTCCATTCCTTTGCTCGATGCTTTTCTCCTCAAATTTTCCTCTGATTTCCCATCTTGTTTGAACCTCTAGAGCTGGGGAAAGGCATTGAAAGTACTACTCGATTCTTGTTATGTTTGCCCTTTGCTTAATTTCGTCTTGCTATTCATTTAATTTTAATATAGAGTGAACTATCGATTAACCAGGCTAATGAGGAGGAATGCACGAATTATCATAAACACGTATTATCCGAACTTTCACTTTTATTTCTTATGATGTTTATAATTAAGGTGAATAAACAATTTTTTATTATTTGCCCATATAGTCCATCATTTTTGATGGTGTCATACCTTTACTGACCGCGGAGTATTTTGCAGTGATAATTTCATCGTAGCCGTAATCCAAGTAGATTTCTTTGGGAGAGTTCCTCTCCTCTTTTTCTTCTCTCCTTTCTGCGGAGTATCACGATCATATTTCCTTTCTCTAGCATAATTTTCTTCTTTCGCTTACGCTAAAATATTCTTTTCAATAATTCGACATTGCTCGATATTCACCTCACTCATTCCTTTACTCATTGACTTCTTCATAGAAAAGGTCTTATGTAAAGTGTATTACAATGCGTTTTTTGTTTTAAGTTTTTTAAAAATACCGCAGAAAATGTATGAGAAGAACAAAACATCATGCACGGATAAATGGGAGTTCACACACTTGTTCACTAAGTTTACATCTAGGGGTCGATACGGAGTGAAGAGAAAGGTCGTAAGTCGAAAAGTTCGTACGTGGAGCAGTTCGTAAGTAGAAGTATCTCCATCTTCACAATAATTGATGTGAGAGGTTCTTTCAGAGAAATTGCTTATGACATCTAAACTACGTAAAATATGATTTGATGAGTACACATTGTCCTAAAATTTACGTATATACGCTCAGTTAAGACACGAAATTTCAAGTCAAGGTTTATAAACTACAAAAACACGGATTTCCATTTCTTAATAAACTGAAGAAAAACTGTCATGATGGTGACCCAGCATACGAAAGGCTTAGAAGCTACCATTAATGGTCATTAATGTCTACCGCAGTCTAGAAAAGCAAATACAAGGCACCGTGGGAGTCAATAAGTTGAATATATGTTATATATTACCCGCAGTAAATGTCGAGGCTCCCACGGTCTGTACCTGTTTTTAAGATTTATTAAGATAATAGTCTAGAAAAACGATGAATCTTATCGGAGAAATGCTAACATTTCAATTATAAGATAAAGATTATCTTGCGATTAGTTCCGTAAACCTTCGTTTCATTTGTGATATCAAGAATAGGAGACCGCGTTACGCAAAATTCAGCGTGTTATTTGAAAAGAAAGCCCGGAATATCAACGGGAAAAATAATTTTGGAAATTATTGATTTTTTCGAAATCAGTCCAGAAGGATTCTATCCTTTTATTCTTTAAAGACGTTCCCGAGTTTTCTTGGCAAAAATAACTGTAAAATACTTGATTTCGCGCCGTACATATAATACTGAAAAATAAATGTGGCTGAATTCCGTGAATGAAGGTTATTCAGGTATGACTACATTTAAATGGAGTCAGACTTGATGAAGAGTTTTCAGTAGAAGAATATCGAAGGCATAGACGATTACTTAAGTCGAAGGACAGCTTCTTAATTCATTATCAACTTGAAAACCCCGAAAGAATGAGAGGGTCTGCGGTCCCGTCAGACTTTTTTCAAGTCCATTCTTCCTTGAGATTTTTCCTACCATCTTGCGCAAAATCACCCTTACCCGTTTTCCTGTGCACAATAACCAACATTTATGGTGTACACGCAGTGTAACGACTATTTAGATAAGCGTTGTATTCGTGAATTAGAAAAGGTCTAGCATAAATCCGTGCCTTCTGTTCGGAATTGCCGCTGAAAATCTTGATTAGCAAATGTTACCAAGATGTTCTTTGATATACGATAGGATTCAATAGAAGAAAGTAGATTAAACTTATGGATAAACTTGCACAATAATCATTGAGATTAAAAGGAAGACGTGGTATACATTATGCGTCCGCACTACTACATGAGTCGATCGGATTCTGCTAGAAAAATTTGTGCAATTTAACAAGAGCTTCAAAGATTCAGTTTTCAGCCGTTCGCGACAGTAACCGGTTATAGACGCAGACTCAGGTTAGAGCTGCATGAATCCTTTACCACACGACAAAAAGTGACAAGCAGAGTACGTGCACCGATGCAGATATGTTTCCCTCTGTATCCGTTAAATCCTAAGCCCGCTTCATACTTTCCTTTGACTTGAATATGTCAATTATTTAACGGAGTTAGGGGAATAGTAACGCACATGCGTTTCTGTGTATTTGTCGAATCCCAGTTATAAAAGAATTCTACCCGAGGTAGAATTCTAGTAAGTTCAGAGAACTTTTAAGCATTACCTTTCATCTACATTTACATATTTACGCAGCAAGCCGTCTTTCTGCTCGTAGCAGAGTATGCTGCACTAAGACTCACTACTCTAATAGATTACTTTCGCGTATGGTTCGTGGAAAATATAATTCTTGAAACGGATAGTTTTAGCATCTCTTTCTCTGATTTTTCTCGTAGTATCAGAACGGCCTATGCAACAGGAGGAACGCATAATATCGGAAATAGGCATAGGAAAATACTTTCTTTGAATTTATTAAAAACATAAATCCTTTGTTTACTTTAATTACAAAAAAAACGTGAAAAATCAGACTTTTACATACACCACAGAAAGTTTATTCTACGAAAGTTTATTTTTCGACTTCTTGGGTAATCATCAGGTGATGATGATACATATATACAACTGATGATGACGCAAAGGGTTCGAAAACGAGTTCGTAGAATTCTTCGAAAAGAAAAATGCCAATGATTATTCGTACATCCTCCGAGGGAAAACTTTATCAACAGTAGAATCGGTGAAGTATCTTGGAGTAACCCCCACCGATAACTTAACATGGGGTACCAATATTCGTAATATATGTGGACGAGCTTCCAAGAAACTCGGATTCGTCAAGAGAGGGCTCCCGAATGGCCAAGTGGGAAACGTGTTCGACTTTAGTGAGAGCGGTTCCGGGTTCGAATCCCGGTGGGAGCCAACGTGCGAAATGACCTCAGCTGCCGAAGCACTTTTAGCAATACTACTCGTTAAGAGAATAGTCAGTAGGAGCGAAGTAAAAGTCCGTGAGCGATGTTACGTTGCGCTGGTCAGGCCTCACTTGGAATACGCGTGTAGTCTGTGGAATCTTGCAGAAAAGTGTTGTATTCGAGAATTAGAAAAAGTGCAGCGAAAAGCGATACGTTTCGTAAAAAAATGTTAAGACAAATCATTGAGCATTACTCAAATGCTTCAGGTCGCAGGATGGGAATCTCTGGAAGATAGAAGATATAAAAAACGATAAATTTACTACATAAGTTCAGAGAACGTGCTTTCGTAGAAGATGTAGCCGATATTATGCGTCCTCCCTGTTACATAGGCCGTTCTGATTCTGAGAGGAAAGTCAGAGAGATAGACGCTAGAACGAATCGATTCGAGAATTCGTTTTTTCCGCGAAAGATACGCGAAAGTAATCGATTAGGGAAGTAGAGTCATGGTGCTTGCACCCCCTGCCACACGCCAAAAGACGGCTTGCAGGGTACATATGTAGATGTAGGTATGTAGATATTTCATTTTTTTCAGGCTGGAAAAATGCCACGAAGTCATTTAGCCAATTTAGTAGATTCTATTACTTTCTTTAGTTGGTACGTTTTATATACCTGATATCAGTGGTTCATTTCAATAGGTCTTATTTTCAAATTGCTTTCCGTTTTAATGTTTTTAGTGTAAATAAAATAATGAACACCGAGAGTACACGATGCGGCATTTAAGGAAACAACGCTTATTAAAAGTTGAGCTCTTTCTCTAAGACACTATTTTAACTTTATATCTTATCACAGGAGTTTTTTCTTACGACACTGCTATCTTTTCATCGCAAGAAACCAGCTGGTACCGATTTCGGTTATGTAATACTAAAAAAGATACGAGAATTCCGATCGCCCAACCCTTCAATCAGAAGGGAACAAATGAACGGCGATCAAAAATGTACGGTGCGATCCGCCGAAGAGATGTCTATAGAAATATTGGCCGAATTTCAACTGGCACATATTAGAGGAAGCATACCTTACGAAATCACCACTCGAGATAGGTCGCTGAGGCAACTTTTCAAAGGGAGCCAATATATCTATCTTTCTTTACGCCGCATGCTTTGAATTCTTTAATTTTCTAGTTCTGAGAGCCTTCCAGTAACGAGAAATCTCTTGCTTTTTCGTCTCCCTCAATTTATTTGCTCTCGTATTCCAACTTCACACTTCACTTCACGCTAGTTCACACACTACTCGACTTAGTCTAAAGTAAGATCTATCGTTTGCCAAACTATTCCGAGGAACACTGGTGTTGTGAAGAAAGTCAATAAGCGTTCCGTGAATTATTATGAAAAGCATTTTGAGACTCGTATGATATGAAATGCCGAGATGAGTTGAAACATCCTCAATACCTTCCGCTCAATTTTGTGAGCAATCATCTGTCACTGAACTCTAATAGTTGCTTCTTGGGGGTTCCAGGGTAGCCAAGTTGGTAGCACGTTATGCTTTGCCGAAAGCTGTTCCGAGTTGGATTCCCGGTGGGAGACCACAAGTGCGAAAAGACCTCAACTGTCGAAGTACTTTTAAAAATGCAATTGCAGTTGCTTCCTTAGTCTACTGATCCATTATATTTACAATTGCCAGAAAGGGTTACAAATCAATATAGGTTTAACCATTGAAATTTCAAAATTTGTGAAGTGATCCGCAGCAACAAATAATTAGAAGTTTGGGAAATGCTTCTCTATAGAAAGGCACAGCATCGTTCTTCGAAATGTCTGCAAAAAGTATTCCCATATGGAACTCTTTTGGGTTTTAGGACTGCTATTGTAATGTGTATTTAAAACGGACTTTAATTAATGTTCACCTTAGGGTCTGGTGCCACATACATATTTAAAGTGAAATTGAGATAATCACCTGTATATACGACGAATTAGCATGAATATTAATTATAGTCACATGGACTCTATCAAGTCATTGTAATACCGGGACATAAAGTGAACATTAATTAAAGTCTATTTTAAGTATACATTTTATACCGCGTTAGAGTCGGTTTTTCTTCGTTGGAAGAGTAATCGCGGAGTTTAGCTTATAAAATGTGTATTATCGATCTAAAAAACCAGAATTCGAAGAAAGGAGCGTAACTCATGAGCTCTTTGGGTGTTCCCACAATCATATTGAGAAATAATTTAAAAATCCGCGAGTAATATAGTACTGGTAGGATAGATACAAGGCAAATGTGAAAATTTCAGTTAAGTATCACGCTACAAACAAAATTATACAATACTACATTTTTATGAACTAAAAAAATTACGAATCGTTACATTCTACACGTTTAAAATAATACGTTTAAAATTTACAAAAATGTCATCAAAATATGAAAACGGCATGCATACATCAGACTAATTTCCTCTGAATTAAAATGTCTTTTAAGAATATAAGACCTTCCTTCTTTATAACGATAGTTAACTTAATTTAATTTCCATATAAGGATGGAGAGCTTAATCTTGAAAATTTAAATTTTTTCACCCAAAGAATAATAATTTCACGTTTCATNTCCCTTTAAGTTTCTCATTACATAGTGGAGAGTTTTAAGAGCTTTCGACACAACTTTATTTACGTGTGGTCCCCAGTCCAAATTTTTCGTTTCATTTCATTTCATCCACCCTTGGAATAATTTCTCCATGTAGTTTATAACTAATCTGTCTTTTCCTTCTCTTGTTTGTGAAGGTTATATGTTTACTTTTCCTTGCGTTTATTTGCATTCTATTTGATTGAGCCCACTTCTCGATTAACTCTATATCTCGTTGAAGTACACTTGAATCATCCTTAGATTTTATTTCCCTATAAACTATGCAATCATCTGCGAACAGCCGAATTCTGGACGAAATACTGCTTGGTAAATCATTTATATGAATTAAAAAAAGCAATGGTCCAATATCACTTTCCTGTGGCACCCCGGAAGTAATTTTGACGTCTTCGGAGAAACAATCGCTAACTTTAACACACTGAGTCCTGCCTATTAAAAAATCTTTTAACCAACTTTTGACCCTGTCATCTATGTTTAATTTTTCTATTTTTTTTGACAGTAGATCATGTCAAAGGAATAATTTATCTTGATGAATTAAATATTTATCATTTGTCTTTTGGTACAAAATAGAAAAAATGTATCTTTCATATACATTTGTCTCAGTCTTGTTCATGGCTGTGATGAAATGAAATCTACCGAAACATGAGTTATGCTGAATAATAGCATTAATTTAGGGTTCTCCTTATGCAATTTTACGAAAAGTGTTACTCATAGAGTCATTTTGCTTCACTAACGTGGGCTTGTACAGTTCATAGCATTCTGACTCAGTGAGGAAGGCAATGGTAAACTACCACACTCCTCATCATGCCTAGTAAGCCTCATTCCCTCCCTCTACTAGCTCTTCGTTGCTGTTGGTAGAGGGGATGAGGTCCAAACAGGCTTTCGGGCTAAATACTTCACCGAGAGTTCACATGAAAGACTGTAATTTTTCCAATACAACTTCTGTGTTATGTCGCGAATGACTGAGTTAATTATGGTTAAATTATTCAATTATGCGGAATACTAAGAAATATTAACATCGTAATCGTATATAAGTAAGTTTAACTTTCTTGATAAATTTATAGCCCTCTATTCAACAAATGTAAACTTTTTATTTTCTCAAATGATAGATATTCAAGGCAAAAACCATGGGATAGTTAAAATATTTTCACTGTCATTCCAACAAGAATCGCTGGATACGACTTATAAGATATTTTTATATCTTTATGAATCCAGTACTTTAGCCATTCGAGAAAATTTCTTTTCTTGGACGTATATTTGTACTTTGGGGAAAAGATTCTATCAAAAATTAAGTCCGCAGAAAAATGTAAGAGATAATTTACGGTACATAAATTAACAACAGTATATATAACAATAACCTTCTGTATATAATGTTTAGTCCTCTATGTACTTTTTTACCAATTATACTATTATAATTATAAAATTAATAAGAACCTTAAAGAGCCATCGACTAAGCATGTGCTTTTTAAGCTCGAGAGGGAATAATGTGTTTGTATTCGAGGTAGTTTCAGGGTTGGCATTGGGAACGTCCTGAGGCAAGTCATTTAAAATAATCGTTGCTCTGCTTATGCAAATTCCATAATCCATATATATATGCCCAATAGCTCTGACTTCATGAATGTGGTCATCATTCTTCCCTGAAATCAAAGCTTCAGTAGCTTACCTGCATAAATGCCCATGGCTATGTCTGTAATTCTATATGAAAATTTTGTTCAAACTGTAATTACGGATTTAACTCTGCCCCTTGAACATATGGTCATGTAGGGGATAGTGGGATAACTAGGTCGGCTCCGACTCGTTCCTTGATCAGTGTCCGTGACCAAGAGTAAGGAAATGAACCGGACCGCCGTCCTATTCTGCAAAAAAACAGCTTTTGCGTCGTAACCCGCGGCGCCGGAAGGTCTTGAGCGCTAGGATGACCACAGGGGTCCTTATTCGTATAATAAAAGGCCAGTTTTAGGTCATCTGATGCTGGAAAGCGTGGCCATTGATGATTTCGCAGCTGGATATGGGAGTTCATCTTCGGATCACTGGGTATAAATGGTGTTCATTAGTTATATCCAATGGATAAGGAGGATTACGGAAGGCCGGAAGGCCTGACGTAATTTTAGCGTCCATGCCCCGAAAGGATGCATCAATCATCAGGGTAGGCGAACTTGAAACTGGATCGTAAAGCGGAATTCACGTATCGGGGGCAGTAAGCGAGAATTTGTTGGTCCCAACTTTATATCATCCCATTCATACTTATGAGGTAATGAATGGTGTAACGATTACCGATTGACCTTGTGGTACCACAACGGGCATCTGAAATGAAACTGATCGAACGGGAATTTCACACCCGAAAATTGATGCTTAAACATCATTAATAGCATGAATGCTATTTTAAACTGTCGTACTATTACTTAATAATGCGTTTTATTATTATTGAACCGTCACTTTAGCATCCACGATGGACGTATTCTCGACAAATTTGCGAATGCATAAACTTTTACTCTCATTACAGTTCCGATGACTTTGAAGCTGTTGTTTTCCTACATCTTAGAGTAATAAGATATTTAATAACTGTGTGATCTAGTGACATTGTTACTCGAATGAGCTTTGGAAAAAGCATACTAGAAGCAATTTTAAGATAAGATTGGGAAAACAAATTTTTGATCGTGATCTCCTTTCGCTTTGTAACTTGGTTTTTCTGTTCTTCTTTTTAATTCCTCCCAAGCATCACCGCCTGTACTAACCTGAAATAAGCCCACCAATCTGTTGACTTTCCTCCTCTTCTCTAATGTCTCCCAGCTGAGAATTTCGAGAATTTCACTTACGCTGTCCATCTTCTTGTGCCTACCCAATACATATCCGGCTGCTTTTCTTTGAACTTTTTCAATTTTACTTGTATTTAATTTGTCGTGCGGATCCCAGACATTAGTTGCATACTCTAAAATCGGCCTCACTATTGTTTTGTACCCTAATTCCTTCGCCTCTTTACTGCTTCCCTTTAAATTTCTCATTACATAGTGGAGAGTTTTAAGAGCTTTCGACAC
>KZ308360.1:397309-413714 GCA_000376725.2 Ladona fulva | reverse complement strand
CTTATTATGTAACTGCTCTGTAAGTTATTTAATTGATATTTTGGACTAAATCCATCTTATTTATCTTTAGGGATTTATCTCTGAATTCCTTAGAAACAGGTTCAGGATTATATTGAATATTTGTTTTGTATGACTGTTGAAGATTTGAGTATCAATATTTCCAACAGAAGAATATGAAAAGTAGGAGAAAATTGTGGATCTAATATACTAATTTTATCGACCAACGGTTAAAATAATATTATAGGAGAGGTTTTATTTTATTTCAAAAAGCCTGATTCGTTTATTTTTTAATGTAAAGAAAGAAGCTATAAAAACTAGCGAGGGATAATCATGTAAAAATCGGAATGAGGGCGGCATATTTGTCTCGCGATTGTGATGAGTTATCGTGCAACAAATGTAAACTTTTTATTTTCTCAAATGATGGATATTCAAGACAAAAACCATGAGATAGTTAAAATATTTTAACTATGTCATTCCACCAAGTATAGCTGGAATCGCTGAAGCGTGCAATAATCAAAGCCATAGCCTCTCTATGGCAAATAAAATTCTTGCATTTGGCGTAAGAGAGAAGCTAAGGTTTTCAGCACTGAAAATATTTTCATTTACTTGAGACTTCAAAGACTGTTGAGATTGTTTTCAACCGGATTTGCAGGACAAATTAGTCAATCATACTTTAAATTTTTTTCGGGAAAAACTGGGACGTCGGCTGAATCCCTTTCTGCCATATCACGAAACATAGGAACGTATTTTTTCGTGGGTTCATATGGCCTCCTCCGTTATAATTCTATTCCTTTCTCATCTTCTCAAATTAAATCAAAATTTATTTATCCACACTGAGTTGCCTTACTTAAGATACAAGAGTTTTATAACTACGTATGATCCAATATAATCTTAGATGAAAATCTATTGCTTACCTGGCCTGTGTTAAATTCAGTGATGAGTGATAAGCTTCCATCATCGAAATTATGGATCTCTGAATATTAATAGACTATTCTCTAATTTAAATCGTGAACAATATGTGACTAATTGTCGGAGGAGATTTCAAATTTTTTCAAAATTTCAATTGTAAATTAGTCATAAAAATGATTTTCATTCGGCCAATTAGCATTATTAGAAACGCTTGCTTTACTTGGATAGCTCAGATAATTATATCGACAAATGAGAAGATGGCTGTATGCCGAAACTGATCGTAAATAAAAATTGTGTGGAAAATACGAAGTTCGCTGTCTCATTGATTAAAATGGCGTTCCAACAAGTTCGGTCAGATCATATTGATTATAATTATATCGAGATTCGTGTAAATTTACATTATTAGTTGTTAAGAATCATTATACCCATGAATTACGTAATTGCTGAATTAAGCAATGACTTACTATTATCTGTTAGAAAAACCTTAAATGAAATTAATAAATGTAATCATTTTCAGTCTTACCCTGTAAATTAATCTATCGGAAAAGAACCTGAATTCGATATTCATTGTAGTCATTCGATATTTGGACGCCTAGGAACTAGGCGTCCAAATGCAATCGTTCGAAGCCTCACCTTTGTCCAAGTTTCCATATGAATCGTAATGGAAAAGATAGGGGGGCCTGATTCTCGAGAGCCCCTATGCTTACTTTTCTACTTACCGCCATAGTAAACTAAATTTCAACCTAGAGCCGGCCCTGATTATATTTATTTTTTATTGATGACTCTGACATGCTCATAGTTTCTTCGGCGAGAAAAACTTAAAAACACGAATACGTGCCATTGATAACGTAAGGCTTTGATTCTCAAATGAAGACTATCTTCAGGAACGATACGATATTTTCGGTACGGTAATATTCATTCACAGATTTCACCTAAAGCCATACGTATTGAAATATTCGTAATTTACGAGGAGTTGGATGCTGCTCAATGCCAAAAGCTAAGTTTGCATTTCATAACGCCCTTGTTGAAAAGGAGCACGCAAGTTTAGTCCTTAATTCAAGGTCGGGAAGGAACCAATTTGATTGTATTATAAATGAGGGAAAGCTCGCTGAATAATTTCGTGTTTTTATTATTCAAACTCCTTGGACGGGTGTTTCCTGAGAAACTCCGCATATCAGATGATTGGCCTGCTATTATTTCTCATCTCGCAAGGAAGGGCCTTTGGCCATTCCTCGACCCGGTTCTTGGTCCGCTGTTTTTCGTGTCTTTTTGTTACCAAATGGCAAGGTGAAAGCCGTAACAACTGCCGGATTTTTCCATCGCATCCGGCGGTACCTCATGAGATCGGTTTACTTTTAAGCAAAGAAGTCTTTTTCTGATTACATCGGATGTTTCCGGAAGGCAATACCGACACGGATCGGAATTTTTCCTTGCTTTTTCCTCTCCCCAAAAGTGGTAGCGACTCGCGTTGGGAAATTACAGGAAATTACAAGGGAAATATCTGGGATGTTTTTCTTTTGTTGTTGTCGTTTTTTAACTCCGCTAAATATGAACCACTCTCTGCATGGCTGAAAAATGATTTTCATCAGAATAAATGAGACAGCGAACTTCCTATTTTCCACTCAAATTTACGATGGCGATGGCTGCACGCCGAAACCGACCGTAAATAAAATTTGTGCGGAAAATACGAATTTCGCTGTCTCATTTATGAAGATGGCGTTCAGCCAAGTACGGTCAGATCATATTGATAACAATTTTCATCTGTTATGCTCTTCTTGTAAAAATTAATAGTATAGAAATATTACAGTTTTCAATACCTGGGACACTGAGGAGGTGCAAATGACTTCAGCTGTCGAGGCGCCTTCATAAATACAATATTACTTTTCTTTTGGAGCGTCCTTGTTAAATATGGCGAGTGTTGCACAGTAAACACGCAGTATCGCTGGTAAATCGTCGATAGGATAACAGTGCAGTTATTGAGGTATGAGCATTCAGCATTCCCTTGTGCATTCAGTCCTGTCTCTCCTCACTTTTGAGTACGTCCAGCGAAATATTCCGAAAATTATAGGATAAATGTTCATCAATTATTCTTGTCATCTGGTTCTAAGAAAAACAAAATGTGTACTCTCTAAATAAGAAAATGTACACCAAAACGAGTTTCAATGTTCTCAAACGAATGAGCATTAGAAAAACTAATAGAGCCAGATGATATTCAAGAGTCACATACGAGGTGTGATAATAAAAGCGGAATTTTAAAATTTCCCGGGCTGTATCATTCCAATTGTCAGAATATTTTTTCTGTGTATTGATACGGATGTCCATAACGTTCATTGTTAAGGGTAGCCATTTTTAAAGCTTAGTCTATTGTTGGCAGTCAAAAAGGTTACAATTGTTTAAATGTGCACAGTCTTTGTTCCATTTTTAACTTGCGGCAAAAATGGAGCAAAGAATTTGCATTAAGTTCTGCGTTAGAAATGGAATAAAGTGCCGCATCACATTAGAAATGTTAAATGTTGCTTTCGGCGAATGTTCAATGGATAAAACTAGCGTTTACAACTGGTACAAACGTTTTCGAGAGCGTCGTGAAGATACTGAAGGGGTGTTTTTTGATTGCACCACATACGCTTACTATTTTGCCATAAATGTGCAGTTACAGGGCAGTTATAGGTTTTTATTTGATATTTTACATTTTGGATGCATACTGAAATACACGTACGTAAACCATTGTACAAGAAGTGTGGTTTAGAACAGGAGTGGGGAGCCGTTTCTCGTTGGAACACTAAATGTATCATTGGGTCACGTGTGAAATGCTTCATTGGGTGCAATTATATATTTATGTAACTTGTGATATCTCCGAAATTCGCGATAAATCCGCGATGTTATTATGGCGGACAAATGCAAACATGGAGGATTTATCGTGAATATTGGTGACATCATAAGTATCGTATTGAATAAATTCAGGTAGTTTAAGATCTAAAGAGAATTTAGAAGCTAAATTAACCTAAAGAGAATATTTTCCGCTTCTATTTCACCTGGAGTAATAAATGAGGCTGAGAAACGAAATAAATTGCATAAAAGAGAATCTTATTAAAAGTGATGTAAGGTTTAAACCTCGGGTAAGCCCGGATATGACCTGAAGGCCGCAAACTCCTACATTTATTTTACAATAACCACAGAGAAAACTTTTAGACAAATTCATTTGAAAATGCGAAAGATTCTCCGCTTATAAAAAAGAAATATTTTGCAACGGATAATATCTAGATGTTTTCATTATAGAATATTTCAGATTAACACTATGAATTTTGAAATCTCACATACTTTTATCGACCCACTTTAGTTCGTTAATAAAGATTCGTAAGAATTCCTCCCCTTTTATCAGCCACTTTTCGTACGAAACAAAGTCAGAAAAGCCGTTCATCATATTCCACTACTCCACGCAATGTTTATACACCACGACCAAGGTTTCGTCGTTTACATCTGACGTAATGAGTTGAAACGTAGATCGTTGAAAAGAAGTCATCTGTTCAATAAATTGATTGTTCAAACAGCTTTAAATGTCTATTTCCTAGTCTACGGATGCCAATCTCGAAGTCACGGACAAAGCAAAGGAATGTATGTTCCCAGTTCAGCAGTGTTAGAATGGCCTTGTTTACGCACTATGAGATAACCGAGCATGTGTGCGTACACGTTTTTAGGACACCTAAACTATGACGTAGTTCTTCCATTTTCCGTCCTGCTTTTTATCTCGCTTTCATGTTTACCTCTTTTCATCTCACCCTTCGGCGAACACTTCACCGTCTTTGACCAACTTATGTCGAATTTGGTAAGGAAATACGAGGTCTCCTTAGCGTTCTAAGGTGTTCCAGTAACGCCAAAGAAGGATCCTGTCAGTCTGCATTTTATCAACCGATTGGTTTATTTAATTATTTACCTGTATAATTAGTTATGTTCGTCATTAAATCATCAGTATCTGGATCAGAATTGCATGTATCATAACATATTTTATTCGCTTTTGGAAAAATAAGGAATTTCTCTCTCATGGTCCATTTCCCACGAAAATAATTCTTTAAGAGACTTCTGTAAAGGCAAGGAGAAGTTTTAGAGCCCTTGGTGTAATTATGGATTTATTATCTTTTTAAATTCAAAATATCGATGCATATTTAACTTCCTATTTGAGGAAGCATATACAGGAACGGAAATGCAATTTTTTTATTTTGAGAGAAACATTCTTATTTGATTCAAATCTTCATTCGCAAAGTAGAATAATTGGAGAGAATTGGATCGGAAAGTTATACGGAGACATTTCCTTCTCCTTGTTCCATTTCTCAAAAATTCCTTTTCAAAATTAAAACAAAAATAAAATTGGCAATTGTAGCGTCGTCAAAGGTTTTCCAATCCTTATACGATTAAAGAATTAATTCTTCATCAAATATTGTGTTATTTCCTCCTGGTCAAAGTTCTGGCAAAGAAGCCATCATACAGTCGGATGCTATCAAAAGAAAATCACCCGAAAGAAAAATATCCCCATAATGAAAATCATAGTAGAACATAAATATTGTTTTCTCATTAATTTCAACTCGTTCTTTTGTTTAACACATTTACCATTTCACATAGAATCTTCCGCATTTTATATCTTTTAAGAAATTATAAGGGGCTAAATTGGTCGTAAAATTAAAGTAAAGAGATTAAATTGAGGGAAAAATATATCAAACATCAAAGCATTAAGTCTATCATAAAACGACAATAGGATTAAAATGCTATCTTTCATTTAATGCAACCTGTATCATTATCTTAGGGGTCGTAAATTAACCGTTTGTTTGATATACAACGTTTTTAAATGTTTTCAGTCAATGCATTGTCAAGGATCTTTGAGTAAGAATTTCAAACATCTTTATCTTGTGCGTAAACTCTGTCGCAGCATTTTTTGCTAGAAAATACTTATGCCTTTTTCAAATGATACCTTATCAGAAAGTATCAGAGTCTAAGTAATCGGTCAGAAGATCGGTTTGAGCATCAACCCCTTCATTATTATCTATCGAAAGCCATGGAGATGGAATAAGGTTCGCTGAACAGAATTCACTGCATGGTTGACTAATATCCCTCAAATGTTCCCTCTCCACCGCTAATTTCCACTCTCGCGAGTTGTCGTTGGCCAGGTTAATGCGAATGAACTATATCCTCCATGTGCAAAGTTTAACTCCTTTCCTTCGTCCTTCAACAATTCAATGGGCGTCTTCTTTGCTTGGAAAACCTTTTCATGTAGACTCTTAAATTGAGCTTTAAATTCGGTTCAATAAGATTAATGTATGTACAATAATTTTTCATTTATAATTAACACTTGTTAAACTCATTTAACGGCGTATATGCTCCTGTCATCATTAGCTATCGATTGAGTGAACACGGAGGAGCTTCAGGTTGGGGAGTGACATCGAAGGGACGAATTGCGAGGCGCTGAACATTTTCATTATCAAATGTAAAAACTTTCCATCAATTTTCCAACGGTTGACCTTATTCTCTCGGGGGATCGTCCTTTGCGGATTGAAGGAAGAAATTTCTCTCGTTTTTAACGGCCGTTGCGGTGGTCATCAAACCGGAGAAGTTGTTTGCGTCGGACGAGATCAGGGCTATTTGAATTGGAGGAAGTCCAACCAGTTCGCCATCGAAAGTGAAGGAATCGTTTACAAAAAGTGCTTTATCTCCTAATCTTCCGCTGAGAGAGACAGAAGTCGATTCCGGTGTAATTCCGATATTCTTCGATTAGGGAAAGAGTTACACACTTGATGATTTGAAAGTGGTTTCACCGGCTCCAAATGAGATGACAGGTGCGAAGTAATCGTCTTCGTGTTTTTTTAACACTTGAATACCTAAATATTTTTGACTGAACGTGGATAAAACCAGATTCATGTCACTCGAATGCAAGGCACCTTCCACATTACGTGAGTCACCAAATGGTATCATCAAGTCTTATTAAAGGGGGAAATAACTAGATCTTCGGGGTAAGATATGGGCCGAACAATCTTTGAGGGAGGCTCATTGAATACATCTATTATCGTAGATGATAGTCATCATCAGCAGATCACCTTATAGCTGAAGGAATTTTCTACGAAGATCTGTGATTTCCTAGTGAAGTTCTTACTTTCCCGCTCCTCCAGTTGTATTTCGAAGGGAAAATAGGAGAGATTCTCATAAAAAAACTTGCCTTCGAGTATATATACAAGAATATAACGTATATTCCTCTAGAAAACCTGTACGGAAAGAGTTGTTGCTCTTTCATAGAGCCTAATAGGACAGGTAGGGGTAGCAGAAACCTCATTATTTGAGAAACGATCCATAAATTTTCCGCATAATTGAATGCAAGGGATTCAGGGAACATCACTTCAAACTTAGCGTCCTACAAAAAGTATTAAATCAATATACTATTTAATTCCTTTGTATCGTTCCATTTCATCTTTAATCTCCTACATATCAAAATACGGTGTGTCATATTTATTTTAATTCTTCCTCATTGTAGTTATTTTATATTGCTCTTGAGCATCTATTTTGTTTGTACATGCCTTCCTTGATCTAGCTGTCTGGGTGAAGGAATAAACTATCTAACCCCTCCCTTTTCAAAATACTTTCATTTTGGAATTTATGCATTTATTATTATTATTATTATAAGTACAAATGTTACAAATGGATAACTAGTCCGGTGGTAACAAAATACAAGATAAACTACTATTTCACTAAAAAATCATATAAGCTACCATTTCACAAAATACTTCACATTCAGAAAATTTCACATTTCACAAAATAATTCCCATTCAGACTTACTACCATTTTACAAATTATAGTCAGATACAATACCATATCATATTTCAGAGAGATACAAAATCATACAACAAGTTACAATCTCTTTAAAGTACCATACCACACTTTTACATAAACTATTCCCATCCAATAAATGGTTGTCTAAAACACAAGAAATTCTCATGCATATTTACAAAATAATTATATAACTGTTACATTTTTAAATCTATTTTTAAATTCTTTTATAGTTTTCGGTAAGGGTTTAAGCACTCCTTCAGATAACCTATTCCATTCTTTTATTCCTCTATTGATGAATGAAAATTTCGCTGCATTTAGAATTAATAGAAGATAATTGAGAGCAATTCTTTACAACTCCTGCATAGTGAGCGTTCTAATATTCATCATCGTGTACGTATACGTGAATTCTTTCAATGTTCTTGTTAGCTTTAGCAATAACTATTGGCTTATTCAAGGGCAATTACCCTTTAAACGTCACGACTTTGGTTTACTTTAAGGTGTCAGCAATAATCTATTATAGAATAGTTCTAAAAACACGCGATAATTTCTCTTCAGGCAATTTCCTAAATTTTTTGAAGAGAATATAATCAAATCTAGTCTATATCTAGGATAAGTATCATCAAAAAAGGAGTCCTAATTCCTACCATCAAGACGGCTTATGAATTCTATACTGGGTTTAACAGAATTTACTTTTCATTCTGAATGTTAAAACGATTCCAAAATCCCACCCTTACCTAAATTTCCATCAATCAAACCATTGCCTGGTTACTTTCGCGATGTATTCCATATCCTTTGTTACCTTGTAATTGCCTGGAATTAGTTTAAATGAACTTCATCTCTAAGTTCAGTGCTTCATTTTATAAGAGAGAATAAATTAAATAATTTAATGGAACATAATCTCTAATATCCGCTAGATTTAGATGTTCGAAGAGACTAACTAGTCTCAATCTCGCCCTGAAATAAAGTCGTTTATTATTATCATTATTAATCTTCTCTCATAATACTTGAACGTACAGAAAGTCAATAAGAAGTCGTTTATGAATCTTCTTATCCTTTCCTGAGGTAAAACTTAGCTTTCGAGTTATATGCAAACAGAAAACGGAATTAGAAAACTACCCTTTAAATATCCATATCGATAAGAAACCCTCCTAAGAAGTCAACCCTGTTTATGATACTACAGGCGTAGGTTTGACGGGAATACGCGCCTTAAAAGAAGCGTTTGGTGCCTTTTCCAGGCAAAGGAGATGAAAAAAAGAATACAGTTGTGCTTTTGAGGCTTAAGAGAATCAAAAATAAAGGGACTGAACCCGAAAAACCACTTGTGTTGTACGGGAAGCAACTGAGTGGTTAACGGAATGCCAATGGAGCAGCGTAAGTTAGCGAATAATTCTAAATTAATGAATCTATCGTAAGATATGTTCAATGGCCCGCTACGTACGATGATTGAAAACGACGTATTTGCATTGTTTCCTTTCCTCTCAGAACATTATCTCGAAACAGCGAACAGGAGGTTGAGACGAGTACAGAGTAAACAAAAAATTATCTCATTGTCCATCGACATAATGGGGTCTATGAGAGCAGAGGCGTAAATCAGAGGTAAATGAGCTCATCTGCGTTTTAAAATTTTGCAGGTTAATGGCTTAGATTCAGGCTGATTGTGAACTCCCTAGAATTAAGAGCCTTAGGCAAAGGAGATAACACACCACCGAAATAAAAAAATTAAGGAAATAAAATATTAGAGAAATGTAGTTAGTGGAAGGTGGTTTAACAAAAAAGAGTAAGACAGCTAAAAAGGTCATCAACATCTATGTAAGTAGGGCCGGTTCAGACTGAGCAAGTGAAGCGAACGCCTCAGTGCGTAGCGATATGTGGGACGTCATTACTTGAACGGAAAAATGTCTGAACGCCTTAAACAATATTGAAAATGAAGAACTGTTGTCGCACATGACAATGACAAGGCATATATCATATATTTTTTCCATGACTGACTTGCTTATAGAAATGTTCTATAAACTAATACTTGTTCATAGATAATATAAAAGCTGCTGAGGTACGAGTGGTGCTGAATAATGGCATTGATAAAGAACATTAGGTCTCTCTTTTTTGAAGGCTACGAAAAGTGTTACTTGTAGAGGCATTATGCTTCACTTACGGGGACTCGTTCCTTTTATAGCATTCTCTCTCAGTGAGGATAGCAATGGAAAACTACCTCACTCCTAATTTTTCCTGGTCGCCTCGGCCCCCTCTTCAGAGGTTTTCGTTGCTTATGGTGGAGGTTCAAAGCAGCCCTTGGGCTGATGACTGTACGGACACAGTGAGAAATAAAAGTGAGATTGACGGAAGACTCTCTGCCTAAGTCGTTCTACATTGCTAATCCTNATTATCATTATGTTTTCTACTCTACACATTATGTGTTAATTATAAAAAAGCATGGATTTCCATCAAGTGTAACTTAAGGGAATGAAACTCAAACTTTTCAATTGTTCAGTCTTACTCACCATACCGAGAGTGTATAAAACGGAAAGTAGTCTCCTTTAGTTTAAGTAGCGATTGAATACGTTCCCATACGCGGAGTTTCGGAAAAGGATTGTTTAATCACGAAAAGTGGATTCTTTAAATAAGAAAGTCCCTTTAAAACTCTAGAGGAATTATAAATGGTTATTCACTTATTAATTTTCATCTCTATGGTCCACGGTACAAGTCTCTGTCTGCAAACGAATTTTCATGCCTTCATACTCTCTGCTAAAATTTTCATTAAGAGCAATTAATCTAATTTAATTAATTTAAAGTGAATCGCATTTAGGATAAGATTATTCAACTAGAAGGCAGAAAAAGGTTGTCCGAGGTTTTACCTCAAGCGGGACGCATAAGCTCCCACTAAAACTTTGCGGCCCGCATACAGTGAACATTTTTTTACCTAAAAATTAATCATAGTTCAACGAAATATTTACTGTTATTTAGTAACGATGAGTAAAGAAAATATAGCCGTTTACTTGGCAGACNCCGAGTTTTTACCTCAAGCGGGACGCATAAGCTCCCACTAAAACTTTGCGGCCCGCATACAGTGAAAATTTTTTTACCTAAAAATTAATCATAGTTCAACGAAATATTTACTGTTATTTAGTAACGATGAGTAAAGAAAATATAGCCGTTTACTTGGCAGACCAGTGCCAGCTTTTTCTCCAGATTTGTGATTAAGGGTTTGCAAAGAAAAGCTGTTCCTGTTATTTTATTATTTCCTTGAATCTTTTAATTTAGCCCCCGTGGTGTGGCAATTCATTAGGAGTCACACTGATTTGTAGCAAGGGTTCAATCATATCATGCTGTTTTTAGTTAAAATTGAGATGTACTTAAAGATTTTATTTTAGCATTTGTTTTCCTGACATTTGAAACTTTTCGCAATACGTTTTTAAATTTAATAAGAGCGTATAGATGTGTTTCCTTCTCTATGAACGATTCAATATTTCCTTTCATTTTCTTCTCTTCCTGTTAAAAATTACATTAATTGATGATTTATTCAGCATTATTAGTACGAAAAACCCCCATCCTTGAATGAATTTCCTGCTCTATGGCAATACGGAGGAAATGCAAAACATTTGTACTTAAATACTGCACAATGCATTGGCAAAATGTGACGATCAGCATGAAGGCGTTAAAGAAGAATATATATGCAAACTCTCGTGATGAAAAGCATCGTAGAACGAAGAAAATATAGACTCGATCCCAGTAGCGGAGTTGCTGAAGACAGCCAACCCTTTTAAGGGAAGATCCCTCCGCTTTTCATTTCGCCGCGGAAATAACCTCGGCTTGTTTGTGGGATCTCTAGCGGAAAGTATGAAATTGAGATGATTGCATGCTGGCAATACGGCGTCATCTGCAGATGTGGCCATAACGTAACAATGCGCGCTGAGTTGAGTGCTGGCTGTCAAGTCTCCTATGAACCGGGAGTTGGATGGTCACCATCATTTCACCCAATTGCCATATGCAGCTAATAAACGCTACCACTGCCCCGGCGCGGTCATCCTCGCGTCGAGAAACGAATAGCAGATTTGTCTTCCCATTTTCCTATCCTGCACTTTGTCTTTGCAAAGCTTCTGACACGCTCTCATTCTCGAGCGAGCGATGGAAGCCATCCAACTCCTCGCAGAATTCCAGAGGCTTTGCCAGCATGCATGGACAACTGTCTCAAACCGCAGCTGTCCATGTATGAAAATACCTTTCACTAGTTGTCGGATCTGTTTCAAGGAAAACGAGAGGAGAGGGAAGGCATGGAAGCACAAGGAAAGAAGTAGGTTTAGAAGTTGTCTTCCTCATTTTGGGAATGTCGATTCTTCAATTTCGCTGATGCAGCAAGAAGAAATGTCTACTGATCGACAGACGAAGGATTCCTGTGTTAATATAGTTTGTTGGCTAGTTTTGCCTTTTTCTTTACGATCTGTCAGGGAATCGGAAAGAGCATTGGAATTAATTTTTATAGAAACAAAGACTTATCTATGGCTCTATTTAAGCGACGTACATACTATTTTCAATGATACATTGCTCGATAATGGCGACATAACCTTCCTAAATATTTCGAATNTCGCTAAAAATGAAGGACTAAGTATAATAATAATTTGTAACACTCGAATGTAAACATGAAGCACCATTTGGATTAACAGAAACCGATATTTAAACGAATAATGACAACCTATTCACTAACTACTGAAAGAAGTATGAATTTGAGATAATCTGAATTTAGGAGGTAAAACATTGAAGACAAATTTTGTAGGTATTCGTATGAAGAAACGTGTTAAGCCGTAAAAAATATGAACTTACTATTCATAAGTTATATTGGTATTATTCTAGTTTCTATTGAATATCTGGCTATCGATTCATACAGAAACCGCACAATTCCTCTACAAATTTTTACATGCGTTTCTTAAGATCGTTAAGCATATATACAACGGCCTTAACGTCTCCGTTTTCATAAATCTCTCTAAATACATGAAAAAGAACACTAGTACACTTCCACAGATTTATTTCATTGGCGACATGTTTCGCTAGCGAGCTAGCTAGCCAGATGATGCTAGCTCGCTAGCGAAACATGTCGCCAATGAAATAAATCTGTGGAAGTGTACTAGTGTTCTTTTTCATGTATTTAGAGAGATTTATGAAAACGGAGACGTTAAGGCCGTTGTATATATGCTTAACGATCTTAAGAAACGCATGTAAAAATTTGTAGAGGAATTGTGCGGTTTCTGTATGAATCGATAGCCAGATATTCAATAGAAACTAGAATAATACCAATATAACTTATGAATAGTAAGTTCATATTTTTTACGGCTTAACACGTTTCTTCATACGAATACCTACAAAATTTGTCTTCAATGTTTTACCTCCTAAATTCAGATTATCTCAAATTCATACTTCTTTCAGTAGTTAGTGAATAGATTGTCATTATTCGTTTAAATATCGGTTTCTGTTAATCCAAATGGTGCTTCATGTTTACATTCGAGTGTTACAAATTATTATTATACTTAGTCCTTCATTTTTAGCGATTTCTTCGTTCTTAGCTACGAATTTCTAATAAATCATCGTTCACGAGAAACGCCATCGGGAAATATATTTCTGAGATAACATCTTTCATCTGTTCCAAGTATTTGTAAAAATGACAAATTACAGCAACGGAAATGTCCTTTCTGATTATAAGTTTTTTTATGGGAACCCCTACAAAATGAAAACGAAATGTCAGTGATTTGTTATGAAATTTTGGCTTTATGTGAATTGTAGCGAAATGTCTTTAATGAAATGATAAGTAAATAAACCAATATTGTGGTAGTATTGTTAAAAGTGCTTCGACTGCTTTGGTCATTTCGTACATAGGCCCCCACAGGGAATCAAACCCGGACCCCTATCGCCGAAGTCGAACGCGTTGCCCACTTGGCTATCCGGGAGCCCTAAACCAATATTTTGGACATCAATTTCGCTGGGAAGTTTAAAGCTTTTAATTATTTATCAATTGAGTACCTTTTGATTATAATCCATGAAATGGAGTCGTTTCAATATATAATCTATGACTTGAAATATCTGGTCACAAGATAAGAACCTCGAAGCTGCTTGTAGGAATAAGCTCAGTGGAGTAAATTTTAACAGGATTTTCTCTTACGCTTCAAGTGTTAGGATGCTCTTCTTGGATCAGAGAGAATAATCGCGTGATGAAACGAGATAGAGGTTAGAAGAAAGGAGGCGGAATAAGAGGATCAGATCTGATTTATGAATCGAGTGTCGCAGAACGTTAATTTAGATATGGTAACCTGCTTTCTGAAGGCAAGAAAGCGCGGCAACTATTTATGGGTACATTACACACTTGGACAGCCGTATAATTGTCTATTAGTTCTCATTAATGGGATCCATCAACAGTATGACTGAAAATAAGTCTTACGACTGTAGGCGAACTCTCAAAAAGTAGAATACGACTGATCCATCCATCCGATACATAATCATTTCTTCTCAGGATTTAAAAATGTCACAGGTAGTTTAATAGCAGTTAGCAAGAGTAATTGGCCTATCCAGTTAAGGTTCTAAATGACAGTAAGCAAATATAAAATTTTAAAATAGTTGCAAGTGATACTCATTACAGATTACCTATTTGTGCATGCTACACCACGTTGAATGAGAATTGGAAAGTATTAAGGATGCTAAGTGCGTCAAGAAAAACTCCTTGTTTGGAAACGAATAGTAAAATAATTACCGCTAAAGAAAGGTACTCGTGATAATTATGGACACAAATAACGGTACCTTATTATAAAATGTTATGTTCGTGCAATAGTGTAAGGGATATTATTTTATGAAGCTCACAAAAAAATCGCAGTAAAAGCAATTAACGTCTGAGGTGACCTATGATTGAATGTTATTATCATCCATTTACTGTATTACGTAAAATTTGCAGATACAGCGATTGTTAAAAATTAAAACATTTGAAATTTACTATTTAATGACCCTTAAATGGTGCAAATATTTTGAACATTTGCCTGTCAAATGTATAGAGATTATTTTAGATTGGCAATTTTTTGTTGCACTTACATTTTTGTAAATGAGATGATAATCAATTTTTCATTTGATATTCTGATAGTTTACATGTATCGTGGACGTAAAACAAACTACATGCCATAAAATAAAGAAAAACAACCAAACGTAAATACACGACGGGAGTCATCAGAAGGTTAAAAATTAGCAGTCTACTAAGCAGAATCAAGCTTGTGCTTTTTAACAAATATTTTAATTCAACTTTTCCATATTTACGCTCATCTAAGCTTGTAGTTTAGTGTGTGAAATTTCCAAAAAAAGGAATTGAATGTCTATCCACTCATTCCCTTTGATGAAAAATTTATCGTCGGAGAGCCACTGGGAAAGACTTTCAATAAATAGTAACTGAATACTTTTGTTTGGTTGGCGCAATTTCACTTATTTGTTTTTTTTTTTTTTGGTGTGTGAATGTGTTTTTTCTGCTGTGAAATCTGTGGTGTATATATATGTTGTGATTTTTTTTTTATCGTGTATTTTTCTTCTCAGATACTCTCCTCGAGTTTCTTAATGTTTTTAATTGTTTATGTCGCTTCCTTAAAACTTGCTGTATAGTCACAGTTCGGAAAAAAGTGCGTTGGAAGGCAGAATGCTAAGAATAACCCAAGATTAGGTCGTCACCCACTTCTCAAATCATGCAATATTTCATAGATAACGGGAAATACACCCTAAAATTCAAGAAAGGCAAATGGGAAAGGGAAATAATGAGAGTCGCGCATTTTTTGTTTGGGTGGTTGCGCCACACCTGGGGACATACTTGGGGGGAGCCTCCGATGTCTTTAATTTCTAAATTGGAATAGGAATCTTAGTGCTGTAAAGGCTATTTGCACCCTCGAAGCGGCTTTGTACGTGAAGAGAAATCTCAACTTTACGAGAAGAGAAATATGATCATGGGGAATGCTATGAAATTCTAGTAGCCACAGAGACATTATCTTCATAAGAATTGCATGGGAATCACGGAAGCATAAATCTCATGGATCACCTGTTTCATGGTTTTGGAATCCGACGAGTGGGTAAGTGATCCGAAAGCGATTAATAAATGTTGTAAGAAAGCATTTTGCCACGCTATGGAGAATAGAAAGTTACTCATATTCCCCCAAAGCTGGAATTCTTATGAAATAAAAAATATAGGAGGACATCACATCATAATTCTTGTGGAAGGTATCCATTACTGATATGATAGCGCAGCTTTTATTCCCATGCAGCCTTTTACAGAGACGAAACCACGAAATACTTCAACTGTATATTTATTTATTTATTTTATTTATTTCAGTATTCACATACAGCATACGTGTCATTTTACAGTAAACTATATAACTGGCTATGTATGGCTGGTCCTCTAATAGTAAATGCCAAGCCCGTCAGGGGAGGATTAATAGCTAGGCGTAATAGACGCTAGCTGAGGACCTCGTCCATATGGGTGCAAAATAAGACAGTGTTTATTTGTTTATTTATATTCCAAATGCTCCCACAAACATCCATTTACCGGACCATTATAGTGGTGGGCTTCAAACAATAACAAAGGACAAACACATGCAACCATTCCCTAACCGGAAAGATCCGACTAGCCAGGATTCGAACCTGGGACCTTGAGGATGGAGTGTGCGAGCAAGCTAACCAATCCGCC
>KZ308360.1:369564-382251 GCA_000376725.2 Ladona fulva | reverse complement strand
GAATCTAAGGAGTAAAAATGGATGAATACTTTACAAAAATGACTGGTTTTTCGCCAAATGTATGTCCGATTCGGTTTCATTTCCTCTTTAAAAGTTATAATTAATTTAAGTCATTCAAGGTTAGGTCTAAGAAAGGTCCACATGGGCCTAACCTCGCCGAATAAACAGTACAGCAATGATAATAATAACAATAATAATAATTTATATTCGTTGTAATGAATCCCCCATTTTTATCATTCTATATATACCTAATTGGTCTTGATGTAGTAATGAATGGAATATTTTTCTTTTGTCTTTTGGTGCAGGATAGAGAAAAAATTTTCATTCATTTACTTTTGTCTTAACCTTATTTATGGCTATTATGGTATGAACGCTACTGAGGAATGGGTGATACCGAATGATCGATTAAGGATTCTTAGTTTCAAATGCTACTTAAAGGTGTTACTCGTGCTTATTGTGCTTCACTTACGTGGACTGATTCCGCTTATGGCACTCTGTCTCACAATCAGTGAGGAAAGCAATGGCAAACTACCTCACTCCTCATTCTGTCTAGCCGCCTCTGCCCCCTCTCCAAAGCTTTTCATTTCGTATGTTGGAAGGGACGAGGTTCAAGCCAGCCTTCGGGCTGAAAACTGTACAGACCTAATTAATAAATTAGTCAAAAATATGCATATTAAACTTAATTTTACAATATTCTATTTTCAAATCAAGCACTATAGTAACATACAATAACTTAATACAGAAAGTGTAACTCTAAAACAAGGTCCTTGCAGCGAAAAAAATTCAGGCCGCAGAGAAATGTAATAGATCAATTTACGCTGTACCTCAACTAATTTTAAATTTCTTCATAATAGACTTGAAACTTCCTCCAACAGTAACATATCCTTATTTTCTCGATAAATTCGAACAAGAACTGACACAACTACGAAATTCAGCGATGCAAACCGGAGCACTTCGAACATATCGCGTTTTCGCCTCGCTTTTACCCTCAAAAGATCCAAATTTCGGGAAAGGAGACAAATTACGAAAATCGTTCACGCCTCGGACAGTAAAGGCGTTTATCGTTCATTATCTGGAGCTCGAAGCGAGCTAAACGAGGCGTTAAAGGACAATGGGATCTTTTCTCCCATCGTTACCCTCGGCTCCCCGAAAGAAAAACACACCTCTTTGACGTCCTTCACATTTAAATGCGTTATTTCGCGTTAACGGTTCCGAATGAGGAAAGCGGCGCGAAAGAGAGCGTCGCACGAGGGAGAGTGAAACAATTTTTCTGGCACGGAGGTCGCTCTCGGTTTCGTTTCGAACGACACCTTCTTCCGGGGACTCCGGAGGAGGAGCCGCTACTTAACCAGAGCCCCGTTTCGCAACAGCCTTACCTTAGCACGTCCAGAAGGCAAAGAGAGCTCGCGAGGCGAAGTTTTTAAGTCCTCTGTCCAAACCAAACACGTCCGGAAGGCACGTCGTGACTGTTTCATTCCCTAACTCTCCTCTCCTTCTGGACTTGCATTTGACTATCCCCCTCCCGCTCTTCCGCCGATTGACCGACTTATTGTTTGTCAAACGACTTGACTTAGCTCCCAGTCTTGAGGGAAAAAAGCCTTTCACAGATCTATGGGCTCGTTCCTCTTCGTACGGGAAATCGTTTTATTATTTAAATGGAGCTGTCCTGGGAGGAATGTGAGGGAATGAGATAGAAAGGAGCGATATCAGAGTCCCGAAGATCGTTGGTGGCGAACGCAAGGTGATCGTGGCGGTACGGTTTCCCTCGTGGCACGATGTGCAGGATGAAAGGTTTTACCTTTTCCGTGAAATATGGCACAGATTCAGCCAACAGAAACTCGCGTTCATGATCCAAAATGTGTACATAAGATAAATNAACATTACTTAAGGAGAAAATTTTCACACGACGAAACCAAAGGTACTTCTTTTACAAACAAAAATCCAATGAACAGGAATTTTCAAATTTCTGTTATTTTTATATATCAGAATCTCCGTTTTTTCATGCTTAGTGAAGCCTAACATAAAATATATTTAGACTAATTGAATCATTACCCCGGAGTTCATGCCCATTATTTCATGAAGTTTTTCTCCCAAGGTATGCGCAGGGGCGTCAAACATAAAAAATAGTATTCGAAAGGATCTGGATATGTTCCAAATGAGATTTTTACGCATAGAAAGTTATATTTCCATCAGAATTGGATAGCAAAGAGGCAACGGGTTGAAGGGAAAGTATCTTCATTTAATAATTTAGTGAGGCGTGGTCCCTAGATAAGAAAGCTGCCGTTTGCTAGTATCTGGAGAAACCGCCTCCTCCACTGCCTCAGAATGGGCCGAAATAGAAAAATCTCACCGAAAATCCGAAATTGGTTTCTGGAGAGAGAAATCAGTGCGTGAACAATTCCAATGAATCTCAACAATACTGTGATTAACAAAATCCACTGTTATCCACCGGTCTCAACTTAGTGGCGGCTCTATGTGATGAGAGAAGAATAAAAACAGTTTATGCATGTAAAAATTGTTTTTACTCCTATCTTATAATACTGAGGATGACTTTATAGATTTTCCACTTTTTCCACGTGAGTTTTTTTATTTGTCATGACGACGAAGGTTAATCTCCCATATTGATGGCACTTCTGCCACGTTATCCCTTCCAAGGTGATTTTCATTTTCATTGCGATATCGACAAATTTGCCATAGCCTGAGTATTGTATTCACCTCATTCCAATTAATTGAGATACCTCGATTACGGTTTTCTCTGCAGATTTTGCGGAAGACTCAGTTGTCATTTAACCATAGAAAATAACATGCATGCAGTGCCACCCCGATAATACGGACAAATCAAGCATCAATTGAGTCGGAATTTAGGGGGCGATAATTTACTAGAAAATACTTTAATACTGTTGCACTGAATGTTGACGAACATTGGGAATGTTATAAGGTTGAGCGTGTCATTGGTAGGATGTTTTCGTATGTACATTTCCAAAAAGATAGTCTCAAAGGGAAGATGAAATGGCCACCGGGAAAGTCCCGGGAAAGAACCAAACAACTTAGACTAGGGATCCTTAGAATCCCAGTCGTAATAGTTTTTTTCGAAGTGCAGCTAAGATTTTCCATTTCTTTAAATCGTAGAGTGATTTGATACCGAGTCCTTTACAAATACATCCCATTTCTATAAAACTGCATAGTTCTTTCTTTATTAAACAATACTGATTAATGAAACATTTAAGTGTTAGCTATATTATAAGAATTTCACCAGCAAGGGTGAACCAAAGGATCTTCATTTTTGGTGCCAAAGTACCTCTAACTGTTCTGCTTGCTTGGACAATTAGAGCCGTCCTGCACTTTTTGAGCCTCGAGAATGATTGATCCCAGAACTACATATATAGGACGGAAGTTCTGCCGCTAAATTCTTTAGTTCTAGCCTCCATTAGAATAGCTTGTCACTCAGACTTAACTGGTACGGTACATATGAGAGAAATATGAAACATATTTTTATTTCGGATTATTAAAACTGCGGTTGGACTCCACTTCTGATGGCAGGCATATATACTTATGTCAGCACATATAACATACATACCTACGAGTCATGGGATCAACTTGGCTCAGGATTTTTCGGGGTTTATGGCAGGTCTTACCTTCTACCGTAACGGTCACGAGGAAAACAGCTTTATTCACGTAGGAACGGCCCCAGGTGTTTCGGCGCCCACGAAGGCAGGAATGCTCAGGGAGCAGGGGAGCTTTTTTGGCTGGTAAATTTTTCTGAGGTTTCTTACCACCGAAATAGGTGATGAAGCAGTACTACTTGATTAAATATTTCTAGTAATGTGGCTAGAGGGTGCATTACCAAATTATCGAGAATTAGATAACAGGAACAATACACCGCTGTAGAGATATGACCGATGTGAAATAATTGTAAGGTTCCCATAACGAGTTAATTTTTAGTCGCGTTCTGCTGTTTTTTTTTTCAATTTCATCCTCGGAGTAGGCTGATTTGTTATAAAAGTCCATATATAAATTTTAGTATACCGTCAGACTTCATTTTTTTAGTTTTCCAATTACCATTCCCCCTTCTTAGCGGAACGAAGGCTTCAAATATTATATCCGATATTATTTCACCCGTTCTCTAATCCTCACATCATTCTTGGTTATTGTCAACGGCCTTACAACTTGATAAGAATATTCTCTGCTAATCGACAATCTATAACAATATCTATAAATCTATAACATATATATAATCTTTTTTCACGCAGAGCGGTGCTTGTTAGACTTGTATGTTTGGCCCGACCCTGATGACATCCTGTTTTTATTTAGTTACATACAAATTATATACATAATTTAAAATTGTCTCTCTGAATTTTAAAAGTCCTTTTTCACTACCAAGGCTAGATCGCAGAGGAATGCTAGCTTTCGAGTTACACGAAAAGAGGCCTAAAGAGTAACATTTCCATTTGAATTAGTCTAACTTTGCTCTACCTTTGCTTTAATCTATCAATTACACTATTTAAATAAGAAGAAATAACGTATCAGAAAATTCATATTGCACGCTCACAGCTATTAATATTATCAATAATCTTCATTTTCGGTCCTGTTACCATATCTTGATGAATGAAATAATTATCATTTGTGTTTTGGTAAGGGATAAAGAAAATGCAGCTTTTAGATACTTATGTCTCAGTCTTGTTCATCAAAGTCTGAAAGCCTGAAAATAAAGAGAAAACTTATAGACTGCAGTATTACCGGTAAAAAGTTTTTGAAGAGTCCTCAACTACCTCTCCATTCATCCTACTTCGGATTTCCCTTACTCATTCCTATGCTAATCTCGCGACCTTAGCCAATGTCTTTCTCTCTTCGTCTTTAAAGGTCTCGTTTTCATTTGCTAAATGAAATAAGTGTGAAATAACTTCTGGTTCTCTGAGGACGTTGATTGATTATTAATGTTTACCTATAAATACCGATCAATCCGGTATTGTCTAGTGGTTAGGATATCCGGCTCTCACCCGGAAGGCCCGGGTTCGATTCCCGGTACCGGAAGCTAAATTTTTTCTTTGTCGTATACTTCTTTGTCGCAGTCACTAATTGTCACAATAAATTATTTAACTCAATCATTTTCTCCTAGTGCTCTCTGTTCTGCGCAGCTTTCAATAATGGTTGATTTTTATTTGAAATCATGAATGGGTTAAATCTTCCGCAAAGATGCATCGCTTGGTTTAAATAAGGTCAAATAGCTTATTGAAAAGGGGCGAGTTTTTGGGCTATTTAATTAAAATGTTTAAAGAGCGATTGAGAGGTTACCTGCCAATGTGAATACGTTCATTTAACATCGAGTTCTAAAATTTAAACGATGTAATAATTCATAATACACAAAAGGGGATGAAACGGCCAAAATTGGGTTGGAGGGAAGATCTCAAAATAATTGTGAACATGAGCCAGCCTCCCGCTGAATCCAGGTGTGGGTTTACAACCTTGCAACTGATAGTCATTGACAGTGCAAAGAAGATATTTGTAGGTCAAGACCGATACAAAAAATTCTTGACTGCATAACTAATTGCCGTTTTTACTCATTTGAGGTTTGCATCATCATCTTGTCCCACTTCCCTCTAAGCTAATACATCGTTCAAATCTTAGCAGCAAGGTTTAAGGTGAAAGTAAAAAGGTAAACACCGCATCGTGCGAAGGGATACTTGAGGTTAGAATTGCGATAAGCTATTTGAATAAGAGTAAAGGATAGTGAACCAAGCTTTTAATTTACTTATATAAAGTTATTTAGTGTTTTCGTATAATATTTAATTATTCTCGTAATTTATCGTCACACCTAATTTCTTTGTAGGACCCAGGCTACTTGGATACCGATCTATTAATGGTCATGAGAATCAATTAGTTCGTATTTATATATTATGAGAATCAATTAGTTCGTATTACAACGTTAATAGGAGTAAAATCAATAATGTAAGGCTTTACTGTGTGGAATTCCATTGCGGTGGTATGAAAGAAATAAAATCACATTTCAGTTCTTTCACGTATATTTTTTAAATATGGTCGATATGAGCCGAAACCGGTCGTTTCTTAAATATATGCGAAAAAACATAAATGTGATTCAATTTCTTTCATACCATCGTTAATAGGAGAATAATGGTTACAATGCTGAAGTTAAGCCGCAAGCGAAAATTCTGGATGCGCCCCTGTTCTTCTTCATGGAGGGAAGAACTAAATTGTGAGATTATCAATCCATTCAATGATACATCTTGGGAGTCGATGACTTTCTTTCCCAAGTTCGGGAATCCTTTGGGTATATCTTGCGTTCTTACTTAAAATTCAATCATATGCTTTCCCTTGAGTCTATTTTTTAATATCTCTGTGTAAAAGCCATATATTAACGGACGCTTATTGTTCAAACGAATTTTCCTTCATTTAGGGTAGAAACAAATAGTGAGATTAACTCTATTTCCAATGACACATTTAGAATCGAGAACTTTCTTTCAGTTCTGTGGAGGGACTGAATGAAATCGGGAGTGGAATAAATAGAAACGAGAGTAGACGAAGATAAGGTATTCATTCTAATGATCCAGCGACGTAAAGGCGCGAGTAATTGCTCGAACCAACCTTGAATGGGAATGATTTCTGACGCGACACCTCGCCCGTGCACGCATACCCCTTTCCCTGCATATGCATGAAGAGAAAGGGAATCCCGAGTGCCAATGGAGCCATCGTTCATCAGACTCGCAACGTGAAAATTACTCAGATTCCGAAATTTTTTATTCCTCTCGCATTAAGATGTAGCGAGAATTCGGAAATAACGCGCCGATTTTCGCCCCATTTTCAGTTAATAGTCCTTCATGCATTTAATTATGGGCAAATGTACACCAAATATATGCCTCAGTAATCGAACCATCTAGATTTAGAATTTAGAAATTTACCCCGCGAGCCGCCGATTGGCGTATGGCAAGGGGGGGGTCTACGGGTCATAATTATATTATTAAAGACCAACAATTTCTGGCTTAATTTCTACTAGTGTACTAGTACATAAATAAATACTGTCTTTATTTTGGGTGACATGTAGACAGTTAAGTCTCCTCTTCCATTTAACCCATCGTCAATGCAACGTAGATCTAATACAGAGATATTTTTAAAAGAAATTTATTAAAATTTAAATATAAAAAGGATTAAGGAAATCACAGTATGTATAATTATATTTACGATATTTAATTAACCTCATGTGATGATTGTTTGTGAATGATTATGATGTATTGTTTTCTATGTATTATGGAATAATTTGTGTGACATGTTAAGTAGGAAATAATGTGACAAGTTACCACCTGGTTTTCACCTACTTGTAACTTATGTGTATATAATAATAATAATTAACAGTAATAAATGGTAATTAAATTCATAGGACTAGAAAAACTATTTGTGGACTAAGAAAGCCTAAGTGAAGCTTAGGAAAAAGTATTCACAGCAGTAAAACATCCACAAAGAAGAGGGTTGTGAAAAATATATAGCCATTTACAGAAGTACCCTGCAAGTCGCGTTTCGGCGTGTGGTAGGGGGTATAGTAATATCTAAAAGAGAGTAAAGCAAATACCCTTAAAACCTGGAAATGAAAAGAGGGTCGAATACAATTTTTTTAATGCAAATAATACACATTAATATTAGTGAACACTACCAATAAAATTAAATAAACCATAACGAAAGTAAGTAGACAAATTCTATGAGCTGTCGTGTAAATGAAGAGAAAATTAAAAAGGATAGTATATAAAGGTATGCACTGCAAGAATAATTAGTATTTAAACATTTATAGTATATTATATGATTCATTAAGAAATCACTATCAATTGTTCAAAATTAAAAATACCAGAGACACATAAAATAGAAGAGAAATTATAAATGAAAATCACATCGTGACAGTTATTTGAAAATGAACAATTTACCTAATAAAATATATATTGAGATACGCATCAATTAATAAATAAAACAGGAAATGTTGTTATCTAGAGAAGAAGATAGAAAAGACAAGAAGAAACGAGGAAATAATAGCAAATAGTCTTCTTTCTGGTGAGATTGGAGTAAAATCCTCTGCTCTCCCATTTCGCCCACCGTCATTTCTAATTCAGTAATCAATTTGAGAGAGGTTAAGAAGAAATCCGAAAGAATGTAGATTTAAAATAACTGAGAAATATTAATGGAAAAATTATCCACAGCTGGGACAAACCCACTAAGTAATGGGCGTGAAAAACAGCTCAGACGTATCAATAGTAATCATAGATATGTAAAATCGCATTGAACAGGAATAAGAGACCCCCGCAAAACGCGAAACTCGTTAGTTCTTAATAGATGACCCAACAATCATACGAAAGTCGTTAACGGGACCGTTCGTCGAACTCCCCTACGCCGTCGCATTCGAGATTTCAAGTTCGTTACCGATCAATTTGCGCGGATTTACCGAATCTCGCATCGGTTTGCGGAAGGCATTTGCCAAGAGGTGTCCGAGGGTAAATAGAAAACGTTCCCGCATCCTATTGCGGGTGAGAGGGGAATTCCGAGGGAAAGCATAGGAACGTGATGTAGGCTCCCTTTCGAACGCCAGTCCAAAAACTTTTGAGAGAGCGGCGATGTTCGGAGGGGCATTTCATCCTTCCAATGGATACCTGAGATTACGCACGTTTTTTCACTGATGTAATCGCGGGATTTTGTAGAAAAAGTTTCTCCCAAGTTAGATTTCTTTCGAGTTTGCGGGAGGCTAATGACTGATGTTTACCGGTGAGTTGCATGGGTAGCAATGAAAGTGAAATTGTACCTCGCACAGCACTGAGGGGTTTTGATTCCAACGAATTACGGTTTAGTAAACGCAACTTTCCGAAGTTCCATTGGAATTACTGATGAGCTTCATCTCTAAGTTGTAGTATTATCCGCCAGCTTTCTTATGAATTCATAATGTTTTATTATAAACGGAAAAGATGTACCATCGAAATTATTTCCTTTATAAAGACTAGCAAGTAATTTAAGGTACAAGATATAAGTGAATTTTTCGATGCATAGTAATTATATGTATAATATTCAGAGTATTTTTATAAAATATAAGAAAATGAAGTTCAGTATCATTTTGTCTACCTAAATTTCAATATAGAACAAATATAACACAGTTTTTGAAACGTAAATTGTTATTTGGCAGTATACGTGATCGCCTAACATATTTTGACTTTTACTTTCTTCGAAGAAATACATTGGTATAATGTAAGAAAGGATTTTAAAACCTTACTCTTTAAAGACTGGAATACTAAATCCTCCACTTCTTCCAAAATCTTTTAATTACTGAGACTATATATACAGCCTATTTAGAAGTCAAACGTTCACCTATATATCGTACAGCATGAATGATTCTGTAAAATTGTAGTATCAAGCTGGAATTGTATGTACTATGAAATTCAGATATAAAATCTACGTCTGACATAATTCAAGATCTCTTGATATTTGAATGTTATCATTTTATTAGGCAGCTACTACGTATGCATTAGAAATGAATCTACAATGTAGTAGGTAACGTGCTCTTAAATAACATATACTTAGCATATTAGACGTTAACTGAAATAGGAATACACTGATTAAAACGATGAGTGAAGAAGCAGATGGAATGATTTCAAACTACAAATAACAGAATACATTTAAGTCAGCTGCATCAAAAATTAATTGGACAAAAGACAAACAAAAATCTCACGCAGAGGTACGAGCTTCATTCGTAGGTGAAGTATTGGAGATGCATCAATTTTAAAGAGAGGTCTCCATGTAAATTTAGACGTATCCGCAATAAATTTTACTGCGGAGAAATTTTACTAGGTCAACGAGCTCCGTCGCTCACGAATCTCCTTTAACGTAGCTGGCACCGAACTCAGAACGAATGGAAAGGAACCCGGTGACCTCAAGCAAAACAACGACGGAATCGGAGCAAAGAAAGGGGAGAATACAAAAGGAACAGCGCACCGAGGGTGGTTTCTTGTGTGATATATATTCCTGACTCCTCCGAACGTATTGCTATTCGGATGCAAGGCATAAAATTCTAAGCCATTCAAATCCATTCCTCCAGGGATTCAGTAGATTCATACGGGCCAAAGGTGAATTCTTTTATTTTATGAGTAATGTTTACGGGTGAAGATAAATAGCTAGGACAATAAATCACTTGAAATCAGAACCACAAAGGAACATACGTGCCAACTGCGAATAAAAAAGGGAGAGTTTTTTCTTCGCAACGAGATATTTGAACATTGCGCAGCTTTTTTCTGATCTGTTCAATATGAGACGCTAGCTACTCTCTCGATGAAAGCAGGCTGTTCTTATTTTTTATATTTAGACCGAATTTTCTCCGGGGCAAATTCCCGGAGAGTGTTATGTTTATATCAAACTAATGAATAAGCTAGAGATTCTTTTATATAAATACATATAAATAGGGTCATGAACTTATAATTGGAATCTATCTCTATAATCAAGAGAAATTGGAAAGTCATGATTAATTGTATGAAAGCTGATATGGAAAAGAAAGTAACTGTAAGGAAGCAAAATATGATGAGCTCATTTGTAATAATTAAACTTCATATCACATGATAAGACGAAATTCATCACGTTTAAATATTTTTATTTTTATTCTTTTTTAAGCTGTTGATAAGAATCTGATAAAAATGGACACTAAACATAAACTCATAGAAATAATTCGTCGCAAAATCATTTTGGAGTGAAAAATGTGTTGCCATATAAATATTTGATTATTTTGTTCTAAATATTATCCAGGGGTTTTCAATTAAATTTGTTAAAGTAAAATTTTGGAGTACAGAATCTAAGGAGTAAAAATGGATGAATACTTTACAAAAATGACTGGTTTTTCGCCAAATGTATGTCCGATTCGGTTTCATTTCCTCTTTAAAAGTTATAATTAATTTAAATCATTCAAGGTTAGGTCTAAGAAAAGTCCACATGGGCCTAACCTCGCCGAATAAACAGTACAGCAATGATAATAATAATTTATATTCGTTGTAATGAATCCCCCATTTTTATCATTCTATATATACCTAATTGGTCTTGATGTAGTAATGAATTGAATATTTTTCTTTTGTCTTTTGGTGCAGGATAGAGAAAAAATTTTCATTCATTTACTTTTGTCTTAACCTTATTTATGGCTATTATGATATGAACGCTACTGAGGAATGGGTGATACTGAATGATCGATTAAGGATTCTTAATTTCAAATGCTATTAAAGGTGTTACTCGTGCTTATTGTGCTTCACTTACGTGGACTTATTCCGCTTATGGCACTCTGTCTCACAATGAGTGAGGAAAGCAATGGCAAACTACTTCACTCCTCATTCTGTCTAGCCGCCTCTGCCCCCTCTCCAAAGCTTTTCATTTCGTATGCTGAAAGGGACGAGGTTCAAGCCAGCCTTCGGGCTGAAAACTGTACAGACCTAATTAATAAATTAGTCAAAAATATGCATATTAAATTTAACTTTACAACTGTCTATTTTCAAATCAAGCGCTATAGTAACATACAGTAACTTGATACAGAAAGTGTAACTCTAAAACAAGAAAGAAGAAAATTCAGGCCGCAGAGAAATGTAATAGATCAATTTACGCTGTACCTCAACTAATTTTAAATTTCTTCATAATAGACTTGAAACTTCCTCCAACAGTAACATATCCTCATTTTCTTGATAAATTCGAACAAGAATTAACACAACTACGAAATTCAGCGACGCAAACCTTCGAACATATCGCGTTTTTGCCTCGCTTTTACCCTAAAAAGATCCAAATTTCGGGAAAGGAGACAAATTACGAAAATCGTTCACGCCTCGGACAGTAAAGGCGTTTATCGTTCATTATCTGGGGCTCGGAGCGAGCTAAACGAGGCGTTAAAGGACAATGGGATCTTTTCTCCCATCGTTACCCTCGGCTCCCCGAAAGAAAAACACACCTCTTTGACGTCCTTCACATTTAAATGCGTTATTTCGCGTTAACGGTTCCGAATGAGGAAAGCGGCGCGAAAGAGAGCGTCGCACGAGGGAGAGTGAAACAATTTTTCTGGCACGGAGGTCGCTCTCGGTTTCGTTTCGAACGACACCTTCTTCCGGGGACTCCGGAGGAGGAGCCGCTACTTAACCAGAGCCCCGTTTCGCAACAGCCTTACCTTAGCACGTCCAGAAGGCAAAGAGAGCTCGCGAGGCGAAGTTTTTAAGTCCTCTGTCCAAACCAAACACGTCCGGAAGGCACGTCGTGACTGTTTCATTCCCTAACTCTCCTCTCCTTCTGGACTTGCATTTGACTATCCCCCTCCCGCTCTTCCGCCGATTGACCGACTTATTGTTTGTCAAACGACTTGACTTAGCTCCCAGTCTTGAGGAAAAAAAGCCTTTCACAGATCTATGGGCTCGTTCCTCTTCGTACGGGAAATCGTTTTATTATTTAAATGGAGCTGTCCTGGGAGGAATGTGAGGGAATGAGATAGAAAGGAGCGATATCAGAGTCCCGAAGATCGTTGGTGGCGAACGCAAGGTGATCGTGGCGGTACGGTTTCCCTCGTGGCACGATGTGCAGGATGAAAGGTTTTACCTTTTCCGTGAAATATGGCACAGATTCAGCCAACAGAAACTCGCGTTCATGATCCAAAATGTGTACATAAGATAAATCTACAGAGTACAGATTTTGAAGCTT
>KZ308360.1:356515-368129 GCA_000376725.2 Ladona fulva | reverse complement strand
TTAGTGATCAATTAATCCATCCATTACTGAGAAAAAGTTTTTTAACAAAATCGATAACAACTTTTAATCGTGACAAGGAAATGATCCGAAACTTTTCATTTATACCAGAAATGATTATTCTAATATTATGTTAGAATTTTTTTTACATTGGATAAACGCTTTCTGAGTATTAAAATTTCAAAGGAAGAGCTCCGTGAACAGCCCGAAGAAACGGGCCCTTCTTTCATTTTACCTGCGATGAAATACCAGCCAAATTAAAAGAAGAATGTTTGCAATATATGGTTAAACGCAGGGTGAAACATTTAATAATTACGTGAGACTTGTTTTTCTGTGGGATTCCTATATAATAATAATCCGGCAGCAGTTGCTGCTATGCTGATAAAGGATTAGGGAAGCTGGAAAAAATAGAAAGCATTGATGGAGTGATCATCCTCAGGTATACATCATTTGCAACGACATAAAACTCATAAAGAATCTTCTCATACGACATAATCGACGAGTGCTTCATTTAAGATAGCGTCGTATAGTTTTAGGTGCTAAGACTTTTGAAGGGAAACTCACTTTCATTGTGATACTAAATTGGGGGAGACTTTACGGCTAGTTTCCCTTAACAGACCTCGGACCCACTCACGTTCGAATCTTCATTGCGCTAACCCAAGTGTGAAAATTCTGGTATAGAAAATGCTGAGTTAATGAGGAGCATGCATTGATTGCCGTCTCCTTGCGGTTGCCAGAGCCAGAGAAAATAAGGTCGATAGAGCAGACGCGCCAAAAGCGTAACGGTACTGATACAATCATTATAACGCGCTTCTCTTCACCTCCTGCTCTTTCGGTCCCTTTGAATTTGTCAGTGAATAAAATGTAAAGTGATTTACCCCTAAGGAATAACAAGTGTTAAAAATAGCGATGTGACTGGGACTCGAACTCGGGTCTCTTAATTTCCGGGCAGGTATTCTAACCACTGAACTACCATGCCGCGTCTCTTCCAATTTTTTTTGGAAATGCAGTGTGGAAGTTCAGTGGTTAGAATACCTGTGAATACCCGGAAAGTGGAAGACATGGGTTCGAGTCCCAATCATATCGTTATTTTTCACAGTCGTTATTCCTAAGGATTCGGCAGTACGGCTTTACCGTGCAAAGTAAATACACTTTTCCTCAATCCTTGTGATTTACTCTAGCTAAAATTTCGCTCCATTTTGTATTATTGTAAGAAATTTACTGCCAATCCCTCCGATCATTTTTGAGTTATTTATATGTATATTATTGATGATTCCTAATAACCCACATTCAGCTCAGTATCTCATTATATCCCTCAATTAAACGTATGTTTCAAGCTGTTATTTGTGAATATGAATTGCAAAAATTTAGTTTCTCGTAGCGATGAAAATTTTTTCGAGCGATTGGAGACTTCAACGCCCGAATCAGAGAAGTGCTGCATTTTTATGAGTAAAAATGAAGAAATAATCCCAAAAATGAGCCCAGCCGAAGTGATCTACATTTTTGCCTCACCTAAACATACTGTGGATACGATTATCAATATTATCGCTAAATTGCCCGTTTACGTTACTTTCAGCAGTAACAAACTGTAATATGAGAATGGGGTAAATTTTTATGGAGACAGTTGGGAAACTTAGATAAATCTTTTCTTAAATTTTAAAAAGGTACTTAATCTCTCATCAAGTCAATCTACTACTTTTGTTATATTAAAGTTATAAAATCTTAGAACGGAAATTTTTATGTCATGATATGATGGATTTATCTGCAACTCCCTCCTTCTGCGCTTTAGTAATAAAATTTTGGCGCAAAGATTTAATTGTTGAGATTTCTACTATTGTGATACTATTCCTGAAATATTTCACTGTAAGAAAAATAAGAAAATTCGACCTTCTAATTAAAATCTTAACCCTTAATGCAAAAACATCCATGTATGATGTGACATGTAACCTTAACGTCTATCGAATACTTAACCCAAATGCCAAAGTTTGAAAGAGAAATTTTGAGAATTATTCTCTTAAGAAGCAGAATATTATTGGTAAATCTTAGTTAATTTCAGATACCGTAAAATCTTGAAAACTTACGAAACAACTTTTGGAGCTGCGATGTTCGCTGATGCCAAGTCGTATTCCTTTTGGTGTTATCCAACCACAGGATCCTCTTACGCGACTCCCGTGGCCAAAACCCTCAAATATTCAGCTTTTAATATCGGCGATGATTCATTTGGAAAGTTTTGGGAAGGCTCAGATCCGCAACGACCTGGACGCAGCATCACAATGGGTAAACGTTTAGGGGTGCCGGGCGGAGAACAACCCGCGTGGGGATCCGTAAGTGGGATCTTTGGCCGGAACAAGAATTCTTATTGCATTCCTACTCGGGGAGACTCAGCTGTTTGCATCCGCGTCCTTCACCCACACGCCTTCCTTCCCCCACGCACTGGAAAGCAGAATCGACCTCAACATCCAGGCTTTCCCCAGTTTCGCTCTAAACTCGATGAAGAGCTTGACCCCCAGCATCCTCCTCCTTCCTCTCCTGTCTTGCATCAAAACAACGCCAGCTTCGCCAACTCAATCCGCTTTCTTCCTCGATTTCCAACATCTGCCTACCCGTTACCCGGTTGAAAAGAGGTGTAAGAAGTGGAAGATTTTGCTTTCCACTTCATTCCCCTCGTATTCTACATCGAATCATTAGTTTTTCTGAAGATGTCCGAATACATATTTGGTAATACCCAACATTTATCCATAAGGTTAGCGAATAGCGTTAGAAACTCAAATCATGCAGACGTAACATTTTATCAAGGGTTATAAAAATATAAGACCCATGTTCCAACGGGAGTCACGCGCCGTCGGGAGACTACCACTCGAATTTAGATGGGCATTTCGTCCCGAGAGTTACCGCAATGGTAGCCCTAAAATATCATTATGTCATACCCGCTGGAAACAACGACCCACATGGACATTTCGTACCCCGCGGTTTTCGCCCGCCAAAAAAGATGGACGGTATGCTTATGCGGCGGGCGTCACGTTTTGATCCCCCTTTCGTAAGAACCCTCGGGGAACAGAAGGGCGGAGGAAGAAAAAAGGCCCAGAAAGGCTCTCTCTCCTGCGAAACGAAAAAAATATTGTCGCCTGTGAAAGTTCTTACGGTAGAGGTTTCGGAACAACCCTCTTGCCGTCATCGAAGCACTAACATGCATGTGGGATGATGAGATATGCGTGTCGCTCTAACCCTAACCCTCCCCCCTGTCCCCCTCTTGTCTCCCGCCAATCCTCACTCTCTCTCTTACTGCCTTTCTCCCACACCTCCAGACGAAGAAAGTTGTGCCGCCGTGCGTCGGTGAAGGTGACTGTGGGATGGGTGTAAAGACGCCATCTACGGCGGAGATTCCCCCACTCCTACGGTGGGCCCCATGGCGCCGGTGGGCGGTGGTGTCGGTGGTGTGGGTCCCTGGAAGATCTCGGGAGGGTAATGGCAGGGGAAAGTGAGCATCACCCTCTTCTCCCCCTCTTTCTCCACGTTCTAAGAACTCTTTTCCCCTCCGCCCGTAAGAAACCCTCTACCTCTCTCTCTTTCACCGTGTTCTTGCTACCATCCTCGGATATCCGCCCCAACTCCATCGGTGTCCTATATAACCACGGGCCGTTGGCCACGGAGGACAGTGTTTCGAGTGATCCCAAGGAGTGAAGAGTTCCGGGGAAGCGCCAACCGGAGAATCAACCATGAGGACCGGCGGCCTCTTGGTCAGTGGCAAGGTTTTACATCGGACTTGGACTAGCAAGACGGATTGATTTTGTTGTTGTTTCGCTGTCTTCTCCCACGCAGAGAGCCCCCTGCGATAAGAGTGACAATTTTGGACGTTACCGACGACGGCTTCTGTATCATTACTCTAACACGATTTTTTTCTCGAGATGGTTTGTTTCGTGGAACGGATTCGTTCGGAAGTGTGACCGGAGTGATGGGTGATGAACCGTTTTTCAGAGAGGGATTATTTTTTTCCTCGCTTGAGCTTACGAGAAACCGGTCAAAGCTTCCCAACGATTCTGCTTCCCGAATAATCCGTTTCGCTGACAGGTAATCCAAAAGCGGGGGCGTGGTGGCTTAACGGAACGGCGGAACCTTGGACTTGACAAATGACGGTCACGACTTAACTATGAGTATCGAGTTTCCTTTTCTTAATAGAGGATGCGGTACTAAATGGACCCGGTTTCTTGAGATCTTTCCTAGATATATTTTTCATCAGCGTTCGTTTTTCCTTTGTAAATACCTACACCGTATTTATAGTAACCTTTTTACTTTCCAAATTTACTACACTCTTCATTCCATCATTCTGTAATCTTTTTCTTGACGAATCACTGTATCTTGAAATATTATTTTATGCCGATTTTGGGAGTATTTCAGTTTTAATTAATCGTCTAATCTAAATCTAATCTCTCATTATCTCTTAATTAATCTTTCTCTGCCTTTGCACTTAATAGTTACAATCATTCGGAATATCAGCTACGCATAATGAGATCATATTTACCACGTGCATAATAATTCGAGTTGATATATCTCCATAAATATTTTTTGGTAGCATGTAATAATCGTACATTTCATCTAACTTACCCAGACTATATGTTGATACCTTCTCTTTGTTTCATGACCTAGAGAATACTATGCTTTTTACCTCCGTTAGCTGTCACAAATACCTACTTTCTAACGTTATACTCTTAAGAAATAATTTTCCTGGTGTATGCTCGCGTTGAAACACAAGCAAAAAACTTAACACCTCCAAATATAGTGGTTGATTCAAAAATATCTCGTACTAAAAATTGTCTTCTTTTAAATTACATTCTGTGATTCCTTTCTCTTAACGCATTCTTCTTTGCGCATCATGTACTTCTCCTTTAAAGTATTGCATTCTTTCAGATTATCTTTCCTGAAATTCTCTATTTTGACGATTCTTCCTTTAGTAACTTGATCTTTGATATCTGTTTCCCATTATTTACGAGTTCATTTTGGAAGCGCATACCTCAGATGAGCAATCAAAACCGCGTATTGTCATTTATGCGTACACGATATTTTCAAGCAGTTCCGTTGTTGGAAATTCCACTGTTCCTAAAACGCGGTGCCGCGGACATAATCTTTCAAGAAGGCTTCCGTTTATTGTTTGTTTTTCGTCTTCATTAGGTAACACGCGTAAAAACTTCTTGGTTTCTTTGCCACTTACGGAGACCCATTGACCGAGTCTCACATATTTCTCTCCAAATTTCATTTTTTCGAGCGTTGAGAATCGGGCCGTTCCACTTTTTTTCGGAGTTCTGTCTTTTTCCTTCCCGTTGGTCTTTTTTATCTTCACGCCGCTCTTTAATTGTCCCCGAAATTAATGAATAATTATTCCGACTTTCTCCCATGAGTTCGCGAAGGGAGTTCATCCCGCGTTTCACTCCACTCTCGTTTCATGTCGAAGAGCGATGCATTGAACGGTCACGTTCCAACCGGTTCGCTGGAATCGCGCTCATCTTTTAGAAGATCAGGGTCACGGAGAACGTATCTTTTCGGGCGTTGAAATCACCGAGAAAGATTCCGCACGACCTCCGTATCTCAGAAGTGCGGATGTTTTGAAAATTCCGGTCCATTTCGTTTCGATCGAGACCTATTCACAAATGAGGTCACCGATGTAATTTCTCCTTTTTTCGCATCCGCTTGGATAATTTCTGCGCTATTAATATTCATGATTTCATAAGGGAGTATGCTCTGCTGCTTTCATTAACCCTCAAAGCAAAATTGATTAGCTAATCCAATTTTCAGTCACTAACAATACTAACGGCTCAATAATTCCCATCTCCCTCGATTTTTTCCACATAAATTTGGTTTCATGTTTACGCTAGTAAAGTAATGTTTATTCTCGTATTTAACTCATTTTTGAAGTTTTTATGTTTCATAGTCATCATCAAACTCTATTTCCATTTCCAGGTGACCCTAGGGGTGTTTCTATGCGCCTTTGTAGTGAGCTATGCATTGGAGGCTCAAACGCAGTAAGTGTAGAAAATAACATACTCATATATGTTAAAGTAGCTATTAAATCATATGCAGAACTCTATTTGAGTTTCCTCTTTCAAAAAAACTTAAGAAGAGACGAAAAAGCTTAATGAAACCTAGTAATTTGCCTATTAGTGAACATATTTCACCAAAATAATAATTGTGGATTACAGATGGTAGATTACTTCTTTGCTTCATTATAATTAATTAGCCATAACTAAATTGTAAGCAATAATAAAGAAGGGTTTTTAATGAAATCTATTTTTGGAGAACATTCTTTACATTCTCAAGTCATGTTCCTCAATGTCAGGGTAAACCAGTGGACCACAAGCAAGCCATTGTCCAATCACTTGCGACCTTGCTAATTTTTCTTACAAGCTTGATGTATTTTAGTAGCCTTAAGTTTGATAACGTTTATAAGATTGCCTTTAACTGAAATGAATAAGAAATCAAACTTTATTAAAACCTATAATAAGAGTGAATGATACGCGAAAGGTATTTATAAAAAGATAATTATACCGTTCAGATTTACTTAGATGAATTACATTTGAACTGGAACACCACTAGATCTCGCAAAGAAGACATCCTACGATAGCTAAACATCATCACTAGATCTCGCAAAGAAGACATAGATAGCTAAACATCATTTTTAGCTTAAATGTGTTCAATGACAGAAATTTTAAAAACTTTAATTAGATAAGAAACTCAAGAATCGGGAAAAGAGGTTACGTTGTCAAATCTATAGTAATTTTAGACAGACGAGAGCAAACGTCATTTGTTCTGAGAATTGTCTATTACTTTGTGAATAAGGAGATCATGGGCATTGATAGATGGGTTTCGAGAGAAAACCTCATTCTCAAGATGCTGATAGTAAATAAAGCCAGGCGGAATATTTATGGTCATGTCAAGAACATGAGGTAGCATTTTAACACGCGAAAGATGCCTCAAAATATTTTCCTTTCTTTCATCGCGAAGGCTGACTGCCGCTCAGCCCGAGGAGCAGCAGGTGCAAGCCGAAGGCGATCAGCAACCTGCAGAATCTCAGAAGGACCCACAGATCCAAGCTCGAGTAGGTTACGATGACCACTACGACGATCATCACCACCACCATGAACCAGAGGGTTACTGGAAGAAGAAGCTGATCTGGAAGCCAGATTGGCAGAAGATCTGGAAGCCAGGAAAGAAACTCATTTGGAAACCCGCATGGAAAAAAATCTGGAAACCCATCTGGAAGGAGGTCTGGAAGCCAATCTGGAAGGAGGTGTGGAAGGTCGAATGGAAAAAGCTTTGGAAACCCGTGTTGGTCAAGGTCTGGGTTCCTGGAGAGAAATCTCACGGAGTTGATGATCATGGATGGGAGTACACATCGCATGGTCTCTGGAAGAAGAAACTGATCTGGAAACCTTATTGGAAGAAGATCTGGAAGCCGGCATCCAAGCTGGTCTGGGTCAAGGAGAAGAAACTCGCATGGAAGGAAGCGTGGAAGAAGATCTGGGTGCCAGCATGGAAGAAGATTTGGGTTCCCGCATGGAAGAAAATCTGGAAGCCAGTCTGGATTTCTGAATGGATCTTGATCCAGAAGGACCATCCTCCTCCATCAGAAGAAATCCACCACCACGGTTGGGAAGACCCCCACCACGGTTGGGATCGTAAGGGCGGCGCAGGAGCTGCAGACTCCTCAGTTGCTCAAAGTGAGCAGCAGCAGAGCGTGGCGTCTCCAAACGAGCATCTAACTCCTCCACTACCGCTCTTGCCGGACGCCAGGAGAAGGAGCTGGGCATTCCCTGGCGCAGCTCAAGAGCAAACCTCGCAGCAGCAGCAAGAACAGGTGGACCTAGAGCAGCAGCAGAGGTTCCAGAGGTCGTTGGAACAGCAGCAATCTACAGTAGTGTGGCCAGGACCAGTTGCGTCCGCGGCCGCGGCTGAGCCAGCCCAGGCTGAGGCTCAGCCACAATTGCAAGAGGCGCAATGATTAGCTTCCGTGCATCGTACCAAATCTTCAAAGAAACCTACGTTTATTAGGTGGACTTTCCCTAAGTACACATCTCTCTACCGAAATGGAGTGTTTTGCGACTAACTACAGACCAGTGCTGTTCCATTCCGTTACCCTTCCGTAACCAAGGATATGCAACGTTTTTATCTTGGACTTCTAAGCATGAAACGGCGCATTAAAACCGAATCGCTGTTATTCCGTGCGTGAACAGAAAAAAAAGAATGAAAACAACGAGCTTTGTCACTCGTTTTTACGGCGAAATTACTCTTTCCCACGAATAAACCACCCCAAAGATGGAAATGACGGCATACACACGATGTGAAAGCGCGTGGTGCCCGTCATTTCACCCGTTTACTCCACATCAAGCACCTTTTCAAAGGCTGCAATTTGTACATACTGGAGCGATTTCTTCGAGTACAAAATAGTCCTTGTATTTCCTCGCTCTTTTCCTTTCTACTTGTTAATTCTTTTATTTGTATGTTTGGGCGCCTGCCGTCCTCTTATTTTATATTTGTTGAATGTATGCATGAGCGCCATTTTAAGGCGCGTATTTCAGCATTAATGTCGACTTCGTCAATAAATATTTTTTATGTATATACATAATTGAAATCTTTTCTTTGGAAAAAATATTCGTCTCTCGATGGAATAGACATCTTCATTACCTTATATGAAATCATCGATTTTTATGAGTTTTTCCTACTTGATTAATAAGCCAGGATTTTTTGTCACAGTTGAATGAAATTATTCCGTATAGCATGGATTATTTTTCTAACTCTTGCCGTCTTTGGAATAATGTCTTGATCCCATGTATTTATCTGGCAGAAGAACTGTAGGTTTATCCACATACGTATTAATTTGAACGTCTGACACAATTAGATAAACCCTGATGATCTTCTCATTTATTTCAACATCCAATCTACCGCCATTTGTATTAGAATGAGAGGTACTTTCTAAAATCACTTTCACCTGTAATACATCTGCTTATTGATCTGGGTGAAACCAGTTCTACTTGGGGCTGAAATGAGTTAATTGAAACTTTGTACAGCCAGTGCATTCGCGGTGGTGATCACAGATCCTGTATTGATTCGCAAACTTCCGGTATTTCGACGGCGAGTTCCGCTTTCCCCTTGGAAAGATCAAAGAATCGTTTCCCCTGCAGAAAATTCGGCATCAATTTATATCAAAGATCATTTTAATCATACAGCGAAAGCATTTCCCGAAGTAGCCGAAGGATATCTCCGAAATATCTTAAACACCCACTGGTGGGAATTATTTGCATCTAATCTATCCCATCAAGCTCATTTCGGAGTTCCGCACTTTCTCATTCTTTATCAATCACCTTTGACGGGCTTTCCATTCGACACGATGCGTACGGATGGAAAAATCCTCGACGAGGAGCGAATAGACCGCGAATCGAGCTGTCATGAACCGTCTCCATCCCGTGTAAGTGCACCTCCACTCTCCTCCCACCACCTTGCCAATCTCAACCCTTTCAACTCTTCCTCATCCAGTCCTATTGACTTCAATGAGCTCGCTATACGTGCATAGCTCGTTGGGAGCGTCCGACAGTGGCGCTGAAACCCCTAGCTGCGGCGCGGCGTGGAAGCGCGGGACTCGAAAATGTTTCTTCTCACGCGTTTCGAACGCCCACGGTATTTCGCTCGCGAGAGAAAGCTGAGGCAAATGCGGCGTATTCCCGCGAATCTTTTTTTTTCCCCCTCTCCGCACTTCCTCCGCTTGCATGTTCCTCCGACTCGAGCGGCGTAGAAAACGGCGAAGTTTAAGAGGGTCTTTTTTCGTTTTCGGGTCCTTGCAACATTGTCCCGCTCGCCTTTATTTTGCTTGTGAAAGTGCTGCAAAGAAATGGAGGAGATCCGTTTGGAAATGCGTGGCGGAGGGAACAATTGACGCGCGAATTTACTTCCGAGAATCTTCGTTTCGGCTCGATAGGGAGTAGTGACCTTTGAAATTTTGCATTGGGCCTCACTATAGGTCAAAGATAATTTTGGATGCGTGGAATTCTCAATCTTATCATTTGATCGATACTCGCTTTCGTTAATACATACAGCGACTTTTACGATTGTCTTCTTGATATATTTCCTACTTTTCCTGTTTTCAATGTAGCAGATGGTTATAGAAGCATATTATTTATTTATTTATTTACATTATCGTTGCAATTTGGTATATNTCTTTTAGAAGATCAGGGTCACGGAGAACGTATCTTTTCGGGCGTTGAAATCACCGAGAAAGATTCCGCACGACCTCCGTATCTCAGAAGTGCGGTTAATTAACTTTGATTTAATTTTAAAAATTGTCAAGCTGTTTATGGGTTAATAAAATTTTAATAAGCTGAATTATAAGTTGAATTATAAGTTGAATTATAAGTTGAATTTTAGTAAGTTGAATAATTCTAGTAATTGCTTAATTGTAATTTAATTGCTATAAGTTACTGATTTGATATCGAACAAGATGATTTATTTATTTATAACTTATATATTTATTATCTCTAACTGGAGAACGTGCAATGACATCAGTCGATTTCTCTGAAAATTAAAAAGGTCTCCCAAGATATTTGCTCGTCGAGATTCATACTTCTAATAGTTTAACTGCATTCTACTCGCTCATAAAGAACTAAGAATATTTCTCATCATTTGACTAGCTCAAAGCCACATTTTAATTAAGCGTTAAATATTTTATTTATAACGGGAAGATGTCATTATATATTTGATGAAACTGTTTTAGTCATGCAAACTTGTTCCACTCATAAAGCATTCTGGCTCGGAAGCATGGGCAAAGTACATTACTGCTCATCTCGCCATGAAGCCTCATTCCCCTTTCCCAGCTCTTTGTTGCTAATGATAATGAATGAGTTTCCTTCCTTCCTTCCGGCTGAATACTTTGCAAGCAGTTAGATGATTTGACGGAAATAAAAGAGTAATGTGGCGCTTCTACCCCGATTCATTATAAAGTACACCATACCTCAATTACTGAATTGCAAAGGATTCAAAAATTCCATGTTTAGCAATGAAGATAAAATTGCCATAGGATAGGTGGTATTGTGGTTTCTTGCCTAAGGGAACCGCTGAATCTCAAAATTATTAAGGATTTAGGGCTTAAATAAAGTTGCAACGATAGTAACCTGTGCCGTAATTTTCTGTTTCCAAAATGTATTTAAAAGAATGTATTTTAGAAGAAAAAGATAATAGGGGGCTTGAAGGTTATAATTAACCAACCTTTTATTTTTCCATTTTCACACAAAAGTCTTATAGCGAGTAAGATATATTTTCCACATAATCCTTTTGTTTACTATTAAGTTTAAGGAATTCGAAGAGGAACTCAAAATATTTTGAAAAAATTTAAATCTTTGTATCTGGTAATTAATGCTTCGTTTATTCCATTGGCTTAGTTTTGAAAGACTTTCGATAAATATTTTCAAATCGTCTTTTTTCACGCATATTTTAAATAATTTTCTTACGCGGGTAGATAACATTCGTAATCTTAAATTCTTATTTTTGTTAATAGCATACATAACATACGCAAATAATATTTTGTTGGGATGGGCGTGTAACTTTGCCATCCATACAATAATCTCCAGGATACTTACTG
>KZ308360.1:339906-356450 GCA_000376725.2 Ladona fulva | reverse complement strand
TTAAAAAAAAGGGATCCCTTGACCGAGGAAAGAAGAGTATATATAAGTTTCCTTTAGTAATAAAAATGTAATCTCTTTTAGGGAAATTCTACTAATCTCTTTAGTTAAAAGACAAAATTTTCGGCTTAATTTCCGTTAAATTTGCTTACGTTTCTAAAAAAGACCACATCACCTTTGATATGCCTGTAATTTTTCTTAATTCTTCAGGTGTGTCAAGAATAAACTCTTGGTAATATGTTTCTTAGCGGTACAATATCCGGGATTGGCGTAACTTCATACTTCTCATTAAATTGGCATTTATATGTTGTAATTTTTAGAGATTCTAAATGAAAAAATAATATTTTCGGTATAATATTCATATCTGGGGATAAAGGTTCAATATTGAACCACTGTATCCTATGTATAACAAGTTGAAGCAAGTTACAGCGTATTGGTACCATAATATTGGAATAATAGCTCTCCAAAAACGAAGAAGGAACCGTACTATATAACAGAGGCCTTAAAAGTCTTCTGAAACTTTTTCAGGTATTTTCGACGTTATAAATTAAGAGATCGTGTCATCAAAATTTATTCTGGGTAGGATCAAAGTGAAGAAACTCAGAAAAAAATGTGAAAAAAATGACCTGAAATTCAATGCACTCCATAGCAATTCACAATAAAGAATCGAGTCCTTCGAGTCGAAAGTCAAAAGAAGAAAAGAGTCCTACTAAATGAGCGCTGAATTTCAGTGTCTCTGGGTGTGTTATCATGATTATTATTCATCATCAATTTACATCCAAGTAATGTGATTGATGTTTCCATGACAACCTATTTAATACTAATTTACGTTGTTAAACTAAACATCTACTTTTACATAAATACCCTTCGGCGTATGGCAGGGGGTGTAAGCACCAAGCGTTCGTGTTACCTCTTTAGCTTGTCGTTATCGCGTATCATTCGCGGAAAGAGTGAGTCCCTGAAACCTTATCTTATTTTACGCTCATTTTATGAAGCAGAAATATTTTTATTTACGTGAATATGTAAGTAGCACATTTCTGAGGCGTATTAGTTAATAAAATCAGGCGCTCCGCAAATTGGGTTTCTCACCTTTCCGGTTAATTCATTTTCTACCATTACCCCAATTTACATTGGTCGAAGTTTATATGGCTTGTTAACCGGTGGCATAGCCGTAACTTTTGTAGGTGCTCTTCATGATTAAATATGCAGTTTATACGACATCGTAAAAGGCAAGGTTTGGATGTCTTCCGAGGCCAACGACCTCCGTTAAATGTTATCCCTAACGAATGGACAGAGAAGCTTAATAACATTCGGTATTCCGTGCTGATTTTGTGCTCATGGCTGGACAGTGTCATAAAAGTGCCTATTTTGGACCATTCTGCTTGAATTCCAGTTCAGCCAATGAAGGTTGGATGTAAAATATGCAGACATGTCCACATTGGCTAAGGAAGGAATTTCAACGACCGATTTACGAGTAATACCAATGATATCCTGTAGAATATATGTCCCGTAATACTGTAAGGGACGTCTTGACTTTTTGAAATCTAAACCAGGCGCGTGAAATTGATTTAGTAATTAAAGGTTTAAAAACACTCCGTATGCCGTATGTCGGTAGGCGGGACTCGCTTTTGGAGGCAAACGGGAAGTTCCGGATTATCGATTTCTAGGAATCGCCCTATGCGCATTTCGGAAACAATGTCTCCATTCTGAAGGATTCATCAGGTATATTCTCAAGGTAATGATTGTGGCAAGTGTTTGGTTTATCAGTACCGTTGGTTGTAAACCCTAAAATTGGTTTATTGCATACTTTCAAGCAATCCTGCCCATCTGCTTGATTCCATCATAGCTCCAAATTTTAACTTTAGCCATCACCTGTATCTCGTTATCTCATATACGTGAGATACATTTCTGTTTATCTGTAACCACTATGTTTCTTGCAATTCTGCCTTCATAGATATATCGTTACTCATCGGGTGTCTAATTAGTTCCCCTCGTCTTCCTACTAATGTTTTTCATAGTCGTCTATCTTTATTTATTTATTTACATTATCGTTGCAATTTGGTATATACCAGGTGGCAACGGTCAAGGGAATAAAAGAAAATTGCTGTAATATGTCCAGCATTTGCCCAAAGACCGGAGGAAAACCCCTCCAAAAACCTCCAGTGGACATTACAGATCTTTTCAATGTTACACAAGAATTCATAAGGTGACAATTTTAGTGGTTGAGTAAACTCGCTATGCGAAGGTGTTACCACGTGGGAGGTCATGATAATGGAATTAAAACATTTCCATTCAGTTTCACAGAACTTTTAACACAGTGCTACGTTTCGCTAGCGAACTACTCAAGCAAATATATTTTACAGTGCACCGATGTTGACTTGCCAGGGAGGTATGTAGTATTAAATTTTCTGTGGAAGTATGCGGAGGAGTTAATCCCCATTATTAGCGGTAGAGTGGTATCAGAGAATAAACTTAAGTTAAAAATATTAGACGACGCCACTAAAACGTCATTTGTAATTGACTACGTGAGTTGTTAAAGGTTTAAACCCTCCAAGAGCCGTTTAAAACGTCTAATTCACTAACTGCATTGTTCTAATTTCTCTCCTTATGGCTTCATGACTTGCCTTCTTTATAATAAACTGCTAATTACCCAAGCTGGCATGATATGTACAAACTAAGACATTTTTATTATAATGTAATATAAAAACATTAAACTATGTCATTTTTATAATGGGGATAGAAGGAGGACTTACAAGCTTTAATGTCGAGGTTATTTCTCTGACCGGAAATTCGCTCTTTCAAGATGCGTTAGGGAGAAAGTGATCTTGGAGTATGCTTCGGCTAACAGGAAAAATAATGGGTTCAGCTGTAGTCCGGAATCTCCTCAGAGCGGAAAATTTCATGGTATACTTTTTACGAAACAAAACAGATACAGCTAATGATCACATATAAAGTCGCCATCGTTCTGGTGTTTTCCTTTTCGATGCTTTTCTGATTGTACGTATTCTCAATTTCTGCGGAGGTGATTCTGCTCTTCCATATACATATTTCCCTTCGGACAATTTCCTCGATTCTGCACTGCAAAAGATTAAAGCCGACGTGATTGAGCGCGGCCTTGAGGAAAGACATGACTCAAAGAAATCGATAGTTACGCAATTTTTCTAATTAAAGATAAAACATCTGATATGCTAAAACCTACCTTTAATGTAATCGAATTGAGCCGTAAATTATTTTCCGCAATAGACAAGTTTCCGCCATGTTTGAATCACGTAAATGCAAATACCAATGCCGCAGAAAGAAAAATACAAGAAATTATATACAGTTTCCACTGTTTATATTTGAGGATTTCCTGGAAGTATCGCCTAACCACGCTTATAGTTAGCTAATCGTAAGAGTAAAATGTGGACTTCCAGTTAATGCAAATTTAAACAGCCGCATTGCCGCAAACGTTCGTAGTCAATTTCCGAATCGTTCTCAAAAAACATTGGAATGGGAGAATTCACTTTATTCCAGACAACTGTTTTTTCAGCGGACTGTTAGGGAGTAATTCAGCGCATTTCTAAACAAGGAAAAATACCGCTACCAAACTACATCGCTGATTTCAGGGTGGTCACACTGAGAGAGGCTGATAACTAAAAATAACGATTGACTTAAAGGCGTTACCCCTTCAGCAGCGTACTCTTCTGGACGAACCTTTCAAACAAAATGTTCCACGCGATATTACGGTGACGATAAAGCTAAGAAAACAGAATTAGAGGCTCCGGCTTACGCGGGAAGAGCAAATTGAAATCTACTAGCCCGTGGAAATAGTGGAATGCGCACAAAACAGAAGTCCAGCCTGCGTAAATCGCTGGTCAAGCAGCTGGAGAAGGGGCGGATTTATAATTTGCCTCAACAGGTGCTAGCTGTGGGCCTCATCTTTATGGGGGTCTCAATATAACCGGGTTAATAAAGTCTCAGTAAAATTGTTCTGGTTTTTCGCTTCAAGAATTAATTTTATATTTGTCGAGTAGGAGTCTTGAGAAGTGAAAGAGATAGAGAGAAGATTGTTTGCTACGCAGCAGCAAGAGATTGGGAAGATTGTTTGCTACGCAGCTCTGCTTTTAGCCTTTGAAAGGATTTTTTTGTGTTATAATTATTACAATCTCTAAATATCATCCATCATTTGGTGATCATTATTTGTAATTTATAGAAATATTACGCTTTGTTATTTAAAACTTTTTATTTGTTCCTGCTTCAGTGAAACGAATGAGGTTTCTGTGGAATGTATATTTGTGTGTTTTATGAGAAAAATCGCATTTTCATCCTCAATTCCTAGTGGTTACTTCAATTTGATCATTGCGCCTAGAGCCTCTGATAGCTTAAATCCGCCCCCGACCAGGAAATTAAGATTTACCACCTCTCTCCCGGAGAACCTGCACTTCTGTACACCCCAGGTGTAATGATAATCACATCTTCACTAACCGAATTTTAACCTAACGAGACCACTTACGATAAACCCTTTAATCAGGGTGCCATATCATACATGGCGATCGGCTCGGGGAGAAAAGTTAATGATAAGGAAACTCCATTAGGCTTCTCAGTGAGACACTCCACCTTCGATCACTCTTGCGTTCAGGGGCACATCCAGAATTTTCGCTTGGGGAGAGGACTAAATTTAGGGATCGCAACCAATAGTATAATTAAGACGTTACACTTAACGCTGTAATGCGAAATTATAGATTCTCATCATCAAAAAAGTTTTCCAGCGAAGAATTGTTATGAGATTTCCAAACGTTGATTTATGAAACTCTTTGGAATTATGTTCTGAAGGACACGATTTTAGAATCTCACTGCCCGTCAGTCACCTCCCGTGCGCGCGTGGCGTGCGCGCCAGCTTGTTTTCCTACCCTTCCGTTTTTCTGCTTGAATTCGCACGATTTCACCCGTGGAACTTTGGGTGGGCGTGGGTCCTGCCACGCGGTCCTAAGAATCGCGAAATGCGTCGAGGTGGCGATCTCGAAGTTTCGTTCTTTCATCCAACGGAAGCGATGCTAATGGTGAAAATCCGCCTTCACGCAACCTTCCTTTCCCTCTCCGCCGCCCACCGACTTCCCTGCCACCTACGCCCATCTGCGATCATCGTCAATTTCCCCTCCGCATCACTTTCTCCCGCTTTTCCCGCCGGAAAATATTGATATCGCCCCCCTCTGGGAATCTGGATGCCACGGAAAAGTGTATCCTTCCCTAGGGAATAGGAAGAACGGTGCCCGGTAGCCCTTCCTCGTCTGCAATAACCTGTTCATGCGGCTTTTATTCATATTTTCAGAGAATGCTTCCAGTTTGCGCGCGGGGGTCCTTGGCCTTGCGGGGTCAGTAGCCCTTGCAGTTTCCTCACGCGGTAGATACGCCGCTCTCCGACGATCTTCACCACTGACCTACATTTCCGCTAACGGTCAAGTTCTCCTTCGCCTTTCTTCGGAAAATCCCACCTCTCTCTGTACTCCGCATCTGCATCGGCCCTTCATTGCTCTCAAGAAAGACTTTATCTCAATTATCGGTGTTATCTCGCATCATTTTCGGCTCTCTGCCGATGGGTCCAGCTAGCTCGCTTTTCGCTACTATTTTGGCAATTTCTTGCGCGATTCATATTTTCTTTACTTTTTCTTTTGCTTCCTACCTACTTAGTTGGTAGTAGGGATTGCAATCCCGGTGTCCCGGAATCCCAAATCCCGGGATTTCGTCCAAAACGGCAATCCCAAAATCATGGAATTAAGTAGATACTAATCCCGGGATTTCAGGATTGATATTTTAGCCTCCGCTAACAGATGGCGCTAATGATTACGCTGCATTGTGGGTGAAAAAATACAGAATCAGTCTGAGTAATTCATTGAGTAATGCATTTTATCTGATTGTATAATATGTCATCAATTAAATGAAATAAAATCAGTGGTTAATTGAGTAATGTAATGTAATGACTCGACATAATGCAGTTTTTTTAAATAATTAATACCCATTCACAAATATGTATTTTTTTAAACTTAACATTTGATAGTTTTTCAAACTTTTTCTAACATTACAATATGTGAACGGCAGTTTTACAATTGGTACTTCTATGCCTGATAACCAAGTTCAGAAATATGTGATAGTGAAATACGAAGAGACCATTTTTCGTACTTTCAGCATTTGCTGAAAGTCTCATAATAGGATTTGATTGGATATTTCTGAAGAGGAATTTGTGAGTGAGAGAGAAGCAGTTTGTTATTTTTTTAAGAGCGATATCTGTTGGAGAAAATGGTTGCTTTGATAGTTCACCCATAATTAAGTACTAAATTAGCATATTTTCCGAGTTTTTAACAATTTTTATTGAATATAAACAGAATCAATCCCGGAATCCAGGGATTGAGATCATCACAATCCCGTAATCCTGGGATTGAAAAATCCCTCCGGGTTAGCAATCCCTAGTTGGTAGATGTCGCTCTTGTCCATACGTTCCATCCTCCGTGAGTCATACTTGTGTCAAAAAATCTGCCTTTACATACCACCCATAGAGTACCACGGGAAGTTAGTGATCTAATTGGTGAAACAAGTCATAAATTAGTATTTCTACCGCAGTACTCATCTATGTTGAATCCGATCGAAGAGGCATTTTCGAAAATTAAATTCTGCGCCAGAAATTTACTGGCCGACCCTCAAGGAACGGAAGTTTAGTGGATTTTATTAATCATTCTGTTGCAAATGTCACTCGGAAAAATTGTAAAAATTACATAATTAATATTACATGAAATTACCATGGGGAGCAGCAAAGTTGCTAATGAATTTAGTAAGTGAATACGTTAATTTTGTGATATATTTTTATGACGTGGAAAATGGTAATAAAAAGACCAATGTTGATGACATAGATGATTTTCTATTCATATAACGCGAAAACGGCGAAAAGAGTTCAGTCTAGAAACTTGATTTCTTAATAGGTGAAATTGATTTGCAAAAGGATTCATTTGATTTGCAAAAGAATGCAATTTATTTTCGTAAGGATGAATTTGTTTTGCAAAAGGATGCATTTAATTTGCAAACGGATGCATTTGATTTGCAAAAGGGTAAATTTGGACTGCCAAAGCTGTATTTTTGTCCCGGCAGCGGTGGCGGAGTGGTTAACAAAATCTTCAAGGTCCCGGGTTCATGTCCCGGCTAGTCGGATTTTTTTCGGTTAAGGATTAGCAATCTGTTTTTGTAAATGTTATTTATACAGCGCATGTCATTGGGATTTTCTTGTTTATATTGAATAAGTTATTATTTTTTCCTTTGAAATGTCTCTCGATCCTGAGATAGTCACGGTAACCCACTTCATTGATTTTTATTCACCATTGATTACAGTATATATAATTATTATTATTTATATCTAATGAAGTGATGATTATTTTCTATATATTATAACTACTTCAAATAATACAGCACTTGAGAGAGCTTATGGGGACTAGGAAACATTTGCACGATTCGAAAAAGTAAAAGTCAAGAGACAATAAAAAAATAGCAAAGGAAATATTTATGAGGTCAAAATTTTCACGATGTTCATCGTAACATTCTTGGAGCAAAATGTTTATATGACAATACTGAAATATTTGCTTAAAAAATGAAGTTTTATTGTGGACTAAAGATCCTCTTACGCAGGTATCTGGTTGGGAGGAGAGGAAATTGATGGTAATATCTTATATTCCACGCTTGAAACTAGCTGAGTAAGGAGTGCGTTATGAGTAATTCTTTCATCTTTGAGAAAGAGTGAAAGTTTTTTCCTAATTTTGCCTTGTAAATGTTGGATGTTAGTGGAATTCTTCGCAAGAAGAGTGAAAATCGCGGAATGGTACTCTTTCTATTTTTTCCCTCGAGAAGCTGCAACGCACTGCTCTAACTCTCCTGTGACTATCGGAACTGAAACATCATCAAAATGGTTGTCTCTATGCTAAATCTTATTTATGGTTTTCGATTTCTTGAATTTAAAAGGAAAATTCGGCTGCAGGAATGAAGCAACATCTCAAACCTAATCCTAAAATTTATATCTGGTTCCATTTGGACCTTCTTCGATCTTGAAAATTCATCTTTATTCTTGCGAATTAGCTTTCGTTCGCCTCGCCTTCCTTTTCAGCAGTGTTAGAGGAGACTAGTGTGATTTCAGACCAATTTTGCCTTTAGAATGCGTTGTTTTTCTTGTTCCAGTTTTTCTAACTGGTACTTCTATTTATTACTCTGGGTGTCAGAGATTCCAAGTTCAGATACATATATTTTACGTCTAAATTATTTCACCGTCTCACCCTCTTTGAAAGAAAAACCGTACATTTACTTGGTAAATTTTGATTCGTATGAGGTGTCACTAACCTTTGTCAACAACATGGTCTCCCTCCGTTATTTATTCTTTTCTTATCCCCGCTTTCTCGTCTTTATTTCATAAAACGAAGCGAAGTTTATCATCGCTGCGTTCAAGGCCAAATGTGGTTCGAACTGCTGATAAATCAGTATCTCTACACATCGTACGTTTTCCTTCCTTCTTTTCCCTTTTCATTTTTTAATCCTTTCATTCTTCCCAACTCCACTACGTTTACAAGCTATTGGTTCTATATACTTCTTTAAGTTTAGCTAATAAATGTGAAAATTTGTAAATAAGGTTATGGATAAATTAGTAACATCAAAACAATTATTATCGACACGTGTCACCATTGTTTATTTAATCCAGGTAAAGTGCATAATTACAATAATTACATATTTTACAATAATTTCTTATCTATTAGATAGATTTTTTGACGCCGTAGGGTTTTTATATTGTATCTACCGAGAAGTTTGTATCAATGAACTATATAAAAACATTTCGAGCGATCCAGATTTTAAGATGGCCCCTCATCTCAGGTCAAAGACACTTCGAGACAGATTTTGATAACGAAATGTGTTACGGGTATTAAAATTAATCTACTCTAGCGAGGTTATGTGGAATTCCATTTAAAAACAATAATAATAATAATAAATATAACTTATACTTTTCCACAAATATATTTTTGACTTTGCTAGCAGTGGTTTCGAACTTTCAGTTCATCGTTCTGAGCATTCCTAAGCCTGACGATGAATTGAAAAAAATATTTTTTATTAGGCCGTACTTCGTGGAAAGTACCACGAAGTACGACCATTCTAAAATACTATGGCCTGTGTGCCGAAACCGGTCGGAAAATAAATCCTCCAGTGTGGAAATTTACGAAGTTTCTTTTTGTTCGTGTTTTAGATGAACTGAAAGTTCGAAACCATTTGTAGCAAAGACTAAAATATATTTGTGGAAAGGTATAAACTATATTTATTATTTCATTGAAATGTTTCACTCATTACATCATTTCTGTTGCAAGATACGACACAGCTCATAATATGTTATAATTCTATCGTCTATGAAACAAAAATCACTATCTCTACAATTTTCACCCACGTTTCCATGCATCGCTGTCTCATTATCCTTCTCCCTTGATTGATGGTTGTAAAGCATCTAACTCTAACAAGTAACTCTACTTGTTCCCGGGTATTTCTAAGTCTTCTTCTATGAACTTAGAGAGAAACACTTTGTAATGTCCATATAAGATATCATTCAGCGACCAGTTTCAGCTAAAATACCATCATTAGTGAAATATATAACATTGCATTCCTTTGCTAAAACGCAATTATCATTGAGATCCATGTTCTACTGCAAGCCACAAGTTTTCAACTCCCTCCAATCCTACAACCCCTTACTCGAAATTTCTTCCCCCTATCAATACACGTCTATCTTCCGTGATTTATCTAGGTACCTTTCCTACTTTTCTTATTTGTTGTTCTTGCTCTTGTTTTCGTTTTGTGGTTATTTTCTTTCCTTTAACAGGTTTACATATTTTAGTACTTAAATGTATTGTTTTGGTTTTTTGTTTTGGAATTGCTAAGTATTAAGTTTTGATATTGCGATTGTTATGATTCAATATAAGACCATATCGGGCTGTTTTTGAATCCTATTAATAAAGAAATAAATAAATGAACCAGGTAAATATACAACATCGTATTTCCTAAATATTAACCTTATGATGGTATTTTAGCCGAAACCGGTCGCTGAATTACATTTTATGTGGAAATTACAAAGTGTTTCTTTCTTAGTTCATTACGCCTTTCCACGAATTCCGGCAAGGGATAACAGATTACATGTCTTCTCCTATATTACGACGCCATTTTGCTGCTTTGACAATCTAATTGTGCCCAGCGGGCTAAGGCAAAACTTCTTTATCCGTTTCTCACCAAGGCTTATTCAAGCTTTTGCTCAAACTTTGCGGGTCATTGAACCATAGCAAGGATAATCCATTCCGAACTCAGCTTTGCGAGCCGAAACCTACTCTAACAAATGTCACGAAAATTAGCTTCAGAAATATTTGAACTGACAAGAGAAAATGTTTAATTTCCGCATAAGATAAAAAGTATTCCTCTTAATTCATTATGTCTTTCCACGACGTCCAGCCATAGATATGATGATAGATTACATACCAAAAAGTATTTTGTAAGCTCTTACCGTTGGACCGTTGCCACCGGGTCCCACGACCTAATCGCGACGGGTAATTCTTAAATAAATAAATAAATACATAAATAATAAATGCCATGGAAGAATAGTTGAGCGTTTTTAATGAATGACGTTTGAAATTACTTCTGAAACATGTAAAATACACCTCACGAATACTTGTCGATCAAAAGGAGTCGTCAAAATGGGGCGTCGGCCTAGCGAGCATCATTCAGATGAGCGCTAGTCGAACCAGAGGATCTCTTCTACTCATCTCTCTTGTTTTTCCGTCTGTCCGTAACACGCCGTTTCGTTTCCATGCCACCAAGGAGGAGTAAGCAAAGAGAGGAAGGTCGGGGAGCCCGTTGATTATTAAAGCGAGGGAAGATCAGAACAACTGGTCCCGTTCGTGCGCATTGGCGGTGGCAGTGAAAGCCCCCTCGGAGGCAATGCGATGGGGGAGTGAATCTGTGAGGGCGACCGCTCTCCCGTCATCGTATTTCTCTCACGTACGCCTCGACGCAAACTCCTCCCGTTCCGACTTTTGCCCCCTTCCTTGTCAACCGAGATTAAAGTCTGCTGCTTGGGTATCCCACTTGACGCCAGACGCGATGATTTCCTTACATTTTTGCGAACCATATTCTGCAGCGTATTCTTTATACTTGTGAGGTCAAGAGCAGTGCTATCAAAAGAGAAACGTGAATGAATATTTTAAAGAGAGAAATATCGTCCAAAAAATTTCTAGTTTTTACTTCAATGCTTATGTTGAAAGTGAGATAATTTTCACTGCATCTATTTTTGTAGCGAAATGATAAATTATGCGTCATTTTGCCCTCGGTTTATTTTTTCCCGACGCGTTCATTGATTTTTTTATTAACGCACGTTCAATTGTTATTCTCGGTAATTAAAATTCCTTAATTAGTAGCCATAACTCCTTAATTTGTAATTCTATATTAACTAGACTGCCTATTAGTTGATATCTAATGTTTGTACCAATTATCTACTCTCTGTACAACGTAAAAAGGACCAACAGTGTCGAACAAACCAACCAACGTAAAACCACGGAGTGGATTCTCTCAGCTTATAACTCCAAACCTCAATGATGAAGGTGATGATAACCTCAATGATAACCTCAAAGAATGATTTATACGTATTTCGGAAGTTGTGCTCCCATCCTCATAGGAAACATTGAGTCGTCATATTTGTCATTTGACTTGTCGCCGCTGTCTCACCAGATCTAGCATCCATGTGTGTCAGTATGTTTGTACGTATTGATGTATTGTTATAGGTGTAAGTTAATTGAAGTCAAGTTTTTTGGTTTCTTAAGATTAACATCATCATCATGTAATACATTAAGAGGTTAGCTGGAAGAGATGCCGAACATCGCCGTGAGAATAAAATAATTAAATATTTCATTGTTATAATTTTAATAACTAATTTCTGACTATGGGCCGGTATTATAATGTATACTTATAGTGGACTTTAAGTGAAATCTTCATCTTAACTCTAACAAACCGTATTATAATCGATACTTAAGTCCTATCTGGTACTTAAAGTGATGTTTAACTTAAGTACCAGATTGAGTGAGCTTTAAATGATAAAGTGATGTTTAACCGCAATGCATCACGGATGTAAACAAACAATATGGTGGACTAATGTCGGGCAAACTTCTCGCCTCAGTTGGTTTGTTGTCAGAAATAGACTTCGTTCTGCGGAATTTCTACGAAAAATTCATTTGAATATTTAAAATAAAGTGGTATGTTTCCTATACATAGATATTTCTCGTTGCATTGGCTTTTTCCTCTTCATAAATCATCACATTCACGTTGGGTGTTGTGAAGTTTATTTGTAAGTTGTAAGATATTTTATAAATGTGATAAGTACTTACGCTTTGGCAGTGAAATAAGTTATTTAGTATAAAGCCGCATATTAATGACATGCATTAAATCACAACAAAGACACAAGTGCTTCGACAGAGGTGAATTAACGAAAGACTGCATGTACGTTTACGTAGCCACTGTGTGGAATGTAATTGAACTTATCTTTTCTTTAAGTTATTTGTGTATCAGACTCCACGTTATAATTATTGCACGATTATTTAATATTTTGTTTGCGGTTGGACGTAAAAAATGCTGTTCAAGTCGGAACCGGTAAGGAACGACAAATGTTGTGAAAATTATAAGCGTTCTCATTGACCGAAGCAGTAATATTTTGATATGCTTGAAATTATTCGTAAGTTGAGCTAAGTTGGAAGAAAGGGAAATATTTCATAATGAAATAAAGCATAACTTCAGTATAAGTTAAAATCTTACATATTTACTTATGAAATTTTGCTAACGTGCAAAGGTAATTATTACAGAAAGTACTGACGGATGACATGAAGGTAGTGAGTTTTTTTGAAGATGTTGAGGATGAAGAAGAGGAATTAAAGTTAAAATTTATTTTAGATAACCGTATTAATAAGCAACTAAGAAATATTCTCATTTTAACAAACATGATATTGACGGCAATTCACTTTCACGCGACTGGCTCCATGCTCAACGCAGTGGTGTTCACAAAGCGACTTCCACTAGAGTCATTAAAAATATTACCCTTGCAATGACGGGATTAAAATCCCTTTATGTGAAAACACCATCTTTAATCATAGAACTGAGTGATGCTCACGAAAAATTTTATGAATTGGCTCATTTCTAAAGTCTTTAGATGCATAGACTGTACCCACGTGAAAATAATATCACAAGGTATCAGCTCTTCAGTCAAATTTGCTACACAATGTAATTAAGTTATGGATGGGCGTCTTAATGCAAACCTTAATTGTGAAAATACTGTCGGTTTTCTTCTCCTTTGACCGCTTCACTGCGGCGCGTGCACGTTCGCGCTTGAACACACTCACTATCGGGCTCGATTCACGTCTCAATCACAAATTTTAAGGGTCACCACTTAGGTAAAGATGAGTTGGTTGGGGTTAATGAACCTCTTTATTTACCAATATATACAATTTTGGTGATCGCAATGAGCATTGCGGCAGAGATATACACTTCACAGGGCAAGCGTCGACGAGAGACTGTCTCTCACCACATTCCGTTCACCCAGAGAAAAAGTCATAATCCAAATCAATGAGGAACACTACAATGTAAGTGATTACAAATGCCTACAAAGTAATCGTAAGCTGCGCCTAATGACCTGCGAGATTCTGATGACGGCGCGTCCGCGCGATCGGATCACTTGTGTGCAATCCGCGTACATTTAAACCAATTAACCCAAGACATTTTTCGTAAACAGGGTTTTTAATATTTAAATTCATAGCACCAACCACTGTTCTCATTAAATTTTGGCGTTTAATCGCCAATTTTCGTTACCAATTTGATTGAGTAATACTTGGCTCGAAGTTTATTCCAAGACCTCCAAGTACTTACCTGAGCATTAAATCTTGTGCTAATAGATTTCCATCATATACACGACAGGCATTTACAAGCACTTTCTCATTAACATAAATATCAGCAAGAGCAATCCAACTAAACATACCTTCTGCTTCCAAGTGATTGCATCGTTTTTTTTTATTCTCTAGAATGCTTTTATTTTCCTCTATCAAATTTAATAGGGTCAACTGCTCATCAGTTGTAAATTACAACTTATTTTACTATGCATATCAGTTCAAAAAATATATTTTAGGTCTTTTTAAAAGCTATCAAACCTTAAAAATAAACGGGCTACGCGGTTTTACAGTATTACGATGCGATGTTTTTCAAACTAACCTCACGGCAACGGGTATGAAAATTATTGTCATTCAAAGCATCTAATATTTAAAGTGGTATCTAAGTAAACAGAACTCTAAAAAGTTTTATAATACACTCCTTATACTTAAACACCACTTTAGCTTAAAGTCCACTTTAGTTGAGAGGCAGATTTGAGAATACATTATAATACCGGGCCTATGATTACATAATTGTACCTGTATTTTGTGTATTCTTTTATTTTGGGTTTACTATTATTCAATTATGATCAGTGAATAATGCATAATTAGTCCAAATTTCGCCCAATAAAGATGTGTTTATGTATGTATATGTATGTTTAATTATGAATACGGTTGCCACCTTGGAGTAGGTTAAAAAATTGTAGCCTTTACAATGATGATAATTATAAAATTTTGGCAAACTTTTTAAACGATAAAACTGTTGATTGACAACAACCTGTAAATAAATTAATGATAGACCGATCGAAAAACAAATAGAGTTTTTTAAACATAGTATCATACTTAAAATTAAATTAATCAAACAAATTATTTTGCATTTTCAAAACTAAAATCACTCTTGGAATCGGAGAATTTCTCGTTAATATTGGACCAATGAATTGCAAACTTTAGGAATATATAGGAGGATGTCCTGAATTATGACGTGTGGTCATATTAACTCAACCCAATTAATTTAGAGTAAAATGAGCATTCCATGCGTTTCATCTACACTTGCACAGAATTAATTATCATTCGAGACATTGGAATCCGGTAACTAACTTATAACCGTATAACTTTCTGCAAGAGCTTTCAAATTGGATTTGATATAAATAAACTTTTAACCTCTTTGGCGATTACTACAAAAACATATAAGAAAGGAATATGTCTGGTTAATATTGATCACTGCGTATTCCAGGGTAAAAGTTGAATTTTTCGCATAGTCAAATCAAACGTAATACAATTAGGATGATTGGTAGCATTTCGCACTGCACCATCTGAAAATTGTGCTTCGGAGTTGAAAAGTAGGAATAATACACTAAATTGCAATCTTATTTGATGTTTAAAACATCAGAGAGCTTTCTTCGACTGTTTAACGTTATCATAATTAGGATCTTTATAGTGATTTTCGACTCAATATTAAATTATGAAATATATAATTCACTTTGATTTTCCTTTGTAGTTACGTTTCACGTGGCTTTATCCTGATAAAGTTTTGCCACCTCAGGTGTGGAACTAGGTGTGGATGTATCACGAAGATTAACATATGCAGACTGGAGTGGGTTTAATACCAGCTGGTGTGACAGCGGTATTTTCTAATTGGGAATACAAACCAATTTAGCAAGTAGAGCGAGGCTGATGAATGTTAAATGCATGAGTTACATTCACTTTTTTCAGAGGACTTTGGCGAAACTCCATTAAAGTCCCAAAAAGGTGATATGAAGTTTAACAATGAACTATAATTGCCTATAGTAGCGCAGTAGGAAGAACTCTTGCTTTCCATTGCCGGAGTCACGGTTTAGGACACTAATGAGGTAAAATATGCTTTTGATTTTCATTAGGTTATCATATGAAAGGTGTATTTGCCGCCTCGGTGGCGTAGGGGTTAGCGTACGAACCTGCCAAGGTCCAGGGTTTGAATCCTGGTCAAGGCATGGTTGTTTGAGCTCGTATTTACGAGGTTAATTATGAGTGTCGTCTCAATATACTAAAATTTGCCTAAATAAAGACATGATTATTATTATTATTGCTCTTGCTCTTATTATTATTATTACTATTATAGGCACTAACTAGCTCAGGAGAGCCATAATGGTTTATATTTTTTCTACATCTTGATTTGTAACCAATATGTTAAAAAATACAAACAACCATGGTTTACATCACGAATGCTTCATATGCTTATGTATGCATTATGTATATGTATTATATACGTGTTATGTACTATTTATGCGTGATGTAGTATGCAATCTTAAATAAATTATTATTATTAAATTACTTTTTAATGTAATTTATATATTATCATGGTAATGTCATTACTATGTATTGTTTTGTAAATTATATGTTTCTATAAGTATATTCTTCTATACGCCTATAATTATAAAATTTTATACTTTGTAATTTAATATTAGATAGAGCAATAAGTGCAATCAATGTACCACAGATTTCCTAAATAGGAACCTGCTGACAAGCAGTCTTTGCTTAGCAGGATCTTCATGTCTATGTTTATGTATATTGATTTAAAATATTTATGCTTTTTGTAAATTGTAATTATGGTAATATAATCAATAAACATTATATTAT
>KZ308360.1:288182-339894 GCA_000376725.2 Ladona fulva | reverse complement strand
ATTATTATTAAAATATAATAATTATAAATTATCATTGTTATTACTATTATTATTATCATTTCTTTCAGAGTACCTAAAAAGTTCGATTTGACAGTTTGTTACTAGTGTTTGTACATCTGTGTATGATAGGTTATTGATGCAACCTCTTTGCATTATAACTTATGTACTGCATTTAAGAGGTTTTCGGGGGATATCCTTCTAGACCAGGGTGCCTACCACGCTGAGTTTTCTTATCCCATCCTGCGTTTAAAAAGTAGTTTCTTATTAAAGGTATATTTTTAGCGCTAAATATATGAGGCAGCTAAAATTACGTGGCGAGACTGCGTATCCCCCCTCCAGTTTACAGTGCATCTCATAAGCAAAAACATAATCACGGAGTTGATATCCGGAGGCTTACCTCATCCGCATTACCCGTGTTTCGAAACTTCGACTCATCAAGGAAGGATAATATATTAGCCAAGTCATGTGGACAGGAAGGGTTTTTATATAATTTAATGAATCGCGAGAAAGTTTCACGGGATTCCCCTCTCAGGACCGCGTTCCAAAAGACAAATTTCACCAACAAGCTCCTTCCAATGGAATGAACATGTTTGCTTTTTCCTCGGTTTCATCATCCAGGTAACGTCCTCTGAAATGTTCTCTCGTCATCTTTAATTTCGAAAATGAGGAAGAATTTTAGACCTCGCCTCTCGCTTTAATTGCGGCAGAAAATGAACGCTAGGGCATTAGCAGGGGGTGACTCGACTTGACCCGTTACAACTGGTCTGCTCTCAAGATATGGGCCACCTGGTATGGTCCCTACCAGTTTGCAAACTGGATTCTTTCCGTTCGGTGCAGAGCCCAGACTATGAAAGTTAGCCTACTATTGGTGTAACCATAACCCAATCATCCCCTCATACAGCGGTTTCCAACCTTTAATGGTCCGTATCTTCAAGGAAGTGAAGTCCCGCCACAGGGAGGAAGTGCTTGTTGTTCCTATTGATTTACTTTGACAATTTTTGAATGCATAGCTGACCGATGGTTGACTGTAAAGCTCCTGGAAGTTTGGGTTCCAATTCGTTAAAATGTAAGAAGATATTTAAAATGATGAAGCTAATAAATGGAGTTCAAATCTACCTGGACGATTCCCACCTTACGGATAATGGAATCAGAATAGACGTATTAATGGAACGCATGGCTAAAACATTACCCTAAATCAGGACTGCAGAATCCGAGGGCTTGTATGGTGCACGTAGTATTCTTTTTCTTTAAAAATGCGTATAAATACTTTTGTTCGTCTTCCTGTCTCATCGCGTCGATTGAAAATAATATAGAAAATTACCTTCATAATATCCCATCGCCAAAATGTATGTACCAAAAATTAATTTCGCTGTCCGACGTTTTAAACTCTCACAATGCGCAGCTGAAGTTGATGACAAGATATTTATGTTCACTTCAGTCTTTCGATGACAATAGGCTCATCATATCTCTGCAGAACCGTGCCCTAGTTACATAATTCTTTTCGGGAATTCAGTTCTAGCACTTCGGTGGAACTTTTAAACGAAAAGATGTCAAGGTGGGATACCGGTGTTAATCTTCATGGTAAAGCGTGGCCCTGGAACAGTAATATACTTGATGAAACCCTCTTACAAAAATTTCGACTTAAAATTTGCAGTGTGGGATTACGATTTACCACTTAACATACGCCCAGAGAATTGTTAACCTTCTACCTCAATTTACTCTATATTACGATATTTTACCATTTTAATTGAATGCCGCCATTGTATTTAAATTAAGAACGATTTACCGAGAACATTGTTTGCCAGTGTATGAAAGTGACCCTGATTGAATATGACGATGATAATTTATGGATGTAGAGCACAACGATTTTAAGTAAAATAACTAAATAGTACCGAAGGGAGAACCATATGACGAGGTAACCGATTGATTACAATTACCGATTACCGATACCGATATTGTAAGTACCGATTATCGATACCGATCGCTCTGTAATAGAATAGCATTACCTTTACTCATTCTGAGATATTATCAACCATTTTATTAGCCCTAAATTCCCAATTATATCAAAGACGCAAAACAGAAAGCCTTGTTGAAAATCGAGATAAAGGAATGGAGAAATTATTGTAAAATAAAATGACATATTTGTTCTGGATCAAGATATTGAAATTTCTTCTCAGTTACAATACGTTGATTACACTAGTCTGATGCTGACTACATTGAAGTAAATCAATCAACGAAAGAAATCTTACAATCTGTTGTTTTCATAAGATTAATTAGTTTAATCGGTTGCGGTTTAAGTGTGATAGAATACGAATGAAATAATCTACATCTGAAATGTACCCTATTAGCCGCCTTTCGGCGTGTGGCAGGGGGTGCTTGCACCATGACACTACTTCTCTAATCGATTACTTGCGCGTATCGTTCGTGGAGAAATGAATATTTGAAAGGACTCGTTCTAGCATCTATTTCTATTCGTTGGCCGATGAACCACCATTGATATAGACAATTTTTGCTATTTTAACAGTTGGCTTAGCGGGACCAAAGAAGTAAAATATCAATTATGTTATCATCTTCTTTTGTGTATTTAAATACTATATGAAAAATTTTGTCCTAAGCAGTTTAACTATTTCGCGATGTTAAATAATTTGGAAATGTCAAAAGCATTCTATTTAGCATTTTTAAGCACATCTTGGGCTATATTATGATATTATGTGATTGTGCATGTTTTTGTGCTTTATAGACTGATTAGTATTGGCTTTATCTATGTCTATGTAAGTACCCTGCAAGCCACCTTTCGGCGTGTGGCAGGAGGCGCATGCACCATCATCTTTTTTCTCGATTCGATTATTTTCGCGTATCGTTCGCGGGAAAACACGAGTTCTTGAATCGATTACTTCTAGCATCTATTTACCTGATCTTCCTTACGGTATCAGAACGGTCTATGCAACATGGTAGACGCATTATATCGGTTACATCCTCTGTGAACGTGCTTTCTCTGAAGTTATTTACTAAATTTATTCTTTGTTTAAATCCTTTGTTTAAATTTTGTGATATTTTATCTTATAGGAGATTCCTGCTCATAAGCAGGAATTCCATGGAAAACGTATACGTATTGCTGATATAATCGATAGATTCTAGAAGATTGCGACTGAATATATTTTATGCTCTCAAAAAATATCTCAAATTAACCAGTTATATTATATAATAATTATTAATTAATAATGCTCTTGTTNATTGTCTTAAAATTATTATTTTAAAATTGTCTCAGAAAGAAATCTTAGGTTTTCTACCGGGTAAGTCCGTCAGCTAATTCCGACGTTTTTGACAACCCGAGAAAATATCTTGAGAACCATTCACCGGGAAAATATCAAATCTTTCTATCTCAGAAATATTTTTGCGTAGCTATACAATGAATATATCAGGAGTACCTCAGACGAATCGCCCTCAAAAAATTATTGAGGCAAACAAAATGAGCACAGAAGATGTACATACGAAGATGAAGAAGTATGCCAGACTCAGAATATTTGGCAGTCCCTGAAAGGGTTACCGAAGTGAGTGCGGGTTAAGGAGGGTTAGTGGGAGAGGATGCAAAGTCGTACGTGCCCTGGCAATGGAATGGCGGAGGGACGCAGGATGTGTGAAGCACGAAACCGTCTCGTGAAAGCAGTTGGCCGTTGGTGAGATGCAGCTGGAAAAAATACACGGATTAAGACTCAAACAGGAAGGTGTCCCTTAATGGGGAGAGAGCCATACTGCTTTAGAAATCCATACGTCGCGGAGTCTGTTATAGCCTCGTAGATCTCATGTGGAAAATACTAAATATTGTAATTCGTCCTAGATGGTTTTCAAGGTCACCATCTAATGTTAACTTCTTCATTATAAATTAAAGTTGTGGAACATACAAAGTTTTTCTTTTCCTTAGTGTTATAATGGCGTTCCACCAAGTACAGCCTCTACATATTAATTTTCTTCATTATGATTTATTTATTTTATTTATTATACATTACCGTCGCAGTTAGACGCTGAGTCAGGTGGCGACGCTATCTTACACTAATTTGACAAACTTATACAATAGACAATAATTAACTCAAACAATCTTACTGTCTTACATACATATCTACCAAAAATTTGTTATACCCAACATCTTTACCTATCGTTTTTTAAAAACTACTCTATTATTATATTTATAATTTAAACAGCTATGAGTTATATAATTTAACAGAAATCTCCGAAGTAACTAATGGAGCAATAATCACCACTAAATTTTCAGTCCACTTCCATATGCCACCTGAAGATGGTTATTCATAAACAATGACATAAGGATACTTTCCGATTCGAAGTTTTTCAGATATGTGACAAGGAATAGGTTTGGTTGAGAGGGAAATAAACTAGGAAGTGCTGGAAATGGTGAAAGAAGATAGGGTTTTGAGTGAAGAAACAAAGCAAGGACAGAAGAAATGAGTGGGTGAAATATTTAGACGAGGAATTATTAAGGAAAATAATCGAAGGTAGAAAGTAAGTAGAGTTACAGATGGGAAATATTAAACTTGAGTTGTTAAAGCTGTTTATTTTCAAGAGAATATTAACCTACCGAGAGGTAAAAAATATCATACTATTAAGTACACCTTTCTTCACGAGCGAAGTTGAAATGTTTTCTAGGGGAATGAATGAAAAATATATGGATGTTTATGTAAATGAAAAATTAGGAATGTATAAATACATGTCGCTAATTATTGAATGTTTTAATAAGCTTCCTACGAAAAGGATAGAGTGATTGATAACGAAATCGATAATTGAAGGCGTGACTTCGCGGGCAATACCTTTGAAGGCATTACAGTAAGAAATTTTAGTAATGATAATTTATTAATTACAAAAAGGTTATAGAAGAACCCAAATTCATGTGATACAATAAAAGGTTCTTTACAGTTTCATTTGCGACTGGTTTCACTAACATGTTGGCAACTTTAATTGCACCTAAAAATGCAGTCACGTATGTGATTGAGTAATTTAATGTAAGTATTAATCTGTAACGCCAGATTAAGCCTTTTCAGCAAAGGAGGAATACCCCTCTTGCAACGTACCCCTATGAGATATAGGATTCTCAGGGAGGAATCGGGATTGCTGATCAAGATCTCAATTCTCACTCATTCACTACTAAAAATTTTCATCTACACAGATAATAATAATAACAATTATAGTAATAATAAAACTTCTACATTGGAGGTAGAGATTGAGACTTTTTAGTCCCTTCTTAAATCTAACCCTTAATTATGATTGTAAACTATGATTATGGTTATGAATATCCCACTGATTATGATCAGTGTGTAAGATCTGCATTTCATTTATAATCAACTCTGTGATTCCCTCAGAATCCTACTGGCTAACCTTTACCTAACTAACCTACTGCAACCCTTTCGCCTTTCCTACTCCGCTTCGAATATGCTCTGAAGGAAAAACTACTACTGAGCGTAATTCCTAGGTATTTATGATGTCTCACAAACTCCACAGTGTGTCCTGAAATAGGACCCGGGCGCGAAAAATAATAGTAATAAATTTATTTATCCAAAGACATACACAAGTGTATATAGGACACGTCAAAAACAAAATTTTATAAGTTTAACCAGTATAGTATAATCACATTTGAAGTATAACTACGTTGATCATTATTAAGTCAATACAATAATAATTACATCACCACACATGCACCAGCATTACAGCAATTATTGAAAATTACACACTTCTCTCTCACTACACATCAGAAATGTCCTTCGTTAAAAATTTATTTATTTATTTCTTTTCATCTTCACTGCAATTTGGCCTTTTAGCCACAGTATAAAATGCTTCAGCCAGGAGATATATTAGAAAAAGCGTAAAAGTCATAGCAACCCACTTCCTTACATTCTAGTCGATCTGCTTATTTTACATAAAGTGAGAGAAATAGTTGACATTGACTTCGAACGATACGGATACTGTTACGAAAATCATTGAGATCTTTAGAAATCATAATTACAAGAAGAAAAGGAACAGCATTATAATCCCATATGTAAGCATCTGTAATTTTCTTAGCCTATTGCTCTTTAAACATCAGTCTCCTGTATAAATGAACTTATAAATCATTTGTATAATGAAATAGAATTCTCTAATAGTTTCTGCAGCGATTCAGATCAACTTGATATAGCTTACTTTAAAGGAAAGTGTAGTTCATGTTCTCTTCATAATACATTATTCTCTCGGTCGTTCTTCCAAGCAATCGTTTATTTTTATTCGATCGCTTAGATTGTCGGAAGTTGTACCGACATCAATCTTGCGTGATTTTCCATTTCCCTTAATCAATCTAAGCACGTTCCATAAGCATTTGGTATGTAAAAAAGCCTCTCCCTCGAATTAATCCATTTGCGAGCGTGATTAGCCTGGAGGGTAGAAATTCGCGGAATAAGGAAAGTCTGATCGATCATTTTGTCATACTAATGAGGCAAAAATTTCTCTTAGCGATATAGTTTGTGGTTAGTCTGTACCCGCGTAAAAGTTTCCATCGCAGCGTTGCGTCTTTCGGGACTACCACAATTGCTATGGGCGATTAAAGTTGTTTCTGTCCAGCTTTGATGTTATTTCAATCACTAAGTTACTAAATAATACATTCAACCCAGACGAGTCTCTTCGTGGTATTCCATGACGCTAGAAAAAATAAAAAACAGGATAATTGATCCTATTTAATACATCTTTGCTACATTACATACTTAATGCATTTTTCAGTGTTTTTGTATGAAACAGGATTCTAATTTCCTGAATTTTCTAGTTTCCTGAGGAAAGTGGTTCCTGTTCTTTATTTTTCCTAGCACAAAGTTGTATTTATCTGCTCTATACTTTCGCCTTTCCTTTTGTCATCCTGCTTTTAACTTTTCTGATATCACGGGATCGAAATTTTCAAATTTCTCTCGCAGCAGGCGGAGAGACTTTTCATTCTTCTACTACAGCTTCGAGCGTGTACCAGCAATCATTAAATAAGAAGTATTTAGTATTAGCATGGTTCTGTTTAAGCTCCCCAAGCGGCAATCCTACCTCAAGGTAGAAAATATTGTAAATTAAAATCCAGGTAAAGATCTGGAAAAAGATAATTTGACAGTATCGCTTAATAACTGTGAACTTCATTCGGGAGACTAAAGTACAAGAATATCTTATTAAAAATTTTCTCAGCTACTCGAACCAGCGATTACCCCTAAAGTTAGACTACCCTTTCACATTGTACGCTTTTTTTGGATTTCTATTTTTATGGGTAATGTTTACGCAAGCTCCTATACGTAATCAATATCAGCCTGTCTGTAAAGCATTCAGTGTGATGGTCAGTTGGGACCTCATCCCCTGTACCAACAGCTACGAAGAGCTAGGAGAGGGAAATGAGTCTTACTAGGCAAGATGAGGAGTGAGGTAGTTTTCCCTTGCTTTCCTCACCAAGCCAGAATGCTATAAAAGCGGAGCAAGTCCACGTTAGGGAAGCACAATGACTTTACGAGTAGCACTTTTCGTGACATTGCATAAGGAGAAACCTTAATTAATGCCATTATTCAGCATCACTTATACCTCAGTAGCTTTCATATTATCACAGCCATGAACAAAACTGAGACAAAAGTAAAAGAAAGATACATTTTTCTTTATCCCATTCCAAAAGACAAATGATAAATATTTCATTCATCAAGGTATGGTAGTAGGACCAATGACTATCTGTATACACACTTAAAACCTAAAAGGCAGACAGATTAATTAATTCCGTGCATAAGGGAATCAGAGAATTAAATTTTTAGTCGCAACAAGAACGAATTTAATAAGTAATCATACAAGTTGTTTGATAATAAGTTTCAGCTTCTCTGCAACTATACCACTATGATAGACGTAACATTTTCAGTTTTCGTTCTATATAGAGGAAACGTATGGTTCATTATAAGTTGAGTCATGGTTGTAGGGATATTTTTAGTAATACTTTAAAACTGATGAGGTAGCGTAGGTAATTTCAGACGTATGAGCTCTCACTGGGGATCGAACCAGGTTTTCACTACAGGCGATCGTGTAACCGACTTGGCTATCCGAAACCTCAGAAATGAATACTACTGAGATATGAGTAACACTGTATAATGGCATAAATTTAATCGCTCCTGTTTGAATGGAATAAAAAGTGTAATTCACGCAGTGTACCGAACTTACCTGATTTCCAATGATAGCATTCCCGCTCAAGAGAAAATTTTAGGTTAAATGACCTCACTCCTCATCTAGCAAAGTAAACCTCATTCCCTCACCATGCTTTATTGGTAGCTCTTTAGTTAGTTTAGTTTAGTTTGGCAGTTTGCAACGTAGCTGCCGAAATGCGGACTGAGAGCAATACTTGTAAAGCGCGACCATGGAGAACCCTGACCCTCGCTGGTTGGAATTCTCCAGCGGTTAATTTGCTCGCAAACAACGGATATTTTGGAGCTTTTCTCGAACTCTAATGTCTTACCACAGGCGTGTTCCTTTTCCTTACAGTGTCTTGATAGCTAATGGGCCACTATGGGCAATATTGTGGGCATCTATGGGGGAGAAGGTTCAACAAGAAGGTTGAGGTTCAAACCAGCCTCTGGGTTGATCACTTATTATTATAGCGAATAATAATAGAAGTTCACTTATTTTACCCGGAAATGTACTAGACCTATTTTACCCACGGATGCAAACATGCGCGATCCAAATTTACATACAAACATTTGGAAGATGTTCGTACCGATGCATTCAATATTCTACCTTCAGCGAGCGGGTGTTGGGCAACCACGGTCCATGCTTGAGTACTGAATAGCTTCAAATCTCATTCCACGGCTTCATATTCGTCTTAAGTAGTTTCTAGCCAAATTCCCCTAGGCATTTTATGCACGTTGAATAGAACGTCCGAAAGAATCCTTTACGAGATGTCTCCGATATAAGCTTAGTATAGACGGCCACATGTTCACGATCAAGCGATTATAAGCCATTGGGGCGAATGGAGGACGCATTGATGTCCTCCCCTCGTTAATTCCGTGCCCGTTTGCCGCCTGAGCTTTCTACTTTCAATTTTTTCTGCCTAGCACATCCATTGGGTCGGCGCGAACGGCATGCGGTCCAAGGCGAACGAATGTGTGAAAGAAGGCACGTATGAAACCTTCGTGCATTGGGTCCCAAACGAAGGGCAATTGTCTTCTGCTAAATCGGAGCCGCGTTACCCGCGTTACGTAGAAACGGCTGTCAGAACGGTTTCTTTTCCGAGAAAGAAAATCGCCGGGATCCCGTCTCATCATTGCGTTCCCATGATTTAGCTGATGGAACTCTGCGGCTGTTTTAAGATCGTATACACCTCGAGGGCCAGCGCAGAACTGGCGCGAAGGTGTGTTTTTGTTTTAAAATGAGAGAAATCTGCGAACGATGTTTGGCTGGGGGCTAAATGTGACGTGATGAGGGTAGGAACTGTGTCATTTATTGGAGTGGAAGACGTTATTTGGGATGCCAAAAAAAGAAGTGAGGAAAATCTTGTGGGTCTTCGGACCGATGGAATGCATAAATCTCCATAATTTGATTTTCTAGGTTGAAAATTGCAAGGCTGTTTGAAATCTTAATTTTTGCCCTGAATTAGATGACCCATATCCAAACTGAAGTTCATATACGGAGTAGAATTTTACGTTTCTTTATATGCTTTGCTACGTTTCCCGAATGTGCGGGATGCATGACCAAACGGGAACTTTCTCCTCTCGTTCATGGAAGTATTTATTTGAAACCATATAAGAAGAGTAAATCATCATCACTAACAAATGGGGTTTTTACGATGGATTTTTATGGTGAATACACTGAATATTTACTCCTTAATTAGTAAATGTTTAATTAGCTTCTGTTTTTAGCCGTTAAATCAAGTTATTTTCTTGATTTTCTTACTTTATGAATGGCATTTTCAGCAGTTAACTTTTCTTGCTTTTGAAGCAATTAGATTTTTTTAAAGGACGAAAAACAAATTTTTTATTGGTTAATTTCCCCCTTAAAAATGCATATCCTTCGCATCCTTTAATCTTTTAATAAACATAAACTGTCTTCTAGAACTTTTTGCGCTAAATATTGACTCTTCCTTGTGTGGAGTATGTTCTTTTTATCCCTTAACAAGTCAAAGTAAATCTGCGTTTTACTAAAATGAATGATCGATTCGTTAATAGATTTTAGCCAATAATAGCTGATGTACCAATAATGGTGTATGTACCAACAATAGGTGATGTTAAGGACCGGAAATGACGGAATTAAGAACTAACTATTCGACATGAAATGTAAGGTATTTAAGTTAGGTGTTTATTTTGGAGATTCCTATGTTACTCGATTTTATGTAAAATTATAATAAACTTAAAGATAAAAATAGTACGGGAAACATCGAGAGTCTTCAAGAAGAGTCACAATTTCCGAATTTCATACTCTCTCCAATGTTTTCCTAACCAGCAACCTTTTTACTGAACAACACATTAACAATAAATAATTTATTCATAAAAACAAGGGAAAAGGTTACAAAAAACGTCTAATGGATATGATAGTAGATATAAAAGGGAGCTCCAAAAAATGTACTCATATTGAAATGACTATGAACGTAGTGTTTATTGACTTAGAATGGATGTTAATGGTTGAAGATCTAAAATGTCAAATGAAATCGAATGCGCATCTTCAAACAACTTACTGGCGACCACTTCGTTCCAAACATTGAAAATGTGGTCGTAAATATCAGTAATTGGGTACGTTTTTGGAATCCCCCGCATTGTACATATAACGATAACACCTCACGCAGCATAAACGCGTGATCTTCATGATTTAGCTGTCGCCTCTTGTCCTACATTATCCGGTATTACTTGCGATGGGCGGAATTCTTCCTCTTTGGGCGCATCCGACTTTCTATGGATGGTATCCGGTGGAAGGTACGAACCTCCTGGAGCAGGTTGTTGGAAGTCAGGAGTCGCTTCAGCGGGAGTCGATTTCCTCGCTTCCGGAGGCAAATATGCGTTTCCGGGCGGGGTCGGTGGCTTTCCGGGAGGGAAGTACGTGTCTGCAGGAGTAAAATGATGCATTTCCGGCTTTCCTGGAGGTCCCCCGTGGCCCGCTTGTCCAAATTCCGGTGAGAGATACAGAGTACCCTGGTGCGGTCTGTTGAAATCGGGAGCCTGGTACGTGTTTCCCGGTGGAGGTTTGTTGAGATCTGGGGGAAGATAAGTGTTCCCGGGACCTCCTTGGTTGAGATCTGGAGGATGGTACCCGTTTCCTGGTCCTCCTTGGCTGAAATCTGGGGGATGGTAGCCGTTCCCGGGTCCTCCTTGGTTTAAATCTGGAGGATGGTACCCGTTTCCTGGTCCTCCTTGGCTGAAATCTGGGGGATGATAGCCGTTTCCGGGTCCTCCTTGGTTGAAATCTGGCGGGCCGTACATACTCGATGGTCCCTGGAAGGAATCTCCTGGTCCCGGGGGTAGATAGCTGGAGCCTTGGTCTCCGGGGAACGATCCGGGATCGGGTTTTCCGAAGTCTCCTCCGGAGCCGCCGTTCATCGGTATGCCGTGTCCGTTGGGTTTGGGATGGGGCTTGGCCAGGGTCACCCACTCGTGTATCCATACGGGGTCCCAGACTTTCTTCCACACTGGTTTCCAAACTTTAGCCTCTTTCCACTCCTTCAGCCATCGCGCCTTCCAAACCATTTTCTTTTTCCATATTCCATGAGGAGCTTCCTTGTGGTCTGGTGCGGGTTTGATCTGCTTCACTCTAAAGGGAGATTCATATCAATGAACGTTGTTGGATGAGAGATAATTCGCAACGGGTGTTCAACAGCTATTGACTTCCATTGACGTACAGTGGACCGGAAACTCGTGTAATCGTGGGCTAATTTAAGTTTTGAAATAACGAAGTTGTAACAGTTGCTGTCAAGTTTACACTTTTCGACAGATTAAATGACGGATGAAATAAATTGCTCGGTAAATACGCAAATATTACTGTGGAGTATTCGGAGAGAGGTTTATTTGGCGTCGTAAAAATGAAAGTTTGTATTCTTGATGATTTATAGCACCAATCAGAATTTTTTCAGCTAATAGTTTCATCGCACACCATACTAACAGCATTTTCCCGTAGGTTACAAATTATTGGCTTCACCAAGTTTATTTTTCTGATTTAAAATTCTTCTAAAGATTATGAAAAATAAAACTTCGTAAACAAGTTTACGAAGTTTACGAAGTTTTATTTTTCATAATCTTTAGAATGTCCTTCCACGAAGTACGGCCTTCCATGATAGAATTTATTAAAATTCTTCGTAAATAAAGGAAGTATAATAAAGTAAATGCAATACAAAAAGATCGGCATTGCTGGAGTGATGATGATTTGATTTTGAGTGATGATTTACAATTTCCGTAAAAGTACTCGTACCTATTTTACAAATTCTTCACATTATGCGTACACTTTTATGTGTCAACATTTTAAGACCAACTAGGACAGGAAAGGATACATCGAACTCTAATGACATATTTTCTGGCACAAAAGTGAGATAGCCATGTAAGATTTCTTCTTGTCGTTTATGCCAAGGTATTGCAAATGATTTTTACCAGAAAAGAAACAATAAAAACCACCGGTAAGCTTTAATTTAAAATTAAGTCATTCTTGTTATTTTCAATGTTAATTTCCAAGTATCTTGAGCGTTCTTTTCGAGTTATACTCCTCCAAAAGCTCATTTTTATTCGAAAAAATAGAGAGGGGTTGCCTCAAAACGGTTCCATCATTTCAAATTTCTCGGATAATGTTGCGATTAAGAGAACTGTGATTTTTCTGTTCTCAAGACGAAGTATAACTGAAGAATATGCTGAAGAAATTTTACGCTCCATTGACCGATATGCAGTAAGGAAAAGAAGCGACTCTAAAAATAAATACCAATAGATAATGGTTATGACTTTACCTAACCCAAAATTTTGGACTGCTTTCAGAATGGAAGAATAAATTATTTAAATAATGTCGATACACTTCGTTCTGCTAATAACATTTTCATTTGAAGTAATACTTGAAAAACAAATATTTAGAGCGGAAGGCAAGCGTCAGTATCATTCGAAATCTATAATATCTAAATATCCCGAGATTCAGCTTAACTTTCCTAATTACGACAGCATTTTCGCAAAATGTCGAGTATTTACTGATTTAATTTTTGGAGGTCTGTTATTGCTTTTTGTAGCTTAAGCTTCATAGCAACCCTAGTCTCATGCATTCGGTCATGTGGTTTCATTCCCTATTACCTTGCAAATTAAAGGTAATTCCTGTGGTGCAACCCAACCATAATCGGTCAACTTAACCATATCGCTACCTCTTGGCATTTGTCTATGGAATTTCTTTTTCTAGGATGATAGTCCACATTGTATACTAAGTGTAAGTTCACTGATAGTAATTCCTTGAAAGCACTTACTCGTTTGAGCCTCCACATCTCCGAGGATTAAATTCAAAGAAACGCTATTGGTTAACTTTTGTTGACATATTTTATCTAGATCTTAATTTTCAGCAGCATCTGAGAAATAAGGTTGCCACTATCGAACATGAGCGCATAATTTTAAGCTTAGAAAATAGATTTCATGATTCTGTTTTATGATATCTCCTCTATCATTCTTAAATTCTAAGTTCTCTTTGTCAGGAGATTAATTTATCAACACAGGTTTAAGAAGTTGAGTCTCAAATTTCAGAAAATTACGCAGAAATTAGCGCAACTTAAAGAGTGGTAAACATTTGAGAAAGTCATTCATCACGCCGTGCCTTATTTTTAATTGGATGAAGATGGATCTATTGGCTCGATTAAAACTCTGCTTCGCGTTGAATTTACAGGTATTCAGTGAGATATACTCGATGGAACGATTTTAGCAACCTCGGTAAAGAAAAAAATCTTTAATTTAGAAAGTAGTAGTAGTAGTATTGTTAAAAGTGCTTCGTCATTTTCATTCATGGGTCATTTCGCACATGGGCCCCCACCGGGAATCGAACCCTATCTCCGGGACTAATTCTTCCTTGAAATTTGCTTGCAGATTTTCACTTTTAAGTTTTATAAATTAAGGGGAGCAGCTGTAAATTTTGGTTGCAATCATCCTTACATATAAAACGCTACATACATTTTAAATATCTTAAGAAAAAATCGAAAATGATTTACAATTTCGAATTATAAGTTAAAAATGTACAGTAGATCTGCTGTCCGAGAAGTATTTATAGGAGTAAATGCGGTCAGAGAGTACGGGTATCCAACCACCCTCTGGTGGTTAAGAGTTCAACACCCCTGCGTTACGGTAATTAATCCAAATTATTATGATCCTACTGCAGAACTAAAAAGTGAAATATAAAATTAAAATTTCAGATATCAGCAAAAGGGTATATATTCTTCGAAAAATTGTACGAATTATACCGAAACAGATTAAATGAGACCTATAGTTATTGTCTCCGTGCTATTAATATCGTAATATAATTTTGTTAAGTATTGAATTATTATTTATATATTTATGGCATGGAACTCGGTATTGACTTCGTAATCCGTATCATTGGAATAATATGTCGGCTACTTCAATTTATCCCTTCCCAAGCTAATAATTCCTATATTTGACCGGTGAAGTGTTTAGTTCTTTTTATGCCGTCCACATCGTTGAAACCGTAATACAGGAAAAATTAAGCTTAAACTGCGATAAAGCCGTGCGCGATGGCGTGTGATAATATTCCTTCTATACTTGGCGTGCAACGGAAAATTCTCTACGTCGAAACTCCGAATCCCTCCCAGCGCCTATATACTTACTCTTTTTTGAGGAAAAAGAACGTGGCGTCGCAGAGACTCAGCACTAAGGCCAGCGCCCCGAGTATGACCTGGGAAAGAAAAGAAGCAATTGGTAACTCGGATATTGCACTCGTGAACTTCCGCAATTTCACTCAAGAAATCGTAAATCCACTGTACCCAGAGCCTCATGGCGTGGAAAGTGTCGCACTATCTCCTCCGGTTCCTTGGACAACACTGATGGAATAAAGCAATGTCCATCGGTATTTATACGACAGTATACTTTCCACCGGACGGCTGAAGAGATTTTTTGGTAAGAGTCCATGAGGAGCAGAAGACGCTTCGAATAATTTGTCCGTTACTTTCACAACTGATTCGGGATTCAGCCTCCGTTGTGACCTAGACCCTCGGAGAGAACGTTTAGATCACCGTTTGGCAGAAAAAACGTTGAGGATTCCTGGGCGATCTCCTCCTACGCGGCCTCCTTTACAAACAGCGCCGGTTCAGTTCTTTATGAGCGTTAATTCGACGCGGTTCTCCAGCGAAAGGGAATCCATACCGTCAGGATACGAAATAAGTAGGTGCGGGTGGGGGAATTGCTCCACACCAAAACCGCGACGATCCTTTCAATAATAATAATAAAACGTCTTTATTGTGGGGCGAGATTGAGACCAGGTAGTCTCTTCTTTCATCTAACCCTTTAATTAATAAAGATATAATTAATAATGATATAGAAAAAATAGAAGATATTTAAAAAAGTTAATAAGGATATAAAAAGAGGTATTGAAAGAAAGCGATGTAATAAAAAAGGGGATATTATATGAGTTAAAAAAACATAAGTCTTCTCTTAGGAAAAATATGGCCCAGCAGGAAAATACCCACGGACGAAGGGGGGTGTGAAAAACCTGCGAAACCTACTGACAGAAGCAACTAAAAATTTGGAAGAAGAAAGGAAATGAAAAATGAGAAGAAAAAAGGAAATTGTCAGCAACATATCTGGGAAGAAAAGAAATATACATGTCAGAGCTGAGGAAGTGAACGTCTAGCGCAATATGTATTCGATTAATGTTTGGAATCTGTATACTGTAATGGTAATTCGATGAAGACCATAAATTAATGGAGTAGCGATGCAATAAAAATTGCTCTTTTTAACAAGCAAAGACTGATGAAGTTAAATTACGTTAGAATTGAGTAAATTATTGTTTTGATAATATTCCAATAATATTAATAAGTAATAATATTACAATGTTTTGTGCTCGAATTCCCGAGGCTACGAAATACAAAGTACCCATCATCTGTACTTCAAGTACTTTTTTAAATTTTGAATAAATATCAATAAAATTGTTTTAATTTCATTTTAAACCGCAAGAGCCGATGCAATAAATTATATAAAATACTTAATATCTATTTTTTATCACTAACATTAATAGAATTATATTTAAATTAATTTAATTTAATCTTTACCATCAAGTTTTACCATCACAAATTACATGTTTTAACTCCATAGTAATGATTCAGGCATACAAAGAACTTTGCTACATATTTAGTATATATCTAAAAGAATAGATAGTAAATAGATATAGTAATAGCTTATCGAATAATAATAGAGATTAATAATAGATAATGAAATATGCCTCCAAGTCAGGCGCTTGAAAGAGAAGCAAATAAATAAATTATTTATTTATTTTGGGCGAAATTGGTACTTAAAGTTCTCCTTCAATTTAACCCATGCATTTCAGGATTATAGTAGAAGTACTAAAGCACAATTTAGAAATGTCATCCATTGGAATAATATTCAATAAAAATTGTTTCAGAAAAAAAACTCGAACCCTGTGTTATTTTTAACACATCTCCACGTGTACAAATTTAATTAAATGTATGTTTCCTGTATTCGTCATATTTCCCGCCTCACGTTCATTTGTTAGTGTTCTACTCTACATGTATGAGTTTATGTTAATAAATATAACAAATGTATATATGTATACATATGAATCACACTTTTCCCTTTTATTTTAAGCACTTTAATGGAATGATATCTCAGTTCCCATTACTCTCCCAAATTATGAGAGCACATAAATACAATTATGAAGTCGTCAATTCATATAAACTGTGAGAATATAATATTATAAATTCGAGTGTAAGTATTCGAATTTTATAATTTTAAGTTTCCCGTAACGAGACTGTAATTAAATTCTTTTCACTCGTAACTCTCCACACTTTCCTTAAAGTCGCATTTCAGTAATTTCGGAACTATTTAGTATAATTGCTTGCACCGAGACTTACTGCTCATCATTATCGGGAACAATGTGTTATCTAGTAATTTTTATAAGAATACAATAGAAACTGTGGTAACATTTCCATCACTAAAGTAAAAAGTCTTCAGCCGAGGAATTTTTTTTCCACACCCCCATCCTTTCCTTTACTTTTTGCTGTGTTTTTTAATAAAATTTTTACTTTCTGTGATTGCATAACTATACCATGTGTTGATTCAGATGTTAGGTGTCAGAGGCCCACATGCGCATAACCTCGTTGAATGATGAGTTTTATTGTAACAATATCCCTTTTTTCGACTAAAGTCGGTTTGACGTTCTTAGTCCTAAAGCTGCGAAATCCAAATACGCAGCGAAAGGGTTACAATAGTAATAAACATTCTCGATTCTGCACCTTCACATAATAAAGAGTCTTCTCACTGACAAGCAACGGAATTTTCATCTGCTTGGACTCTGGAATTCCTGACAACGCTCTATGTTTTTTGGTAACATTATTTCACATTTGGTTAATGGTAAATTTTCTTTCATATGAACCGGAGATAGATTTCAGATTCTTTTACCCGATGTTTAACATATCGATTCTTATTCTCGATTCATTTTCGATATATCGCTAAGAGGANGAAATATAATAATTATAATAATAAAAAAATTTGTCAGGCATCGGAAGCTAATAATTGTCATTTAATTACTCTAAATATCCACTTTTTCCACCGAAATGGAATAAGTGACGGGCCTCTTCTGTCGGAAGCGCTAATTAACTATTTCCGCTGCCATTTTGGAAGATGGAAGCAAGCCAGTCGGAAACGCTGGTAAAAGTTTCTCCCGGGGATGGCGCTATGGAATTAAACGTACCGCGAATACGCTCAGATTTCACCTGCCGAAGCACGAATCTCCACCATCTATATGGTGCGAGGATGTCTGCTAGCCGGTTGCTGAGCTGCGGCCTCATCAATCCGGGATTATTCACTTTTGCTTGCATTTTGCTCGAGCCGAAGTCCGCGAAAAATGGTGAGCATCCGCTTATTTTAAAGTATTAGACTAAGTCTTCCCGTGGTCTCAACCATAGGTTCCCATGTAATCAATTTAGAAGGTCATGTAACTCCATTATGGGTTTGTAAGGGGCTAGTTCATATTTCAAGGGCATTAATTCACAAACTTTAAATTATCCAATACCAATAATAATGTAGAACAAATCCCTGCGTGACCTGATTCTTTCTATCTCGTTTATTTATGAGCATATGATATGTTATGTATTGTTGTATGACGTTATATGTCATACAAAATCAGATTCAGCATGTTCTGATGCTTTTGAATCTACTTTTCCCCAAATTTTCAAGGATCCGCGAATTAGGAAATAGAATGCAAATCGGGTTTCGGCGTATGGCAGGGGGAGCGGTAGAGTAAGATCATATAATATTGGCAGTCATTGGGAGCACGTATCTCTTATTTAACAGCGAGGCAATCGGAATATTCAAGCAATTAGCAGAGAAACCCGGAAACGATTTCCCAAGAATCTCTAAAACATTTCATTTCCTCTGTTCACACTTCATTTTCCGTGTGGCGAACAGGAAGATGATGCATCTTGAATCTCGAATTTTGTCCTCGTCAACGTTGCGTTTCTACTCTCGTACCACTTTTAAGACTTTTGGAACGGGAATTAGCTTTCGATATGCGTGAACATTTCCTCTTTAGTAGGCCAAAATGGTTTGTGCGACTTTTGAAAATTTACATTGCAGTACGGAGGATAATTTTCTATGAATCGAGAGACTGAAGGGATTCGCTAAGTATTGTAACGCTCGATTTTTCTGTTACTTCACATGAAATAAATGTTTTTTCCGATGCGATATTCAAAGAATTTAGTTTTTTTCATTTTTAATTAACATTTCTATCCATTTAAACTGCAATACATCCAATAAATGCAACATTCTTCCAATTACCATGGTTTACTATGATTTAACCATCTCCTATTGTACGAGTTTCTTAAAGTAGCGAAAGGAGATGGTTATACAGCTTTAGTTATTCATAATTTATGGTTTTTTATAGGGAGATAGTTACTCAGTTTTATCTTCATCTGTCTATAATTAATAATGAAGATAAAGCTGAGATGTGCAATTTCAGTATTGGCTATATTAACTCGTTAGTAAAATTTACTGTACCATTATTTCTTTTGCCAATTAACAAGTACGAATAATTTAAAATTGTAATCCCTCGATAGATAATAGGAACATGAAATCAAAACTGGAAAAGAAATGTTTAGTAATCAATAATTCATTAATTTACTATCAATAATTCAGAAAGTTGTTGAAGGATTAATAACTTCACGTAATTGATGTTAGTGTAATTCGTGTTGATGGACTTTTAGGGAGAGTCAGGCTTTAGTTCAACGAACCCCAACCGCACCGTAGCTGATTTCACGAGTAAGTTTTTAGTTTTTGATTGCTGTTGTCCCAGTTTTCTTTGGCGAGATCTACACATCGTATGCGCAAAGAAAATATGTAAGAATAAGGAGGTAGTTTTTTTCGTAATTGCTCGTCCTTGGAGGCTTAAGTAGAACAACCGTCTTGGTCACATGATTTGTTCCAGCACCTTGCCTTGCCACGTTGCAGGCACTTCCTTGATGTGCATCATTGGTTACACAGATGACGAAACCTTTTTTCCGGCAATTCTCTCCGGTGGGATGCGGTAAGCATCTTCAGCCATACCCGAAGAAAAACCCATTGGAGATGGGCGCAGTAATCAATCTTTCACACACGTTTTATAGGTGATGTCTCAACTGTATTACACGATGTTACACACTCGAGAAAACGTTCTCTCAAAATAATAGCGCGGTGTTTTTAATGTTATCAAATGGGATATTGTCGTGTTTGAGATGAGTAGCGTTCTTGGCGTCTATATTCAATTCAATGAATCTGCCGATATAGTATAAGATTTAAGGTGAAAAGTTAAGGAGGTTTAAATGAAAAACTGTAACTCGACTTAAATTTTTCTCATCTTTTGAGGAAAGTAAGCGCAGCAAGTGGAACGTAATTGTTAGCTTGATATAATTCAGAAAAACGAAGTTTTCTTTAAAAAATTGCCGATCCTGAAATTAAGCCAAATATATAACGAAACGAAAAATTGATGCTGTAGGGTCTACGCCTAACGAAGATAGACTGTGACTGAATTTGAACAACCAGGGATGTTATCTTTACAATTATTCACGGTTTCATTCATAGTTGTATTGATTCTAAACTTGTTGTAAATGAGAATCTAGCAGACGGCTCACGAAGTAAAACATTCTCAATGAGTAAATAGTCGCAAACGATTTTGGGGGTTCTTAAAATATGCATGGGAAGTTTCTTAGACCATCTAAGTTGAGGGAACGCCAAAGTAAATTTCGGAATCGAGATTCTTTCAAGAATTCCGTAATTTTTTTTCACTCAAACAGTCAAAAAAAATTCACATAGAGAGATGGAAATATTTTTTCATATTATAATTCAGCAATACGACCGTTTCTCTTTCTGTGCTGATTCTTCTTGAGTAATTTCACTTTGAAATCTACGTGGATGAGTAAGTGCGAGATAATCTCGGCGGAAACATTTCTCCAACGAAGGAAAGTAGTTAAACGCATGAAAACTTTTCAAAGCGTATTACCGCGAGAAAAAGACGGAAGCCACGTTTTGCACGCATGCTTAGATCGTACGTGCTCCTAAAAAACTCACATCTCATGTTGGCACCAGAGGCGAAAAGAAAACAGGCGTTAGGACAGCCAACTTCAGACGTCTTGGAATACTTTTGATTAATTCTTCTCATTAATCGCTGGATGTAGGCCCTACGAAAGTGAAAATGGCGCTGCTTCCGCAAAAGGGAAAATGGAGATCCTATTTCTACTTCATTGATACCCTATTCGACGCGTCGTGGAATAGGCTCGTCTGCCAGACGCCTTTCCGACCTTTGCTTCTGTCTTTCTCCACTTCATCATCTCATTGATTTACTATCACTTTCCCCGTGTGTTATGACGAGTTTCTTCAATGCAATTGACAATGCGGTCTGCGGCGGAACGTCGCTGGAGATTTCCTGAAGGAGAAAGTGTTCCAATAGAAAGTTCCGCTTAACAAAAACCAAGGCGTTGGGAGAGAATAAAAGAGTATAATGATCCACTGTTCACGCGATATGTTGCGCGCTGGACGCTCGTTGATAATGAATGAGGACTAACAGAAATGAAAAGTATTGACACCTGGAATAAATCCAATTAGAGCTCCCTCGGGCGATTGATTACGAAATCTTCATTTCACGCGTGGAGTTTTCAAAGGTTACTTCAACTTGACCCACATTTCGTTTCTTTTTTGAGCGAGTTTTACAGTCGCATTTATTCGGAGTGGGGCACTTAGTAGGTGAGGGGATTTGTCATTTCTCAAAATACTTCGGTATTTGCTATTGGCTTGCCAATGTCAAGGACAAATCGCCACTCTGCCAATGAGAATATATTTTGATCATCACTCCGACTCAGATTGCAATGTCATGGATCTCTAAAAGGGAAAGCTGGTTAAAGTATTCTATATGAATATACATAGTGAAATGCGTACATGCATAAGTTTTCCACCTTTCGGCAGGCTCATATACCTTAAGATTCCCCACTCATCGCCATTTCCTTCACCTCCTGGTAACTCACCCCACCCTTTATCTCATCTAACAACTTCTGTCTTAGTCTTCCCCTCAGCTTTTTCCCTTGCATTCTTCCCCCAAAACATTCTTTAGCAATCCCTTTCCTCTCTATATTTGACCCACCCATTTCCTCTGTCAATGTTTAATTACGTCAATTAAAACCCTCTCATCTCCGACCATCTGCAGCACCTCTGTGTTTGTTTTTCTATCAATCCAACGTACTTTTTCCATTCTGACATAATGAAATATATGTATCCAGTTTTGGTCTCGTAATCAGAGGGTAGGCACGGTCCGCCGGCGAAAAGGGCCGTTTGAGTGATTTAAGCCTCTAACTCTATTTTCAAATGGGAAAAGCTTGGCAATCTGCAAATATCCCACAATAGAACATCGAAACAGATACTGATAACTTGTTTTTGTCGAATTAGAATATGAAAACAGAAATTTATTTTTACTCAAATACACGCAGTTTCTCAAAGTGATAAATGAGAGAAAAAATCATCCGAGGATCTAATTTAATTAAGAAGCTCATGAGTTTCCTGAACGGAAATTCTTTACATTCGTGCGAAAGAAGTAAACAAATATTGACTAATAAATACCAACGGGGAATCCCCCGCTTTCTGAACCTCCCCGTAATCCATCTATCACAGCAGTTCTTACTTTCGTTTTCCTCTTCGTTGCGTTATTCGAGAAAGTGTTTACTCTGCCATATTGCTATCTTAGCGAAGCTGCGTAACAGAATTTTGACGGTTGCAGCTCAGGCTTTCGCCGTGGAAGGCGCTGCTCATGACGTGCGATGAGAACATGTTGGCGAATCGATCAAAATAATGACTTTAACAATCACGAGAAGTATCACACGCGCTATGGAATCCCTATGTTTAGAAGCAGCGCGTCATGTGTCATCGTGAACGTCCTTGCCAAGTTGATGAATCTGGCGCTATATCTAGTACATAAGAGCCTGTCACTCTATTACTGAGGGCAAGGCTGAGGGAAAAGTTCAATGATATCCTATTAGTCTTTTAATTTTGGCGAATATCTGCGAAATTCTCGTAGTGAGTTTATGAATAGACAAGGAGACTGGGACAAATTTTTCGGAGATAAGGATTCATTTTATATTTCTCTCGACCTTCACGTTGCTCAGATAATTTAGTTTCTCTTGCGATCTTAAAAGAAAGAATACTTCATAATTTCCACAGCGGATTTTTATTCGACTAGTCAACGAGTTGAAATCTTCAAGTCTACATCGAGTCACCTGAAAATGTCAACTCGTTGACGGAACTAGTCAAATTAAAATTTGCCATGGATAAGATGCGTGTTGAGTTCCACGAAATCACGCTTGGACATATCGTATTAATTTTATTCGCTTACGATTACAGAATAAATTGCTTTTACATTGAGTTGATGTCCTTTTGTTATTTCTCAAGTAATTCTCGTAATATTTATTTAATCGCTCGAACTTATTTCTATGTAATATTTTGTAAAATTAAAGAATTATTGCTAAACAACTAAATAGAAAATTTCATGTCCCATCTCAGAAAATGTACTGTACTGTATTGTACTGAACGTATAACTTGGAAGGAGGTTTCCCAAGGTTATGTCTTCTGTGGACCGCACTAACATTAGGATTGTGGACACCCCTAGCTTAGAAATTAATAACCTTATTAAGAACAAAGATAATGACCTTTATTTCACAAATAAGTATTGTTTTATATTTCTTATCGCTTTAATTATTAATATTAGAAGGCAAATATATAAATTTTTTATTTAATGAGGCAAAGTAACGGGATTACCCGCCATTTTCTTTATTGGAATCTTCGTGGTATTAAAATGAAATAGCTCCCAATAGCCATATGGGCAACGCGTTCGCCTTTGGCGAAAGCGATCCCGGGCTCGATTCCCGGTAGGGACGCATACCTGCGAAGTAACCTCAGCTGTCGAAGCACTTTTAATATCACTACTACTGCTGCTAACATTAAATCAAATGTCGATAAAAATGTGTCCCCTTTGAGGAAAAGACACTATACTCTATGAGGACTGTATGTCCTCAAAATGGGTGAGATTTGCTAGGTGTGGTAGTTCGATGGCTAGGAAAATGGAGTCCCAATCACGTCGATGTTCTTCGTTTCCGGTTATGTTTGAGCATTTCCATTAGTATATGAAAAACAGACGAGTCAATGTCATAAACAGTCTTAATTCCTTCCTCAATCCTATGATAAGAGCTTAATCTATTCAGTTGCAATGATAATGATTTATTTTGTCGTAGTACTCTCATGTACACTGATCAAAATCGGTATTGAATTGGTGACATGTCACAATCAGACAATATAAAGTGGTTAAAAATTGAACAAAATGAAAAAGAAAAAAGTTGATCACACACTAAGTCACTCAACTTTCCCTTAATTGCCATGAAAACTTAAAATCGATGTTGAACGAATCGCATTACATAAAATTAGATCACATGAAATTACATATCATAATTTAACATAGCATAAAATTCTATTACATAAAGCAATATTACTAAAATGGCATCAAACAAGAACATCTGTTCAAGAATAAGTAAGAATGTATGACAGTATTTTGAGAAGTGTCTGAAAAAATAATAACGGACAGTAAACTATTTACAACTTCACTTATTTACACATACAAATTTAAAATCATACGCTGCATGCGGTTTTGTTTTGCTGTTTGGGGGAATGAAAAGATGGACCTGCAACACGAACATTGACAGGTTTTGTGAGTGAGAGTTGGTGGTATTGCCCCACTTGATGACTTCTCAGGACCAGCGATTTGCTTAGAATGTGACGAAGAGTTTAATCCAAAAACTGGCAGAGAATATTTTCTGCGTTTTCTAAACTTCTGTCCCGTTTATCCCGGAAAAGGGCCAGTTTTAAACGCTTTGTGATGGGGAAAAAGGAACGTTATAGAAAATGTATATCCAAAGCAAGCGAACAGCATGTGTATGATACTGGCTAAAGATGCACTGTAGAAAATCGTTTACTTGATTTTTTCCCTTCCGAACCAACCCAGAGAGAAGAAATGCTTCTCTAAAACTGCCAACGAATGCAAACAAACATCTTTGTTTTATTTCGTCATGAAAATATGGAGGACAGAAATTCCTCGCCGCCATAGAGTGATGGTTGTTTTCAAACATCATCAGCCATTAACGTTTTAAAAACAGCAGACATGGCAGATTTGGTTCCTCTCAAACGCAGATGGGTGCTGACACAACGTAGCTACGAAAGGAGGCTCCGAAGTACGCCCTGTCACTCCCGTAACACCATCATCAGACTGCATGAATGAGTTATCCTCAGGATACATTTTGTTTTAAACTATTACACCTTCATTATAGTTTTCACTCTGAAAAGAACCCTCCTTACCAGACGAAGTTAAGGAAGTCATGTCGAAAATATGGATATAGGCGATTAAAAGATACGCAATTTATGAAAATTCCGCCACCTCGTGATACTCCATACCAATGGTGGAGGAAAAAATGTATTTATTTATTTGTTTATTTATTTATTTACTCCTTGTGGTGAGGTAAGACCAATAGGCCTCTTACACCTATAACATCTAAATATTTTTGGTGAAACTCTTATTGAGTGATTCGATCCGTTACCTAATTCTAATCGCGGACGCGATTTGCTAGTCTATTGAAATTCTTGTTTCGTTGAACACCGATAAAAGAATTTTTTCGGCCAAACACCTTGCGAAAAAGGGTTGCATGCTTTGAATTATACACAGAAATTTGCTCTAATAATTTATCACGTTCATTATCAAATTTCAAAGGAAAGGAAATCTTTTGATATATGAAGCATCGAATGATTGAAGCAAACGAAATTTACTCGCTATCATCGATCCGCAGATAAGAGGAAAATTCCTTGATAAGTCGTAATTCAAACATGACTTTATTGGAACACATAATTGACAACTGATAAGAGAATGTAAGGTATCGAGAAGAATAACAAATCTTATTATAAGGTATATATAACTTATATGGGTGAAGTGATGTGGATGGATCATTAATTTTCTCATAAATTAATTGGACATGAGAATGCATGGCTGAAGATGCGTTGGAAAAAGTTGGCTCATATTAATTTAATGAAAAAAATAGAAAGAAATTAGATATAACTGGTGAGGATAGAAGGAATAAATTTAGTCATCGTCTTATCGCGAATATTTTGGATATATTGTCCCGAATGCTGCGAGGATTTACAAAACGAAAGCTGAAACTCTTACTAACATTTCCCTGTATATCTAAACATCGCACATTTTCTTTATACCATGTATTTCTTTCCTATGATGCGTTTTACATTTTCAAATAATGTCGAAAACCCATTTCGCTATTCATATCTTCAACTCATTTTTTCCATGGACTTCCTCTCTCGGTTTTCCTTAAAAATCCCATTCTAAAATTCCCATCAGTAGTAGTATTGTTAAAGGGCTTCGACAACTAAAGTCATTGTGCTCATAATAACATAATTTTTTATACTAAGGCACAAATGAACGAACAAGTTAAATCTCTCTTTTTACCGTTGTTTCCAGTGATCAACACTTTTGTCCACCGACTTCATTACCTCACAGTTCATTATCAACTGTCGCTTAATCTCGGGCATCCATCCTTTGCTGTACCCTCATGTTTTGTTAACTTTAGAATATACTTTCCCTTTTATTAGTATTACATACCAATGATACTTGAGTTCTGTAGAAAAAGAGGATTATTCGCAGTTTTCCCTCAGTCTCCTTTTCCTCAATTCCACCTAAAAATTCCTCACAAATTTCCCTAAATACATTTTCATTGCTTTAATTTTAAGCCTTTTCACAGGACACCTAGCGTTTGTATTTATGAATTATATCTAATTATCAGAATAGAATTATCCCTGATTTTTATGTTAATTTAGCGCAATTTTCTATTAAAAATTGTGTATGAGGTGACACAGGTACGAACTCGCTATTCAATTTACCGCATCCCGTGTTTAAAGAAGTGTACATACGACCACTTTCATTCACTACAGTACTTCATCCGCTATATGTCTACGTAATCTCACTCTTATTCAGCAATAGATTTAATTTTATATAAGGGAATAGTCCAACAGGGCCGCAAGAATAAGAAAATTCCCAATTTCCGATGATCTCTGTTCTAAATGAACAGGAAAAATAAGCCTGATTTCTTTGACAACGGATATTTATTTTATAATAAGTCGTAAATTACAAGCCTGTTCTTGTGACTTATCGCTTCTTATCGGGAGAGATAGAAATGTGACATTCTCTGGTTGACACGTTGCTAAATCCACGAGATCTGTGCCGAAGGATTGTTATCTGCCTTGCCTCGATCCTTGGCTACTTCAATTGCAACCCATTTCACCCACGCCAAGACTCAGACTATTCGTCTGACTCAATACAAAAAGCAGGACCATTGAAAGACTATGCCTCGCTTCGGCATTAAGACTATGGCTTGCTTTCCATTTTGTTTTTAACCAATGCACAACATTTATTAATTCATTCCGTCAGGTGTTCATAAAGTGATTTAGCGCTCTTCATTTAATGGTATTTTTTTAACGGAGAAACCTTTCTAATTTATCTTTGATTGACTGAATTCTGCATTTATTTAAATACATCGCTAAATAATTCCGCTAATCGAGGAGCATTTTTTAAATGTCCTCTACTAATAAAAATTTAAGTTCTTAAGTATAATCAGCCAGGTGCTTAGCGATGAGCATTAGTTCTGCGTAAGGGTAATTTTGTAGCTTGGATATAATTATAAAATCTTGCTCAATAATAAATGCCGCAAAAACGGACGAAAACGAAGATAAATAATTGACCTTTTTTAACTCTTACAGAGATAATTAAGCTAACTAAATTTTCCGTTTGTGCTGCTCGAAAGTTTAACAGTAGGAACGATAAGGCTGCAATTTTCGGATGCAATCAGTGGAATATAGTTTATAGCAAGAAAGAGCTGAATGATTAAAACATATTTAGGCCATTATAAAAACGCATAACATATTCCTGATTTATTTAGTATATTTTATATTTACTGTGTTAAAATAAAAATCTTTTATTTTATTTCTTATAAGCTTTCTTTTATTTTCATTCAACTTCTAAATCAAAGAGCAATTGTCCGTGAATCACATGTATTTATTACAGCCATTTCTATCAATTTAAATGCGTAGTAAAATGTCTCATATTAACATTAACAATCAATTAATTTCCCTTCTACATTGTTAAGCTTATGTAATTCTTATAAATCGAAAAATATGAATCAGTCTCGAAATAACGATTCCTTAAATACTAATTAGAAAATTTTACTCGACTAGTATGATTTACATTCTTCGATATGCCTCGTTTGATTCATTCCGATTAATTAATTGACATAAACTCACCGAAGCGATTTGAAATCGCGGGAATAATTAAAAACAAGTATGAGAAATTCAGCTGAAGGTTACCGGGAGTTTTTGCATTGAGCAAAAGACTATTATGAGAGTTAAATATAGGGTCGCTGATTTTGATTCGTTCTAATGATAATACTTTTTCTTTTTGATAATGTTGACAGTTAAAATGTGCTACAGGTTATTAACAATTAACCCAATGATACCCGGAAATTTTTTTGAAAAAAATTGACTGCTCTAATGCGCAATCTAGAATATAGTCTACGGAAGTGCCGAGTAATTACGAGGCTGTCTCTCTTATGCTGTTGTTTTGTCTCCTCCGGAAGAGTGAAAAATTATGTGTGTGAAGAAAGTGGTGTATGATTCAGTTCTTTCGTGTTCGAAATGAACATCGTTGTTCTATATGCCGTACTTACAGCACGCCTTGCTGTTAGGCTTATCATTGTGTCAAAGTCTTCCTACGAAGCTTGTTGATATCATTTATTACTCATGGAGGTTTGCTACTGAGTCTCTGGACTAGTGAAATAATTTAAAACCGTTGGTGGAATTCAGTTTCTCGAATGTCTGCCATCAGTTACTGCATTGTTCAAATAAATTGCCCATAGTTACCTCGCAGTTAGAAAAAGTTGACTGTTTTTAAGAGGTCGTAAGTACCTGAAGTATTAGTCATGGAGCCCACTCCGCAGCAAATACAGGAATTAAGGAATAAATTTCTTCAAAAATTGGACCAGCAAACTCCTGAATCAGGTAATAGTGTGTCGACAAAATCGATAAATAGCCTCTAAATTTCAAATTCCTCACTGATTGTTATGCTTTTAGGAGGGGTTCATCCAAATGATTTGGCCAAAATAAAAAATGGGGATGCTTGGCTTAAGCGTTTCCTTATGCACAATGACTGTGAAATGAAGGAATCTTTAGATATGTTGTGGGAAGCTGTCGATTGGAGAAATAAAGTTGGTGCCAATGGTATGATACTATACTCTCATCCATTAATTTTTAATACCCTCTGATGTATATTTAACTGTTCTTGATTGATTTTTATGCTGCGATGTTTGAAAATTACCTTTCACTTTATCAACTAATTTTTGGCGTCCATTCTTAGCAAATACTTCAGTAGAATATCGTTGATAATGATTTCTTACATACTATGAACTTCTCGTGTTTTGGTATTAATGAAGCAGTCATAGGTTTAATTGTGTTGAAATCCTAGAATTTGAATTATATTAATTTCAGATATAACTGAAAGCACTATCAATCGAGGTTTCTTGGAAGGTGGTGTTCTTTTTGTACGAGGTAAAGATAAAGATGGCAAACCTCTTTTGATTCTCAAAGTGAAAAAACATACCAAAAGCCATGGTGATCCAGAAGGATTGAAAAAATATGTAATATATTGGTTTGAGCGATTAGAAAGGTACGTCATATCTTTTCTAGGCACCTGATTTGTTATTAGAAATACTAGATGCTGGAAACAGTTCTCTGAAAACGTTTTCCTTCCAGGCTCACGAAAGGGGACCAAATAACCTTATTCTTTGACATGGCTGATGCTGGTCTGTCTAATTTAGATATGGAACTAATTAAATATCTTATTGGCATGTTTAAGACAAATTATCCCTATTTTCTTAACTTCATTTTGGTGTTTGAAATGCCATGGGTTATGAATGGTACGTACATGTTCATGCATTTAGCCTGAGAGTCTTCAGTTGCAAATCACTCCTGTTTCAATGTTTTCTCTCAAATTTCAGCCGCTTTTAAAATTATTAAATCTATGCTGCCAGCTAAAGGAGTTGAAAGGTTGAGGGTTGTAACTAAATCTTCTCTAAAAGAGTATGTAGATGCAGACAATGCACTGAAATGTTGGGGTGGGAGGGATGACTATGAATTCGTTTTTGAATCTGAACAAATAGCTCCTGTAAAAAGTAGAGGTGAAGAAGCTCGAAAGAAGGTTTGCCATTACTATCATTTCTATTTCTGTTACTTTATTGGTTGATAAATGAACTGTTCACTGATACTTCTTTCATGGGTAGGTGACATTTGCTGAAAACTCCCATGACCCTGGAGGTGACTCAAGAATTGAATCAAAGTCTTCAGACTCTGGATACTCTGGAAGTAAGACAAATTATATTCTGAAGTTTGTTGGATTGTAAAACTGGTCATTCACTTGCTTAATTCATAAAATGAACGTTTCTTTCTTCTAGCCACTTTGGGCAGTATCAGTCCAAATGACTTCCTTCATTTTGTTAATGATGGTAACACTTTGTCTGGAAATATTACCCTTACCAATGTTAGTGATGGAAGTATATCATTCAAGGTAAGTTCTGTAGTAGCATCCTGTCAAAAACATGAACTCAGATCACTGGTTACATGGTTTACTTTGTGTTTCTGTCATTCATGACATTAAAGTTACTTATCATCAAATTTCCATACTTGTCAACTCCAGGGGTTATAATCATAGTACCTTTCAATTATTTCCATCTTTGTACTGTAATAACTGCAGGTGCTTATTTTACTAAGTTATGCCACTAATGTTAAGGGAGAGTTCTAAGTTGCAATTTTTCTGGTTCCCTTCATTCAAGTGATGAAATGAGCCATGTAATTAAACTTTAAAATATATAAGATCCAAAATCATTATTTAATTTGTGAAAACTAATGGTAAAAGGTTCCAAATTTTACAATAAATTGTAGGTGCTTGATAAATTAGTTGGGTGGTCTAGAAAAATATTGTGCTGACTCCCAGCTTAGATGTGCAGATCAGAGGAAACTATGGTTATAATTTTTATTTTTTGTTCATTTTCGCAATTTATTTCATGTTCTCAAATTTCTCTTGCAATATCAGACCTAAATCTTATGTGAATAATATATTAGAATTCTTAAAAATCTAAGGTATTCATAGATATATATTCAGGGCCAAGATCCAACTAGACAGAATTTCCAGTATTAGATTATCAGAAGTTATGTACTATTGTGCAAATGTATTATTTATAGCACAATACATTCTTGTTAATATAATCACTGCTAATGATAATGTATAATAATGTTTTAAATGTTGCAGATGTGTTCTGGATTTTGTTTTAATTATTCATAGAATCTCCAGTTAAAAATTTTTACTCTGAATTTATAAATTCTTATTAACATATTTGGAACTTCCTTATTTTTCTCTCGCATGGTAGGAAAATTTAGACTCTTTTAAAGTGAAAGCGTTTATTTCTCTTGCACTCTTATGTCATGGTGAAATTAATGTATACACTTACTATTCATGTTTATCCATTGATGGCATGTATTTTGCAATTGTGCATTACATTTAATGGTTTTTCTCTTTGAAATCAGGTGAAAACCACCACCCCTGATAAATTTCGTGTTCGACCGAGTACTGGTATTTTGACTGCTGGTGCTAGTGTGACAATCTCAATAATATTGCAACATGGCTACCAAATTCCTGCTTACTCAAGAGACAAGTTTCTCGTGATGTGTTTACCTATTGAATCAAGCTCTATGGATACTCAAGAAATAGCAGAATTATGGAAGGTAATATTTTATGTATTTTAATCTCATGTTTTTTCTAATACCTGTATTTTTCATTGAGATCTTTCAAATTTTCATTTAAGCTATTTCATAGCGTTTTAGTTGTTCAAGCTATTGAGTCTTAAAACTTTGGTGAATAGCAAAAGATTGTAGCAAAGATATATCAACCTTAAACTTTCATGTGCCAAAACTTTTTTTTATGAAAAAGTTATTCACTTTGCTTTTGGTGATGTCTATTGTCTCTTGTAGTTAGTTGCATTAAAAATGTTTAATTAATCCTGCTCCTCTGTTGGTAAAATAAGCACATTACTAGTGGAATTAGTTTTGCACATCTTCCTGAAAAGATTTACCAAAATTACTGGAGTAGCTTCTCTGAAATTATTGCAAATCAGAGATGCTGATTTATTTTTTAAATTTTGTTAGAAAATCCTAAAAAGTTGCTAAAAGGTGAAAAATGTAGCTATTTAGTAATTAAAAACTATGTGGCTAAAATATGTTTTCACAGATATAATATCAGTTCTAGAATTAAATAATTTGATTGATACTCAGAATGGGTGAAAATTTACAATTTGAAGTACATGCTTTACCCAGGTTATTTAAATAGTTATTTCCATTTTTTTCTTTGCACTCTATTATTACTGTTATTTTTATTTTAGAAGACACCTCCCTAGCACTTAAGTTATGTTTTTGTACTTCCACTACCCAGTTTATTAGCATATTTTTTAAAATTAAATTTTGTGAGCTCAAAAATCAAACAAATTACTGTATTCATTGGCATATACCATACATCAGCATACAGGGCACCATATTTTTTTCAGATAAATTTATGCAAAAAGATTAAATTTATTGCAGAAGGATTGGAGCTTTGTGAACTTCTTGAGATAGTTCATTATTCATCTAATTTATATAACTTTTGAAAAGTAGAATTATTTTTTAAATACTGAAAAAACAAATATTGATTGGTAAATTAATAAGCTCCTATTTATTTAACTAAGTTTACATGAAAAAGTAGCTGTTTAAGTCTCAGGTCAAATTTTAGCCATAAATCTTGGGAAGAAAAGTGAGTGTTATAAGAAAATAACACAGGATGTAGTGATAAATAAAGCCATTAAATTCATTTTTAACGTTTTGTAGTATCAAAATGAATAATATGCCTCAAATTCTCAGTACTTATAAATACCTTGTTTCGCAGTTGTTTTTATGAGATAATTTTTCTACTTAAATGTACAATCACTATTTACTTACATAGCAATCCAATGGGAGAAATGTAGAGCAGCATCCATTACGCTGCAATATTAGTACTGCAGCTGTCAACTCTGATTCCCCAGCACGTGTTGGAGGAGCAATGGCAACTTCTGATATTGACCGGCAGCTTTCAACTATTCTGAAAAGTGTAAGTACTTTCTCTGACTCTACAAAGGTAAAAATCATACTTACACTGACTTCATTTCATCACTATGCCCTTTCAAAATGTTTATCCCCAACCTATTGCTGGAGGGCAAGAACCCCATTGATGATTTGCAGAAAAAAGAAATTAACTCATAGCCTAACAAGGATCTTAAAATAAAACTTTTATTATCCAATGGAGGGCAAAAACCCCATTGATGATTTGCANATTGGACATGAGAATGCATGGCTGAAGATGCGTTGGAAAAAGTTGGCTCATATTAATTTAATGAAAAAAATAGAAAGAAATTAGATATAACTGGTGAGGATAGAAGGAATAAATTTAGTCATCGTCTTATCGCGAATATTTTGGATATATTGTCCCGAATGCTGCGAGGATTTACAAAACGAAAGCTGAAACTCTTACTAACATTTCCCTGTATATCTAAACATCGCACATTTTCTTTATACCATGTATTTCTTTCCTATGATGCGTTTTACATTTTCAAATAATGTCGAAAACCCATTTCGCTATTCATATCTTCAACTCATTTTTTCCATGGACTTCCTCTCTCGGTTTTCCTTAAAAATCCCATTCTAAAATTCCCATCAGTAGTAGTATTGTTAAAGGGCTTCGACAACTAAAGTCATTGTGCTCATAATAACATAATTTTTTATACTAAGGCACAAATGAACGAACAAGTTAAATCTCTCTTTTTACCGTTGTTTCCAGTGATCAACACTTTTGTCCACCGACTTCATTACCTCACAGTTCATTATCAACTGTCGCTTAATCTCGGGCATCCATCCTTTGCTGTACCCTCATGTTTTGTTAACTTTAGAATATACTTTCCCTTTTATTAGTATTACATACCAATGATACTTGAGTTCTGTAGAAAAAGAGGATTATTCGCAGTTTTCCCTCAGTCTCCTTTTCCTCAATTCCACCTAAAAATTCCTCACAAATTTCCCTAAATACATTTTCATTGCTTTAATTTTAAGCCTTTTCACAGGACACCTAGCGTTTGTATTTATGAATTATATCTAATTATCAGAATAGAATTATCCCTGATTTTTATGTTAATTTAGCGCAATTTTCTATTAAAAATTGTGTATGAGGTGACACAGGTACGAACTCGCTATTCAATTTACCGCATCCCGTGTTTAAAGAAGTGTACATACGACCACTTTCATTCACTACAGTACTTCATCCGCTATATGTCTACGTAATCTCACTCTTATTCAGCAATAGATTTAATTTTATATAAGGGAATAGTCCAACAGGGCCGCAAGAATAAGAAAATTCCCAATTTCCGATGATCTCTGTTCTAAATGAACAGGAAAAATAAGCCTGATTTCTTTGACAACGGATATTTATTTTATAATAAGTCGTAAATTACAAGCCTGTTCTTGTGACTTATCGCTTCTTATCGGGAGAGATAGAAATGTGACATTCTCTGGTTGACACGTTGCTAAATCCACGAGATCTGTGCCGAAGGATTGTTATCTGCCTTGCCTCGATCCTTGGCTACTTCAATTGCAACCCATTTCACCCACGCCAAGACTCAGACTATTCGTCTGACTCAATACAAAAAGCAGGACCATTGAAAGACTATGCCTCGCTTCGGCATTAAGACTATGGCTTGCTTTCCATTTTGTTTTTAACCAATGCACAACATTTATTAATTCATTCCGTCAGGTGTTCATAAAGTGATTTAGCGCTCTTCATTTAATGGTATTTTTTTAACGGAGAAACCTTTCTAATTTATCTTTGATTGACTGAATTCTGCATTTATTTAAATACATCGCTAAATAATTCCGCTAATCGAGGAGCATTTTTTAAATGTCCTCTACTAATAAAAATTTAAGTTCTTAAGTATAATCAGCCAGGTGCTTAGCGATGAGCATTAGTTCTGCGTAAGGGTAATTTTGTAGCTTGGATATAATTATAAAATCTTGCTCAATAATAAATGCCGCAAAAACGGACGAAAACGAAGATAAATAATTGACCTTTTTTAACTCTTACAGAGATAATTAAGCTAACTAAATTTTCCGTTTGTGCTGCTCGAAAGTTTAACAGTAGGAACGATAAGGCTGCAATTTTCGGATGCAATCAGTGGAATATAGTTTATAGCAAGAAAGAGCTGAATGATTAAAACATATTTAGGCCATTATAAAAACGCATAACATATTCCTGATTTATTTAGTATATTTTATATTTACTGTGTTAAAATAAAAATCTTTTATTTTATTTCTTATAAGCTTTCTTTTATTTTCATTCAACTTCTAAATCAAAGAGCAATTGTCCGTGAATCACATGTATTTATTACAGCCATTTCTATCAATTTAAATGCGTAGTAAAATGTCTCATATTAACATTAACAATCAATTAATTTCCCTTCTACATTGTTAAGCTTATGTAATTCTTATAAATCGAAAAATATGAATCAGTCTCGAAATAACGATTCCTTAAATACTAATTAGAAAATTTTACTCGACTAGTATGATTTACATTCTTCGATATGCCTCGTTTGATTCATTCCGATTAATTAATTGACATAAACTCACCGAAGCGATTTGAAATCGCGGGAATAATTAAAAACAAGTATGAGAAATTCAGCTGAAGGTTACCGGGAGTTTTTGCATTGAGCAAAAGACTATTATGAGAGTTAAATATAGGGTCGCTGATTTTGATTCGTTCTAATGATAATACTTTTTCTTTTTGATAATGTTGACAGTTAAAATGTGCTACAGGTTATTAACAATTAACCCAATGATACCCGGAAATTTTTTTGAAAAAAATTGACTGCTCTAATGCGCAATCTAGAATATAGTCTACGGAAGTGCCGAGTAATTACGAGGCTGTCTCTCTTATGCTGTTGTTTTGTCTCCTCCGGAAGAGTGAAAAATTATGTGTGTGAAGAAAGTGGTGTATGATTCAGTTCTTTCGTGTTCGAAATGAACATCGTTGTTCTATATGCCGTACTTACAGCACGCCTTGCTGTTAGGCTTATCATTGTGTCAAAGTCTTCCTACGAAGCTTGTTGATATCATTTATTACTCATGGAGGTTTGCTACTGAGTCTCTGGACTAGTGAAATAATTTAAAACCGTTGGTGGAATTCAGTTTCTCGAATGTCTGCCATCAGTTACTGCATTGTTCAAATAAATTGCCCATAGTTACCTCGCAGTTAGAAAAAGTTGACTGTTTTTAAGAGGTCGTAAGTACCTGAAGTATTAGTCATGGAGCCCACTCCGCAGCAAATACAGGAATTAAGGAATAAATTTCTTCAAAAATTGGACCAGCAAACTCCTGAATCAGGTAATAGTGTGTCGACAAAATCGATAAATAGCCTCTAAATTTCAAATTCCTCACTGATTGTTATGCTTTTAGGAGGGGTTCATCCAAATGATTTGGCCAAAATAAAAAATGGGGATGCTTGGCTTAAGCGTTTCCTTATGCACAATGACTGTGAAATGAAGGAATCTTTAGATATGTTGTGGGAAGCTGTCGATTGGAGAAATAAAGTTGGTGCCAATGGTATGATACTATACTCTCATCCATTAATTTTTAATACCCTCTGATGTATATTTAACTGTTCTTGATTGATTTTTATGCTGCGATGTTTGAAAATTACCTTTCACTTTATCAACTAATTTTTGGCGTCCATTCTTAGCAAATACTTCAGTAGAATATCGTTGATAATGATTTCTTACATACTATGAACTTCTCGTGTTTTGGTATTAATGAAGCAGTCATAGGTTTAATTGTGTTGAAATCCTAGAATTTGAATTATATTAATTTCAGATATAACTGAAAGCACTATCAATCGAGGTTTCTTGGAAGGTGGTGTTCTTTTTGTACGAGGTAAAGATAAAGATGGCAAACCTCTTTTGATTCTCAAAGTGAAAAAACATACCAAAAGCCATGGTGATCCAGAAGGATTGAAAAAATATGTAATATATTGGTTTGAGCGATTAGAAAGGTACGTCATATCTTTTCTAGGCACCTGATTTGTTATTAGAAATACTAGATGCTGGAAACAGTTCTCTGAAAACGTTTTCCTTCCAGGCTCACGAAAGGGGACCAAATAACCTTATTCTTTGACATGGCTGATGCTGGTCTGTCTAATTTAGATATGGAACTAATTAAATATCTTATTGGCATGTTTAAGACAAATTATCCCTATTTTCTTAACTTCATTTTGGTGTTTGAAATGCCATGGGTTATGAATGGTACGTACATGTTCATGCATTTAGCCTGAGAGTCTTCAGTTGCAAATCACTCCTGTTTCAATGTTTTCTCTCAAATTTCAGCCGCTTTTAAAATTATTAAATCTATGCTGCCAGCTAAAGGAGTTGAAAGGTTGAGGGTTGTAACTAAATCTTCTCTAAAAGAGTATGTAGATGCAGACAATGCACTGAAATGTTGGGGTGGGAGGGATGACTATGAATTCGTTTTTGAATCTGAACAAATAGCTCCTGTAAAAAGTAGAGGTGAAGAAGCTCGAAAGAAGGTTTGCCATTACTATCATTTCTATTTCTGTTACTTTATTGGTTGATAAATGAACTGTTCACTGATACTTCTTTCATGGGTAGGTGACATTTGCTGAAAACTCCCATGACCCTGGAGGTGACTCAAGAATTGAATCAAAGTCTTCAGACTCTGGATACTCTGGAAGTAAGACAAATTATATTCTGAAGTTTGTTGGATTGTAAAACTGGTCATTCACTTGCTTAATTCATAAAATGAACGTTTCTTTCTTCTAGCCACTTTGGGCAGTATCAGTCCAAATGACTTCCTTCATTTTGTTAATGATGGTAACACTTTGTCTGGAAATATTACCCTTACCAATGTTAGTGATGGAAGTATATCATTCAAGGTAAGTTCTGTAGTAGCATCCTGTCAAAAACATGAACTCAGATCACTGGTTACATGGTTTACTTTGTGTTTCTGTCATTCATGACATTAAAGTTACTTATCATCAAATTTCCATACTTGTCAACTCCAGGGGTTATAATCATAGTACCTTTCAATTATTTCCATCTTTGTACTGTAATAACTGCAGGTGCTTATTTTACTAAGTTATGCCACTAATGTTAAGGGAGAGTTCTAAGTTGCAATTTTTCTGGTTCCCTTCATTCAAGTGATGAAATGAGCCATGTAATTAAACTTTAAAATATATAAGATCCAAAATCATTATTTAATTTGTGAAAACTAATGGTAAAAGGTTCCAAATTTTACAATAAATTGTAGGTGCTTGATAAATTAGTTGGGTGGTCTAGAAAAATATTGTGCTGACTCCCAGCTTAGATGTGCAGATCAGAGGAAACTATGGTTATAATTTTTATTTTTTGTTCATTTTCGCAATTTATTTCATGTTCTCAAATTTCTCTTGCAATATCAGACCTAAATCTTATGTGAATAATATATTAGAATTCTTAAAAATCTAAGGTATTCATAGATATATATTCAGGGCCAAGATCCAACTAGACAGAATTTCCAGTATTAGATTATCAGAAGTTATGTACTATTGTGCAAATGTATTATTTATAGCACAATACATTCTTGTTAATATAATCACTGCTAATGATAATGTATAATAATGTTTTAAATGTTGCAGATGTGTTCTGGATTTTGTTTTAATTATTCATAGAATCTCCAGTTAAAAATTTTTACTCTGAATTTATAAATTCTTATTAACATATTTGGAACTTCCTTATTTTTCTCTCGCATGGTAGGAAAATTTAGACTCTTTTAAAGTGAAAGCGTTTATTTCTCTTGCACTCTTATGTCATGGTGAAATTAATGTATACACTTACTATTCATGTTTATCCATTGATGGCATGTATTTTGCAATTGTGCATTACATTTAATGGTTTTTCTCTTTGAAATCAGGTGAAAACCACCACCCCTGATAAATTTCGTGTTCGACCGAGTACTGGTATTTTGACTGCTGGTGCTAGTGTGACAATCTCAATAATATTGCAACATGGCTACCAAATTCCTGCTTACTCAAGAGACAAGTTTCTCGTGATGTGTTTACCTATTGAATCAAGCTCTATGGATACTCAAGAAATAGCAGAATTATGGAAGGTAATATTTTATGTATTTTAATCTCATGTTTTTTCTAATACCTGTATTTTTCATTGAGATCTTTCAAATTTTCATTTAAGCTATTTCATAGCGTTTTAGTTGTTCAAGCTATTGAGTCTTAAAACTTTGGTGAATAGCAAAAGATTGTAGCAAAGATATATCAACCTTAAACTTTCATGTGCCAAAACTTTTTTTTATGAAAAAGTTATTCACTTTGCTTTTGGTGATGTCTATTGTCTCTTGTAGTTAGTTGCATTAAAAATGTTTAATTAATCCTGCTCCTCTGTTGGTAAAATAAGCACATTACTAGTGGAATTAGTTTTGCACATCTTCCTGAAAAGATTTACCAAAATTACTGGAGTAGCTTCTCTGAAATTATTGCAAATCAGAGATGCTGATTTATTTTTTAAATTTTGTTAGAAAATCCTAAAAAGTTGCTAAAATGTGAAAAATGTAGCTATTTAGTAATTAAAAACTATGTGGCTAAAATATGTTTTCACAGATATAATATCAGTTCTAGAATTAAATAATTTGATTGATACTCAGAATGGGTGAAAATTTACAATTTGAAGTACATGCTTTACCCAGGTTATTTAAATAGTTATTTCCATTTTTTTCTTTGCACTCTATTATTACTGTTATTTTTATTTTAGAAGACACCTCCCTAGCACTTAAGTTATGTTTTTGTACTTCCACTACCCAGTTTATTAGCATATTTTTTAAAATTAAATTTTGTGAGCTCAAAAATCAAACAAATTACTGTATTCATTGGCATATACCATACATCAGCATACAGGGCACCATATTTTTTTCAGATAAATTTATGCAAAAAGATTAAATTTATTGCAGAAGGATTGGAGCTTTGTGAACTTCTTGAGATAGTTCATTATTCATCTAATTTATATAACTTTTGAAAAGTAGAATTATTTTTTAAATACTGAAAAAACAAATATTGATTGGTAAATTAATAAGCTCCTATTTATTTAACTAAGTTTACATGAAAAAGTAGCTGTTTAAGTCTCAGGTCAAATTTTAGCCATAAATCTTGGGAAGAAAAGTGAGTGTTATAAGAAAATAACACAGGATGTAGTGATAAATAAAGCCATTAAATTCATTTTTAACGTTTTGTAGTATCAAAATGAATAATATGCCTCAAATTCTCAGTACTTATAAATACCTTGTTTCGCAGTTGTTTTTATGAGATAATTTTTCTACTTAAATGTACAATCACTATTTACTTACATAGCAATCCAATGGGAGAAATGTAGAGCAGCATCCATTACGCTGCAATATTAGTACTGCAGCTGTCAACTCTGATTCCCCAGCACGTGTTGGAGGAGCAATGGCAACTTCTGATATTGACCGGCAGCTTTCAACTATTCTGAAAAGTGTAAGTACTTTCTCTGACTCTACAAAGGTAAAAATCATACTTACACTGACTTCATTTCATCACTATGCCCTTTCAAAATGTTTATCCCCAACCTATTGCTGGAGGGCAAGAACCCCATTGATGATTTGCAGAAAAAAGAAATTAACTCATAGCCTAACAAGGATCTTAAAATAAAACTTTTATTATCCAATGGAGGGCAAAAACCCCATTGATGATTTGCAAAAAAAAAAGAAATTAACTCATGGCCTAACAAGGATCTTAAAATAAAACTTTTATTATCCAATGGAGGGCAAAAACCCCATTGATGATTTGCAGAAAAAAGAAATTAACTCATGGCCTAACAAGGATCTTAAAATAAAACTTTTATTATCCAATGGAGGGCAAAAACCCCATTGATGATTTGCAAAAAAAAAGAAATTAACTCATGGCCTAACAAGGATCTTAAAATAAAACTTTTAGTCATGTATTTATACAATAACTTTGCATTTAATTGGTGTTATTATGACAGTATGCTATTTTAACAGTTGATCAGACAGAATTAAGACTTAATGTTCTTCGGTCATCAAATGAAGCTAGCATTACTGTAATTTTTTATTTTTACCTCCTGTTGTTTATATGATAACTGATTTTGCTCCTTTCTCAATAATGATGGCATTTGCTGGCTTATGGAAATACACCTTTGATTCATCATTTATGTCAAATTTCAAATTTGAACTCAAATGAAACTTTGTTCAAGTTCAGTCTCTCTGTGTAAGTTCATTTTTCATTTTACTGTTTAAAACGATCAGCGCATAGGAGATTAGCTTCTTGCTGAAATGCTGAAATTTTCTTGGTCAACTGGCCTTGAGTTTTTCTCAATGTTTTGAAGCTATTTGAAAGTAGCATTAAGTTTACAAATGCAAACTGTAAAATGTTTGTAGCTCTTCATGTAATAGGCTTAAATTATACACAGACATCATTGTGTCGTTGTTTATAACTGAAACCAAATGTGGAGTCTTCTGGAAAATAAAAAATTAATGTGTATAGCATATATCGTTTTCTCATATTTCAGTAAAAGCAAAACCAAACTATATGCATATAATTACTACACATAAGACTATATGTAGGGTAACTCATACAAAATAATTCATCTTACTACTTTTCAAATATTTTATTCTTATCCTTGTGAACATAAGACAGCCCTACAATTATCTGAGGCTACATTTGGAAAAAATCCTCATTCGGGTAAATACTGTTGTATGTAGTAATTTTGATGGAAATAAAAGGCAATTATCATGTAATGCTATAAAGCAATTTGTATCTGATTTCCATCAGTTATTGGAATAACATGAAGTTGAATGGATATTTTTATATTTGCCTTACTTTATATTGTTGGGATACTAACTAAATTTTCATCTTGCTTTTAATTCAGGTGACTGAATTGAAGGAATCACAGGATAAATTTCACAAGGAGATAAGACGGACTAGAAGATTGTTGTGGTTAATTATTATTTCTATCTTATTCTATGGGTGTGTTGTATATTATTTTGACAAGAAAACTATACAGGAAGACATCTGTTTAGCTGAACCATACGACCGCCTTTAAAAACATTCTTTTGTTGAAGTGGAAAAACAAAGTTGGACATCCTCAGTTGGTTACAAGAAGCAATATAAATTTTTGAGGCTATTTTTAATAAAAATAATGTTGATTCTTTGAGCAATATCTAGTGTGCTTCCATTCATTTTTACCGTAGCAATTTTCTAAGCCTCTATTTAAAATTCTACGGTAGTGATTTTCCATTCAAGTATTATCATTGTTTATGTGAAGTTGTTGATTTTTTCTTTTTTCTGATAAATTGTACAGTTAAGCTGTGCTCATTAGAGTATGGAAAGATTTGTATGCTCCAAAAATTTGAGCCTCTAAAGATTTGGCTCCTTTATTGTCGGTTCACCCTGAGATGTCTAACATGTTTGTGAACATGATGTGTCATTATTGACATCACGTCAATTAAATTCCTTAGTATATTCACTTCTCTGTTTGCCTCATTTATTTTAAGGCCAGTAACTGTTCTAATGAATTTATTATTGTTTATGTATAAATAGTAATAAAAGAATACCGTGATTTTATATACATATAAAATAGTTTTATATGTGTGTAAAATCAGTTTTCAATCACAGTTACTCATTCATGCATTGCTTTTCTAGTCTGCATTGAGTTGCTGATTAACTGTAGCCAAATTGAACAAATGTGGTATGTGCCATTTATTCCAGTGCATATCAAAGCTTTAAGCACAATAATATATTTTTAGGTGAATATAAAAATCTACTATACTGTTTTTAGTTGGAATATATTTTTTCATGTTCAACTCTTCCTCTAAAGTGTCATTTTTAAATGTATTTTTTCACTTCTGTAAAGAGACATAATATATTCTGTAAATAATCAAATGGCTATGAAGTACAAATTGTTAATGATAATATAAAAATTGTTAATCCTATTTAATTTTGTTTTTTTTTTTTGTTTTTCTACACGATTTTTATTGATTTCTTTCTTCTTAGCTCTACAATCTGTGGCTGCTTTCTTGTTGTTTAAATTGAATTAGATGGCTAGAAATTTCGCCAATAGTTTTCATTACTTGCCAGTTGTAGTGTTCATAAACTGCTTGTACCAAATTTTGAAAGTGGTTATTTTGATTTGCTACTGTGTACTGTGCTGTCACCTCAAGTGAATTTCAAATATTTGTATATATGTGACCATCATAGAATTTCTCAAAAGATCTTTGCTGTTCATATTTTCCCAAAAAACTAATATCCTTTCACTGCTGCAATCACAATATTCTCTTTCATATATTTCTTAAGTGTTGTAAGTTCTTGAGCTGTTTGCTGGTCTTAATGGTAAAACTGTATATCTGTCATTTTCAATCATTAATTTTGGTTACCTTTCTATTAATTAAAATTAAATAATTAAAATTGAACTTAAATGTGAATACTTAACAGTAAAGCTGGTGGCTTTTTCTTTGGATTGATCAAAGGAAGGATATCAGTGAACATTTTTGGAGTGATTTTTCCTATACATCACAATTTTGATCATCGACTGTCTCTAAAATCATGTATATATCACACACATAAATAATTTTTTACCTACAAATATGAAACAGTTTCATCCCTATAGTTAAATGTTTGTGTTTAGCATATAATTAACATCTTGTATACGGATGCCAAATCTCCCCACCACTCTCCTGTTGATAAGTTTTTGCATCGACTTAATAATATTCAACCTTATAATCCCCTTTATTGTACGCACAAAATTCAAACAAAACCTGCAGTTAAGCACAAATTTAAGTCAACAAGGTAAGTGTCGTTTATGATGCAATGATGTTGGCTGTTTGGAACTCCTTGTTTGTTCCATGTATTGATGCCAGCCATGAGGAGTTAAAGCTAGCTTAACTATATAATTTTGGGCTAATAGTCTTAAGTGATCTTCATCTCCCTCAATATAGCCAAAAGCCTTAAAAACAATCCCAGTTGTTTTTATGGGCAAGGAAGCTATCCATGAAGTCTAGTTGTGAGGCTATATTATATTCAATGATAATACTGATTAAGATTTTTCTTCCATATTAATCAATCTTTCAGTTTATTTTAGTTTTCAGGGGGAAGGTTTTTACGTTACTTCATGAGCATTGAAAATAATTTTGGAAGGTTCTTGCAGTTCTATGGCTTTGCCTCTTGATGCCTCTACTGCTGTGAATTTATGAGCTGTTGTAGGAGGAATTTGGTGATGATGTATTCCATTAACTCAATGTGACTAATGATTATCCAAATCCCAATAAGCTTTAAATTCGTGGCATTGCACCATTGGGTTAAGAGTAATTAATAATTGCTATACATTAACACAGAATTTTGTTTGGTAACTCAGATGCTTCATACAATGTGAATTAAGAATATATTTTTCCACTAATAAGGTAAGATTTCAATTGATGAAAATTGAAAGGATTTTTAACTGCTAAGCTAAGCTAAAGTAAACTTAATATCAATTAGCTTTTGTCTATTTTGATCATATTTAGTCAGAGATCAGTATTTGTGGTGTACAGGAAGATTTATGTACTTACCAGGAGGAGCAATTTAAAACAGTTTCCTTACGTACCCATCTCTAATTAACATTATAAATGCATTTTACTGTAATAAATGTTATGTATATATAGTGATTATAGAAAACCTTTACAATCAGATTTCTATTCAGGCTTCTCACATGCTAAGAAAATTGCTAGTAATATATAGCTCATCAAAGGGTTCATTCACCCTTTTACCCTCATTCCCCTTTGATTTGCCAGTGGTGGTAAGTACCCTCCTAATTTTGGAACATGCCCCGCAATGGGAGCAATGCTGATAACCACCGTAGACTCAGTAGATTTTTAGACTTCTTGATCAGTTTTGCAATAGCTCTCTTCATGGATCTCAATCTTCACTCATGGTAAATATAAAGCATGCCAAAAACTTGACTATAGGTTAGTTGACAAGCCCTCTGGGAAATTTTCAAGTACACCTCGCCCTGCCCATCAATTCTCTCCCACTTTCTAAACCATTTTCAATCCAGTCAGACTAAACTTCATCTGTACATTACCCAAAAATGTTTCCTTCTAAAAGTTTAAACATCTTAGGCAAGGGCTTATAGTAATCCTGGTAGCATTCTAAAATACCGTAATAAAGAAAAGAATATTTTGTTGTATCAATTATTTGTCTCTAAAGCTTAATTATATAGCTAAGACTAACCTTCCCCAAGAAATCTAGTTTCTCAACTAAACTTTCTAACCCTTGCAGCTTGCAATATTTGTTGAATCACCTACCTCTTATTCTTCCTCTAGATTCCAGTGTTTCCTAAGTTTTTAATATGTTTCTTATATTTACTTGCTTATCTGAATGTGTCTATAAGATATCTAGCAGATTTTCTCTGAACTTCTAATAGTTAGCTTACCTAACAATCTTTTTATAGATCTTACACTATTACAGCTTATGAGAGAACCCACCCAAAGAAAAATTTATGGCCATTTTCTTTCACTTTCCTGCTTGTATCATTAAAGCTTCTCACCATAAAATGAAGGATTTAAAATTTTAGCATTGGAGTATATGCTTTTCATTCATTCTAACAAATTGAATCCCAGCAAAAAGAAATAGTTAATATGGATGATTAATCTTTTGTCACTTTAATTTCTCTGACTTTTTTACAGGCAAACTATAAGAGAGTGCATTTAGCTCCTTTTCTGAGAAAATCTATTATTATGGTGTTTACTTCATCTTTATCATGTGTTACCCAAACTTTGTAGTGAAGAAAGCCTAAACCATCTTTTCCACCAAACTATAGCACGTAAAGAAGGTTGAACATTGGAGTGCAACCTGTTGCTTGATATCAAAAAGCTACGTTTAGCTCCTTTGTGGCATTTTCCCACCCAAACATTTAGTCAGATGCAGACATAAGAGGTGACCAGTTTCATAAGAACCAACCAAGAAAGAAGAATCCAAGTAGTGACCAAGAATCATTAAGATGTGACCAGTTTCATTCTGAGAGGTTTTGCAGCCATATCAATACAATGAAGACCCATGGATTTGAGGCACACTGACTGAGATACCTTCACTGGATCTGAGGCCACCATACTTCACAATGTCTTTGCCAGTGACCAATGTACTGTACGAAAAAGAAACCTACCAGTGTCATCAATGAAACTAGGCTTGTCATGGCATAGTTATCATAAATATGTAGAAGATGTTTTGTGTTAGAACCTACTCACATATCTTATACCATTTAAGCATGGAGATTCAGTAAATGTCTTGGCTATTTGATTCTCATAAAGACTTGTTAAATGACTTACTTTTAAACATATATCTTGAAACCTAGAATGAAAGATAATTTTATGTACCATCTTTTCCCATTAATAAGACACACCTTGTGTATACCATTTACCTGGTATATACCTTGTAACATAATTCGATGAAAATATGTAAAGCAAAACCCCTTTTAAAATACTCCCATTTATGATGCTATCACACTTACTTTAAGGTTTATCTCCATTCCAGTCCCTTTCACATGAAACATGTAAATACATATGGAAATGTAGCTTTGGAGATGGATAACAAGAACAGGTTGGATTCAAAGGAAGAGCAATGTGCACAACATCTTTATGAGAGATATGTATGATAGAGGGGAAAATCCTTGTATGAAAGAATGACATAGGAAGAAGTTCTTAGAAGTTAAATGGATATGAGAGCCTATGAAGAAATTGAAAGATCAAATTAGTTGCAATGACAAGGCATGGCCTATAGATGATGATGAACTGATACCCTCTTTCAACACATGAAAACACAGATGGTGCCAATGCAGAGTTAGTGGCGCTGTCTTGAGCCAACTCGGGCTCTGAGATAGAGTGAGTTTTTCCCCATAAGTTTTGTCTCCGGGAAAAACATTAGATTAGAGATTCACTTGGTGTTATTTTATATTGGAGTTATTATTTATTTTGTTAATACTTTGAGGAGATAAGTATTCTTTGGCAGCAATATAAATTGGTAAGAATCAATAAATAATTGAGTAACTCTTCTCATCTCATCTTCCATTCCTTTTGTCTCCCATGAAAGGAATGGAGTCTCTATTCATTTGTTTCATAATGTCCATTCACCCCTATTATTTGCTCTATCTATTAGCAACAATTCCTCTTCCACATAATCACACCTCAACATTCCTTTCAATTGTAAGCCAAATTTCCTTGCGTCTATCACATTTCTCTTGATGGCTGAGGAGTGGGAGCAAGATATATTATGTCTTTAAGGGAGGGAGACCAACCAAGGTGATCATATTAAAGTTCCTCATTTTTGATCAGGAATTAAATTGTTGAATTTATCTGTAATCTCAGAGATGCTTATTATCAGAGAGAGTTCTCTCTAAGCTCTGAGTTTCCACAAGTGATATACTACTTTTCTTACTATATTGATGTAGAATCCCAGAGGTAGGAGGGGTTATCAGGGGTTAATCAAGCTTTGGAGTCAATTGGTGATTGATAAAAAATGTAAATTAAAATCTATTGCAACGGTAGTTAAGAAAGAATGAAAGCTATATGTTACAAATGCCAACAAAGAGTTGAGAAAGACTAATTTCTCATGGAACACCAAGAAATAATGAGTATCTCAGAGTTTATTAATAAGAAACTTTTATCTATGATTGGTTTCCCTTCCTGTGCCCCAAAGAATGTAATATTTCTTGATATGCCCCTCAGCCATTAAAATAAATTTAATAGACCTTATTAAGTTTCCATCCATTCTTTCCATGAACATACATAAGTTTTAATAATGAGTTTAGCTCTTTATAAGTTAGGTAACCCTGAATTACTTCATCACCTAAACAATTTGAGAATTTCTTAATTACCTGTGCAAATATTCCGCTGTTATAAGTAGTCATATATTTAAAGATGATATAGTAGTTCAGAATATAAATATATACTCTGTACATGATTTGTGACCAATGTCACTAGTCACACATTCATAACATTTTTTTTAGATTTTCTGGAAGGGTGAAAGACTGAATTCATTATTCAGGCGGAATACCTGGAGAAAGTCAGAAGTATTCTGTAATGCCATCACCTTTATAAATTTTTTGAGGTGTATTGCAAATATGAACACATCAAACATAACAATACCAAAAGTTGGAATTTTACTAGAAGGCTATCATAAATATAAAAGCTAAGGTGAGTGCATTCCCAATAAGACAACAGATCTTTGAATGAATAAATTTGTAATGGAAAATATTTCTTCCCATTTTTTAAAGGGGCAATACCTATAATTTTCCAACAAAAAAATAGAAACTGAAATGAGGAGATTTGTTAGTGGTCAGTGCTTCTGGATGCCACAATTTTGCTTAAATCTAGTTACTAGTCCTCAGGTATGTGAACGTTATTTAAGATCAAATTCAATTCCTCTGTCATTTATAAAAGAAATTTCTCAGTAGCCTTACATTATTTCATGCACCTTATTAGATTGTGGTTCATCGTATTATTGCAGAAACAGGATGGTAAGGCTGTTATCTGTAATTTAGGACAGTAGGTTTGTCAAAACATATATACAGTTAGTATACTGTTAAGTTTTTAACTTGAAGAAGTAACTATCAGTCGTTTTTACTAAATTTACTTGGTTGCTTGTATTGGTTTCCTTAACATCTTCAACTGAAATTTTAGGATTAAAATAAAATATTACGAACTATCATCCATAAATTTTGTTTGCTGTAAAAACATGAGTAGGATAATTTAGCCAAAATATATAATTAATGAATAATACTCAAGTAAGACTCATTATTAGGCCTAAGATTATAGAGGTGCAGATTTATCAAATACCTCTATATATTATTCATAGTCATGACTTGATAACGACAGTCAAGTGTTGAAACTACTCGTCATTTTCAATAAATGTTCTGTGGAAACCGGAATATTTTGTTCCTATCTTTATTTTGCTATGAATAATATTAGAAGGTTCCATGAAGTGAAGGCTGAGGTAATCTATTATGTACCTCAGTATATTAACAGTTAAAATCATGTATAGTTTTCATTGGCATTTTTCATACATTTGCATATTCTCTGTCCATCTGATATAGTCTTCACACTTGTGTGTAGTTTAAGGTTTAAATCCAAAATCTCAATGAAAATATCTCTGGTCAGCATAAATATGGGAGGGAAAAGTTGAATAGCCATTTCACAATTCATAAAAAATAACTTATTTTTTTGTTCCAAAATAATCATTTCAAATTATATTAACTAAAAGTGAGCTTTAAGTCTAGTCAACTTCCTAGTATCTGAAGCTTGTGAAAATATTTTACTAATAAGAATCATCTTGTCCTACATATAAGTATTGTTGTCTTAAACTGCTCTAAGTTCTACAAAATATTTAAGCTTTTCTCTCTCTTTCAGCCTTTATTTCATTATAAGTATTTGAAGAACACCAGAAATTATATTTACAACAGAAACAATTGGATAAGCTAAGAAGTATGCCTGAAAACCTATGGTTGACTTGAGGTGCATGAGGTATGTAAAATATGGAAATCTGACATAAAAATCAAAGGGATTAACCTGCATTCAATTTTATATGGTAGTCTTTTACATTGTTACATCAAGTGATGATTTCCCAACCCCTCATTTCACCTCAAATTTCATAAAAATTCCATAAAAATCAAAGNTTATTCATAGAATCTCCAGTTAAAAATTTTTACTCTGAATTTATAAATTCTTATTAACATATTTGGAACTTCCTTATTTTTCTCTCGCATGGTAGGAAAATTTAGACTCTTTTAAAGTGAAAGCGTTTATTTCTCTTGCACTCTTATGTCATGGTGAAATTAATGTATACACTTACTATTCATGTTTATCCATTGATGGCATGTATTTTGCAATTGTGCATTACATTTAATGGTTTTTCTCTTTGAAATCAGGTGAAAACCACCACCCCTGATAAATTTCGTGTTCGACCGAGTACTGGTATTTTGACTGCTGGTGCTAGTGTGACAATCTCAATAATATTGCAACATGGCTACCAAATTCCTGCTTACTCAAGAGACAAGTTTCTCGTGATGTGTTTACCTATTGAATCAAGCTCTATGGATACTCAAGAAATAGCAGAATTATGGAAGGTAATATTTTATGTATTTTAATCTCATGTTTTTTCTAATACCTGTATTTTTCATTGAGATCTTTCAAATTTTCATTTAAGCTATTTCATAGCGTTTTAGTTGTTCAAGCTATTGAGTCTTAAAACTTTGGTGAATAGCAAAAGATTGTAGCAAAGATATATCAACCTTAAACTTTCATGTGCCAAAACTTTTTTTTATGAAAAAGTTATTCACTTTGCTTTTGGTGATGTCTATTGTCTCTTGTAGTTAGTTGCATTAAAAATGTTTAATTAATCCTGCTCCTCTGTTGGTAAAATAAGCACATTACTAGTGGAATTAGTTTTGCACATCTTCCTGAAAAGATTTACCAAAATTACTGGAGTAGCTTCTCTGAAATTATTGCAAATCAGAGATGCTGATTTATTTTTTAAATTTTGTTAGAAAATCCTAAAAAGTTGCTAAAATGTGAAAAATGTAGCTATTTAGTAATTAAAAACTATGTGGCTAAAATATGTTTTCACAGATATAATATCAGTTCTAGAATTAAATAATTTGATTGATACTCAGAATGGGTGAAAATTTACAATTTGAAGTACATGCTTTACCCAGGTTATTTAAATAGTTATTTCCATTTTTTTCTTTGCACTCTATTATTACTGTTATTTTTATTTTAGAAGACACCTCCCTAGCACTTAAGTTATGTTTTTGTACTTCCACTACCCAGTTTATTAGCATATTTTTTAAAATTAAATTTTGTGAGCTCAAAAATCAAACAAATTACTGTATTCATTGGCATATACCATACATCAGCATACAGGGCACCATATTTTTTTCAGATAAATTTATGCAAAAAGATTAAATTTATTGCAGAAGGATTGGAGCTTTGTGAACTTCTTGAGATAGTTCATTATTCATCTAATTTATATAACTTTTGAAAAGTAGAATTATTTTTTAAATACTGAAAAAACAAATATTGATTGGTAAATTAATAAGCTCCTATTTATTTAACTAAGTTTACATGAAAAAGTAGCTGTTTAAGTCTCAGGTCAAATTTTAGCCATAAATCTTGGGAAGAAAAGTGAGTGTTATAAGAAAATAACACAGGATGTAGTGATAAATAAAGCCATTAAATTCATTTTTAACGTTTTGTAGTATCAAAATGAATAATATGCCTCAAATTCTCAGTACTTATAAATACCTTGTTTCGCAGTTGTTTTTATGAGATAATTTTTCTACTTAAATGTACAATCACTATTTACTTACATAGCAATCCAATGGGAGAAATGTAGAGCAGCATCCATTACGCTGCAATATTAGTACTGCAGCTGTCAACTCTGATTCCCCAGCACGTGTTGGAGGAGCAATGGCAACTTCTGATATTGACCGGCAGCTTTCAACTATTCTGAAAAGTGTAAGTACTTTCTCTGACTCTACAAAGGTAAAAATCATACTTACACTGACTTCATTTCATCACTATGCCCTTTCAAAATGTTTATCCCCAACCTATTGCTGGAGGGCAAGAACCCCATTGATGATTTGCAGAAAAAAGAAATTAACTCATAGCCTAACAAGGATCTTAAAATAAAACTTTTATTATCCAATGGAGGGCAAAAACCCCATTGATGATTTGCAAAAAAAAAA
>KZ308360.1:173057-279798 GCA_000376725.2 Ladona fulva | reverse complement strand
ATATAATATTAATTCGCTTTCTGCGTGATTTATAGATTTTGGTTGACACAGTTGCCTTCCCGGTGTGCTCTAGTTACGTTACAAACAAACAATACTCGATGTTACATAGACGTTGAGCCGTAAACGGAATCCTCTTGTTCATTCAGAACGCGATTTCATGCCTTTTTCGTTCAAGTTCAGTTCTTGCTTAAGCTTCTCTTTCATTGAGATCTCGATTCAAACCATGTAAGTTGTCATTTTTTTCACATGCAGTTCACGTCGCATGTAGAGTATTTCATTAGGGTATTGGAATACTGCGTAGGTAAATAGCAAGCGAAAAATGTGCAGTTCCTCAGAATGTGGCAAATAAACAATTTTAGATGGAGAAAATAAACACATCATTTTTCATATATGGCGAAGGCGAATCATTTGGTGAAGATTTTGAAATTGAAAACAGATGCTAATTTTACCTCCAAATTATATTTTTGTAATCAAGATTTCTACTTCCTAAGAATTTTCTTTTACATCGAAGAGAATAATTTCAACTGTAACTTAGAAGCATACGATTTATAAGATAAGATAAAAAATATTAGTAAAAGAAAACGTATTCATGTTTCATTCTTTCGTTCATTGTACGTACATGGTGTTATCTGAAGCGTATTTCCAATCATTGTGACTTTCAACCAATAGTATTAAAGTGATACTCAGGAATAAAATGTTAGGCCTTGAAACTCGAATCACAAAATTACAATTCCAAAATTTATATATACATGTCAGCGCTCTTATTTTCAATTGTGCAATTTACATTTATTTAATAAATGTATAATTTATTATTTCAGTTTATTAGTCATTTATTTAGTTTGATAATTTGTTTATTTAATTTATTTTCGTTAATTATTTACTTAGATTTGGCTAGTTTTATAAAAGAAATTCATGAACATTTATTTGCATAATGTATCAAAGAATATGCTGAAAATTGGCGAAAAGAAATAAGATTCTAAATGATTTGCTTCGAGTTTGACTATTAAAACCTGAGAGATATTTCCTACCAAATATGGATTATATATGACGTTTAGTCTCAATCTCGCCCAGATAAAGACGTTTCATTATTATTATTACATTTTTAAAATCTGAAATATTTTCCATTTCAGAATATTCTGATTGAAAATTGATTTCTGTTTCAATATTCAGACAACGCCCTCAGCGATTTTCGATAATTGAACCTATTGGAGTAATACGTCATTGATTTCGTGAATACGGCATAAGTGATGTAGAAAGCTGCCCAATGCATTCGGAAAGCCGGAAGGAACCTCTTTTCTTACGATCGATCTTCCCTCGGCTATTGGGAAAGATTTTGCTTATCTTGTAGTTAGTGACCCCTAGCGAGTGTTTAAACAGCTTGCGCCCCGAAGGGTTGCACGCAGTTCCAGGCTCGGGAGTTTTTCCATGCTAACCGAGTGAAATTATCGTCTCAGTCTGCATCAAATTGTGGATTCTTCTGACGATGGCCGTGAATTTATTATCAGCTTCATAAATGTTCATCTGTCGAAATTTTGGAGATCGACAGTATCAGAATATAGCATTAATATCGACGTCTGATTAATTTTATTCGATCGTAAAGCAGTTGGAGGAGACGATGTTATCAGGCATTCCTCCGTCGTTCGGGTCGGTGGAAAAATTTTGGAAAGCGTTTTATCTGTTGAAGATTGACTTGACCGATTGCTGATGGATGAATTTTCTCTTGTTTTCCCATAACTTTTACTACCTTATTTCTGTAAGTAATCTACCGTTGTTGAAACTTTATCCAGCCGTCTTAGTAATAATTATTGTTAAAAAGGCTGGATAGATTTCTGGACCCATTAAATAGGTTTTAGTAAATAATGTTTAATGACTGACCATTTTATCTGAGCAAGAATAGTTGACCTTGTATGATTTGCGGAGACTCTTGTGGCTTATGAATGTAACTAACTTTATAAGTTTATTATGTGACGTAGTCGTAATTGGGAAGAAATCTTGGGAGATCCAAACATTCAAATGGGTATGTGGCGATTACATGTATCAGCCGCTGAAATGGTACAGTTTGGTTTTCTCTGGGGTTCGCACCTAGGACCATTGTTTCAACCTCTCGACTTTCTGGAATTGTGTTAAATTTCGCGCGTAAAGATTTTGCTCGGAATCTATTATCCGAAACAGTAGTTGCTATCTTTCCTAAAAGAAGTTTTCAAGCCTCCAGACCTTAGAAGTGCCGCATTTGCTCCCAAAAAGATATGACGGGTCGCAGGTAGAGAATTTCCCGTATTTTTAAATATTAATAAGTAATCTAAAAGTTTCTATTTTAATTGTTTTAGTTTTAATATATTTAAACAACTGTAGGGTGTTCCGTTTAAGGGTAGAATACAACTAAAATTCTCATACTTTACGAATCTGTAGATTAGAAAATTGTGTGAAACTTTCGAGGAAGAATTAGCTATTCGGAATGAGTGAAACTCTGAACATGTAAAGGATAAGATTTTTCTTTTGCAGTGAGTCTATGAACTGAGAGAACTCCATATCAATTTTGACATCATGATATTAGCTTATTTCGGACATCATTATCTTTACGATATCGCTGTAAGGATAATGCTTTTCTGACGGTATTTCACAAATCAGTCGTAGCAATTCTCTCATTAAAGTATGGCATCATTTTCCCCACAGTTATTACTTTATTTATGAGTGTCGTGAATCTAATTACTGAAGTGTTCTTGGAATTTATTACGCTTGACTCTCATTGTCAAGGCTGAGTGAACAGTTTGGATAACACTCGCTTTTTCCTTAAGCCAAATCGTAAAACAGGTCAGTAATTACTCCTGTCAATTGAAGAATCATTAAAAAAGCCAAACCACTCTCAGATTTTTTTAGATTCGAGGCCATTCCAATGACCGCGGTGGGACTCTTCGAATAGTTTAATGAGTAGATTCTAAAATCCTTTGATATTCATCAGAGACTATTCTCTGGGAGATAGGCCAAAGCCCAGAGATAAGATGATGTTATTCTCAGTGGAATTTGTAAGAAATCTGCGGTAGATAATAAGGAAACCCAATTTATATAATATTTATATAATGAGATAATGAATGACTGCAGAGGTAGGATTATTATTAGAGGACTTCAGAGGCTCACAAATGTAAGTTTAACGCTCATTATTTTTTCGACCGACAAAATGCTTTTAAGGCTCCCGAGTAGCTGAATGGGTAGTGCCTTCGCCTTTATCGAAATCGGTCCTGGGTTCTATTCCCGGTGGGGGCTTACGTGTGAAATGACCTCAGCTATCGAAGCTTTTTTAACACTACTAGTACTAAAATTGATTTTTATGCTTTATATCTTTGAATGATTTTCGCAATCATTATTTTCATTTTGTCATCGAAGATATTATAGAATCGCTATTAAATAATAGGCATATCTGTAATATACTTTTTAGTACACGAAGATTGTGGAAGGCGCTGTAAAGCCTTATCGTCAGAATATATAGCGCTTCATAAAACGCTTCTAAAATGAGTAGTGTTCAAGGATGGGATACCGGATGACGCACTTGTATTCCTTTAAAGTTTTATCGGAAAATATCTTTAATTCATTTAAATGTGGTTATTTCTCAAGGAAAATGTGATAGTGTTTTCCTCTTTCTTCGCTTAATTTATATCCGCACGAACAAAGTACATCGAAAGTGTAACGTGAAGTATAGCTGTGCTCCGGAAATTATAGCTCTAAATGAATTCACTTTGCCATTCTCGGTTTTAAAGTATTCCTCCTTTGTGTACATTTCTGTTGAAATTTAGGGCAGTAATTCTTTCCATTATCAGCTCCTTGGTGATAAATAAACTGACCCGTTTGCTAGAAAACCTTTGCTATGAGTTGGACAAACGAAACGGTGAGCTGTCTTCCGCTTCCGAAATCAAGTAGTATTCACTGTGATAAAGCATCTTTATCTCGGGCCAATTTATCGGGATGGAGCTAAAGGTCAGCGGACCATTAATGCATAACTCGGAGCTGAAGAGATTTCTTCCTCGGAATATAATTTAGGGAAGACAAGAATTTCGTTTAATTTCGAGAAATTATTGCTTATATTATCATCTTTGTATTCTTATCTATAAGAATTGTGTAAAATGAAGTCATAGTCAATATTGTCCCTTTGATGCCTGCTTTCCTTACTGCATCAACTTTGAAGGCTGATGTAAAGTTATATATTCTACGTTCTAGTACCAGTTGTTAAATTATAGCCGTGAGTGAGCGGACATCATATTTCATGTTTTCCTAATTTCGGGGAAACCAGTTGGAGAAAACTTTCGATTTCATTTATGCAAAATTATAAAATTTATCGTGCATCGTGTTAAATTTTTCTCGCATGCGTATATGTGTATAACACCTTAAACTGCAATAAAGAGATTCTTGTTCCAGTAATAGGTTATTCATAAGTCGATTATACAATGGGTTTAGAAAATATAAATACTGTATTCCAGCAATCTTAGGTTTAATACCAAATATTTCTTGCGATTGCTATGAAATGTTGCTTCGTTACTTTCAATTCACATCTTCATTTCATACAAAAAAATATTAATTTTAGCGCTTACAAGTAATTCCTAATCGGTGTGAATGAAAAGACTTGATACTTTGAGGAAAAACTTTTTCAATTGATTTTTTCACCGTCAAGTTTCCGCGCATCAAATTCACGCCCAAATGTCTGGATCTGATTGGAAATGAGTTGATAATATTAACGCTGCCCAATACATATCCTTTTATGTATTTCCCGTGTTAATTTTGCATCATCTCAATTCATTAATTAATCCATCGCATAAAATAACCAACGCGTAATGGTTTTCCTGTAACTCATCCTTAACATTGACCACCTATTCAAGGGCACACTTTGGAATTTCGTAATCATCGGCATCAAACTAATTATATCAGAGGAAAAAAGGTGATAGATAAATTTGCACGAAAAGGCGTTCGACTATTATAATTATTATTTCCGTGATAATTATAGTGAATTGTTTTCTCCATTCTATTCGGAATTCGGAAATTTCTGTTGTTTTCCAAGACAATGGCTCTACAGAATAAAAAAAGCGGCGGGAGTTAGCTCCACTACGATATCCCTCATAAATTCTGCTTCGATGACCCATTTAATTTACGCGTAACTAGAGGTTACAGAATCCCTTGAGTTATGCAACGCTTCCATTGTGCCGTTTTGTTCATAACACCGGCATGCTCTCCTTCATCCAAGGTCTCTCAACGCTCTTTCCCCGATCAACCTCGTGGGCTCGTTCCTAGACGAGGGAAAATTCTTATTTTCCGACATCTTTCTAATGGCCTTGATCAGATTTTCTGAATTTGTAAAATGTGCCAAATAGATCGGTTCTTTGGACCTCCGCCTACTTGAATAGTGCGAATTTCGGCAAACCAGGGGATGATGGTTAATTGCATGCATGGATATATATCTAATTTACAGTGTGCACCGTGAATGTCGAGTAGTTTTGTTTAGCCAAATGCAAAGTTAAAACAGAAACCAGTGAATAATGCTTAATTGTATGTATAAGTATCTACTTCACACAGTGTACCATACATGTGGTTTTGTTCAGCCAAATTCAAAATTGAAACAGATTATAGCCTAAGTAAATACAATATTATAATTATTCTTTCCTAGTTTTCTTGGAGCGTATTTCCGATTACGTTATGTCCTTCGTACTTCACAGAATTAAATAAAATCACGGTTCTCCGTAGCCCCATCAAGTTTTTACTTTACTTTACGGAGGTTTTGTTTAATTCTGTGCCATAGCTATCCTCGATGTCCGGCCCACACATATTGATTACATCTCTCTTACTTTCTGACTAACTTTAAAATCGAGATATTGTAGGAGGAATAGGTTACCTCCATAAAACAATGCTCTGGAAGCCAAAGCAGGTTTTTCCTCTTTTGATGTCCAACAGTTATCTCGGATAGTACGCGTCCTTAGATATCTCGTCATAAATCGTATTTATTTCTGATAACTTTGTAAAATGCTCCAATATATTTTTGAATCGTTTATTTTCATGGGATGGTAGACAAAAATTACTTCTTCGAAAATTTTGGGTGTGAAGTTTTTAAATATCGTCGTGGGTAAAGATTATCATTAATAATCTTTTTTTTTTTGAACCAGTATAGACTCCTTTTCGGTTATAAGTATAATACATTATTTAAACTTCATTGTATTGAATCGCTCCCTCAATGAGAAAATTGCGCTTCTAAAAAAGAGCTTCTAATTGATTTAAAGATGATCGTCGTCTTCAATAATTAATTCCTAAAGTAATTTATAGAGTGCGTTTTTCTGTGAATTTATTTAATGAGAACTGGCGAATATACGTAACTTCTTAATAATGGTAATTTTTTCACGATAGCTTTTGAAATTGTATCATTTTTATGATACAAAAAACTCGTTGATGTTTATTCCAGTTTTCATTTTACACTAGGTCTGCATATCATTAAGTATGTAGGTTTTAGTATACTCGTATACCTCGACAAAGCTCTTAATGGCCATAGATTTCATTAAACCAGTTTTTCAAAAATATGTCATATTCGGCTGAAATAACGCAGAGGTAAGAATAAGGGACGGATATCTTATGATATCTACGCCTCATGGTTTCCAACAACCCTATCTCGATGAATGGAATATTTTTCATTTTTTTCGTCCTTTGATACAGGATAGAAGAAAATCTTGTTTCCCAGCTTTTATATGTATCTTTTAATTCCTTTTGTCTGATATTCAGACTTCCTGTGGTTCTATTAAAGCTATTAAGGTATGAGAATCTTCTTGGTCTCTCTTTGTTGAATGCTATTAAAATTATTATTCATAGGCAAGTACTGCACCTTTTCTGATTTTAATCAGAAAAAGTGTTAAGAGTTAATACAAGCCAAGCGGGAGGTTCCGGATTACCAATTTCTGGGAATTATCCTATGTGCATTTCGGAAACAGTACTTCCATTCTCAAGGGTTTCGCACGGGAATTGACTCAACAACTCAAGAATGCTGGTTGGTTCTTTAACAAAAAGCATCTTGCGGATAACTTTCACACGATTACTGTAAATTTGAGAAACACGTTATATTAACGGCGTAATATTAGTATTAAATTATGTTTTTAATCTATCCACAGAAATTTTAAATTATTGCATCGGTTTTGCTTTATTGCGGTTCATATTGACTGTTTATTACTATTTTAACTGATACGAGTTATAGGTATTTTCTCATTTTCATCACGCATTATAGCTAACCTGTGGCAGTCTAAAAAATAAGGCTAATGCCTCTCAAGTTGTACGATTAAGAGAAAAAGCACATGATTATCACAACGTATATGACTTTTTTTAAATATAATTTTAAATTATCATTCGCTTATACACTTGAAGGATTTTGAAAGTATATTACTTTGTATGATAAGTTTCAGACCGTTCGCAATATTTGCACGATATAAGATAGATAAATGGATATATAAATAGATGTTTACATATCTCTTCATATGGGGATTTTTTGCAGAAGTGACAAATGTGCGAAAAGCGATGTTGCAAAAATATCACGCGAAATTTTCGTTTTGCATATCACTTGTAACCCTTGCGTCAATTGTTTTGCCATCCATCCCTGATCTAGTACCTCGTTTCCTAATTTTCACCTTTTTTCTCACTCCAACCAGAAACCATATCTTTCCTTCAGTTGACAGTATATTTGGAGGGAGATAAGAAGTGAGACGCCGGATGGGAGTGTGTATCTCTTTCTAAATGTTCCCGTTTATTGAGATCATATTTTCATAATCTGAGCAATTTTCCAATATATTTACTGTGTACTTAAGGTTGCAAAAATGTAAATAATTATTTTGTAATATCCGGAAAAATAACGTTTCAGCTTGTTTTATTTTGTGGCAGAACTTACCTGTTCACTATTTTCCTCTTCTCAGATCCACGGCACATCGCTTCAAGAGGCAGCCTCAGAACTGTCAACCGAAACCTGAGAGAAATTCTCTTCGCTGCCTGATCCCGCTTTTTCTCGTCAGATCCACACAGGAAGTAGAAAAATGACCAATCACAATTCGGTAGACGAAGGTGAGTACATTCATTGCCTATTAAAATTTTTATTTCTTTTTTCTAAACGTCTTTCACCTTACCCAAAGATGCCCAACACACGGTCATGTAACCTATTTCGCGTAGCCCGGTAGAGTGTTCTTTCTTGACAATTCATACAGTTACTCTTCATACGATTTCCTTTGAAAACCCTCTATAAGTAAAGTGAAATAGAGGCAAATTCTGGTATCCACCGTAAAAGCGAAATACTTTATCAGTTTACGTATCATTGTTAAGGAACTATAGAATGAATCACTTTCGATGAATTATGATTGACTGCAAACTGTAACGAGATACTTTGTCTGCAACCCACGAAGTCTTTATAGAAGCTAATGCGGTCCGCTGGAGATAAAAGCTATGACCTAATTCACAGTCAGAATAGCAGATGATGTTCCAATATAGAAAATCGATTTTATTTCGGGTATATAAATGTTATTATGACTAGGAATTGCAATGTTTCTTATATCGGTGGACTCGAACAATCTCCAATAAAAACTCATAAAGAATTGTTAGAACCTCTAGTAAAACTAAATCTTTCAATTTAATTTCATTCCCTGGCAATTCCCTGGCAATGAAATAAGATCGATGAAGATTCATAAATTTTCTAGAGAAATTAAAAAATATGGTCTACATTGGATTTAAGGTTCTAACTACTAATAAACTGTGTATGATTTCGTATTTGTAGCATTGTAACAGCATTTCAACGCTTTCGTATATTCTATGACTTTAACATAATATTTATGGATAACTCAAATTAACTCTTGAATGCCATTCAAATGTCGTAAAACTATTTTTTTCTTATCTTGATGTTAGTCTAGATTCAAACAAGAGTGCTGTGACATTTCATGAAACCAAGTTGATTCTAAATTTAAATAAATATAATGTGAAAATTGTAACATATTATTAATACCTATCAGTGGGATTCTAAGATGTAATGTCTGTTTAGATTTTGAGGATGAATCGCATAAATTAGAATCACGAACCCAACCGAATGAAATGTTAATCGCCCTAAATACACGCTTAATTTACACAAATTAAGAACAGCAAAGAAGAGATTTCTTCTTAAATCGAGAAATAAAATAATAAAAAAAATGTAAAGGTATAATGATTTACAATTCATATGACTGTTGATGAATGGATGTAGACACATAACATAAAGGAACCCTTGCGCTTAAGGAGCATAAGGACGAGCATCTTTTAGAAAACGAAGATAATAAATAAATATAGTATATAAATTTTATAAATAAATGAATAAATTTAAATTACTATCAATAATACATATGACACACTGTTGGGAATGTTAGACAGTGTCTCATTTGGTAATAATCAGGACTTATGTAAATTAAAGTCCAAATTTGCGAGAATACCTCCAGGACCATGCCATCTCCTCTCCTCTAATTATGCTATGCACGTTCATTAATGTCGCAGCGTAATCAGTAACCCGAATCTATGAAACTCTTATGATATAAAATACGAGTATTTGTATAGTATATTAGTACACTGCCGTACCTCAGCAGTGCGGAAGGAAATTATTACTTCGTTATTCATATTTCTGCCGATATTTGCAAGGCTGTAATGTCTGAGAGCAGTTGTCTAACCTTTGAATGCAGAGCAATATTTCATCTCATTAAGGATTTCGGACTCTCTTCCTTTTCATATCTCGTATTTGCGAATGTCATACGCGACATAGTGCGTACCAACTCATTATAACGAGTCCCACGTGGAGAGAACAGTAAACACACACATCCAAGTGTTTCCCCTCTCAGTCAATGGCGAACAACGCTTGTTTTTTACCCTTTGTTTGTGAAGTAGACGTTACCACAGGTAATTGTTGTCATCTTTGCGTCTAGCGTGGCGTTTCTCAAGTTTCCCTTCTTTCATTCTATCTTGTTGTTCTGCGTATATCTTGCGATTTGACGTCAATATCTGTTCTGATTTGTATTTTTTATGTGTCTATATTTGCTTCTTAATTTTGTTGTTGCATTCTCATTTGTTGTGACACTCATTTTTTCGTATTCTCCTCTTTCTTTCTTCTTTTTAATAACTTTGCAACTTTCAATGGGCTTCGCATGTATTTCACCTCAATCCGTAAAATTGTTCCCTCTTTTTATTGCTTTTTCCTTTTTCGCTGATACTCTAAAGCTATCTATTCATTTGAAATCTGTAATTACGAAGGGTTTGATGTAAGGCAAGACTAATAAGATTCAATTTTCTCTTAAAAAAAGAGGGTTTGATATAAATGTTAAAGTCGCGGGAAAATATTATATATCCACTTTCGCCGCATTTATCGATTGTGCCTAAATTAGGCTCGCAGATATCGAAGTGGGTTCTACAAATGGGGAAGTGGTCCCGAGTTTGATTCACAGTGGGAGCCCATAGTAGCGAGATGATCTGAGGTGTCGAAGCACTTTTTAACACACTGAATTTTATTAATCATACAGCGGGTATATAATTGAGTGATGAATGACTGATGGCTGAAAGGAAGTCTGCGTGGAAAGGGGTATTTTATGTTGTTTCGACCAACCGTGGTTCCTTACCGTGGGTTTAAACGGTTTCGACCCATTGCAAGGAATGATGGTAGAAGAATGGTGTCTGAGGAGAGTAAGAGTGGCGTTTAAAGTGTAGGAAGACTCGGGATAAGCTGTTTATAATGATAATAATGAAACACATTATTGACGGGTGAGATAGAGACTTGTTAGTCCCTTATTATACTTAACCCTCTGTCATTGAACATTTAAAAGAAAGTGATAGCTTTTGGGAGATACAAAAAGGAATCAACAAAAGAAAGGAAATATTATGGGGGTTTAAATAAAAACAGTCTGAACTTAGAGAAAAAATAAAACCCTACAGGAAAACAACTACGAGGAGTGGGTCGTGAAAAACCTGCGAAAACCTACCGACAGAAACTTAAATAAGGTGGGAAAATAAGAAAAAGGAAACTGTCAGCAACCTGCTTGAAAAATTACAATGAATGCACATTCATACAGAAAATAAGAGATGTTGAATTTAAGTAAATTAAAATTAGTGAAACTAAAGGAAAAAATAATAAAGCAACAAGGAAAAAAGAAGCAACGAAATATTGAGATTTACTGTGCTGTATCAGATGATACTTGCTTTCTTCGAAAGAATATACAGTGATAGCTATGCATGAACACAACATGCACATAATATGCGTAGCATGAACAACGTTGCCATGAGCATAACATGCTATGCATATTATGTTCATGGCAGTCTTTTATAAAACAATGAGGTTTAGGAGACAAGAAAATCTAAATTTTCTCTCTACTAAAATCGTGAATTACGCTTCGCGACTAATGAGGTGCAACGGTTTTATCTCTTACACAAGTCATACCATAACAACCAGAGCTATAACTTTTCATTGCGGAGTAATTTCCTCACAAGTTTACTCTACTTCGCAAACGAGGTGTCAAATGATCTGCGGCTCATAAATTACACATCTCTGCTATCGATTTCCAGTTTTGAAAGAAATGTTTTCCTGGATTTCGTTCGGAGCACAAGTTAATTGCGCATCAATTTAAAAAACCTTGCGAAACAGGGGAAATAATAAATATTATGGTACAACATTTGCGTAACTGGTGGAGACCTTTTTCATCATCGGAATGAGAATCGGACGCTCACTTTTTAAACTCAGTATCGCCGATGTCTATTAACATAATTGTTTTATGCGGCAGTTAAATTTATTATTATTGGTTGCTTAATTTAATTGCCAGTATTATCCTACATGATTTTGATTCCTTCAAATAGTATTTAAAGATCATAGAGAATTATTTACGCGTGAAACACCATTTTATTATAAATTGCGTTGCGTATGGCCCTTGCTAGTGATATACTCAATTCTGATATTCGCGCAATCGTTGCCACAATAACTCGAGGAAAATTAGCAATTTTATAGCTCGCGAAAATAGTCTTCGTTTTTCTTAGCCTTCTGACGGTGAGGATAATGCTATGGCGAATATCTCTGCCTATAGTGCTTATCGTCCCGGGATCCTGCTTTCCCGGAATCCCGTACGTATAGACAACTTCCCGTTTCCCGGGAAATGCAAAGTGCATCCCGGGAAATCCCGGATTTTCCATTCTAGTAAGTTTAATTCCCTTCTAAGCATCCCTTCCGCATCCGTAGAAACAGAAAGAGCATTTTCCTCAGCTGACCTTTTCATTAACACACGCCCATCCTTAAGAGATCAAAAATTCTACAGTATATTTTTTGAAGTTTATTATAAATCAGCATATATAATGTAGTGATTTTAATAATGTAGTCTTATATGGTTTTGTGATTTTGAGGGGAGAGTAAAACTGTTACCTATCTTACCTCTATTATTCTATCCTCAATTTTATACGTAGTTTTTGTAATTTGCCTGTAACAAATTTACCTATTTTTATTTGTGACGGGATGGATTTAAACAAATAATGATTTTATGTGGTTAAATAATGATATAATAATCAATAAAAAATCTGAAAACGGGAAGACTTTGTATCAATTCACCGTCAATTTGGCTATGTCAAATTTCCATCCTGGGAAATTCCTGAGGTCACAGGATCGACAATTTTTTCATTCCGATTTCTGAAAATCAGGAAAATGATAAGCCCTATCTGCCTGCGGCCGGGTCGGCGTGTAGTAGAGGTTGCATAAATCTATATATCTAACCTGTTACGCGTATCGTCCACGAAAAAAAAATGAATCTTCGAAGCGGCTAGTTCTAGCATATATTTCCCTTATTTGTTTTGCAATGTCTGATAGGCCTTCATAGGGTGGACGCATTATGTCCATTAAATCTTCCGTGTGTTATATCTGAAATTATTGAGTACGTTTTTAATTTCTGCTTTTGCTAACCTAAAATTTAATTAAAATATTTTAATATGTATATCGAATCACAAACTTGCGCAAATCCACAAACTTTATAATTTGTGCAGGTTTTGTAATTAGATATATTAAAATATTTTAATTATGTCATTCCACCAAGTATCGCTTGATACCAATCATCTAATATTTAATCTCCTTCTTGGTTACGCTTGATTCGTCATAGCTATTCTTATTAAATTACTTCATTTACGCTGCACCTCTTTTGTCTTGTGAAAGTAACTCTAGCCTGCAGTGTCCCTATATGCTCAATATTATCCTATATTCTAAATACTCTTACATTCCAAATCCGCGTATCGCTAAAAAAAATGCGATTGGACCGTTTTGTTTAAATTCATTGAACGAAACTCCGATCACTGATGTTCGCAACTCAAGCTTCGATCGCCGCTGGAAGCCCTAAATTGCGATTTGGCTTTCTCTCTCAGTACTACTACCAATTCATTCATCCGCCAATCGTTTTCTGCCTCAACTACTACTTCTGGACTCGTTCCCATGGAAGCCAGAACGATTGTACTCCGATGTGGGTTCACTTTAAAGGCAGGCTATTTTTAGCTGAACCTCACCGCTAGAGTGCGGAGTACTTTCCATCGATTTACTCTAAATGGAAATCTTTCTCTCTCGCGGGCAAAAAGGTAATACATTTTGACTAGCATTAGGAACATAATCTTATTACGTTATCTCGAATGCCTAATCGACGATAAATGTTAATTCTGTATTATATCACCCAATTAAACGGAACTTTCGCTTCTATCATTCATTGTCCATAAACGTAGTCAAACACGGAAATGAATCTTTCTCTTCATGTTAAACCACAGCCAAAATTATAAATAAGAGAAATAGAATAGATTTGATTTCAAGAGTTCCATGGTCGCATCTTCCTATTCACATGCCTTTGCAGCAGCCTCATTCGTAATTACTTACTGTAATTTTGTGTCTCCTATGATGAATCCCAAATAATCTAAATAAATCGACTTCAAAAGCGTGAAAACGTGAGATGCATACGGAGATTACGATATTTGAGATTTCTGTTTTAGATGCCGGAAGAAGCGTGAAAAAGGAAGAGGGTTTCTATTGATTTTCAATGTTGTGGTAAGGATACCCCCTCCGCATTCCTCAACCCCTACAATTATGCACATACACCGTAGGCTAGGTTTAGATCGCTTGTATAGTAGTATCTACTCAGGACGGATGGAACTGAATGATTGTGTGTGAGAGTGATTTTTTCGAAAGGAAGGGGTATCGTGATACGTGGATGAGATCCTGAAAAAAAGGACGACGTTAACTGAAGTATAAAAGATTATGTATGAAAAAATGTACGTTGCGAACTATATAAATGCAAAGATAGGCAATTAAACGGGGCAAAGAAGGTATTTATCTCGAAAGGGAGTACCGTGAGTGGTGTGTATACGCATATGTGCATTTGTTTATGCATGAATTATCAAACGAGAACAATCTGAGAAAACAGTCCAGACCAGCATAGATAAATTCGGTTACATCTGAGAAAATTGTAAGAAATATCGGGAGATAAAACTACCAGAAGGGATATTTCAGGGTGATTTGATGGATAAATTCATCTTCATTCTCTCTCGAATGATTTTCTTAAGGTAAAATACTTATCCACCATTTTCTTTCACCCCTTAGAGGGCGTCCACAGCCGAATGCTGCTCAAACAGGATGGAAAGGCAGAAAGCAAAGCCTCGGAAGGTGGGATACAACTCAAGAGAGAGCTTGGTCTCTTCAGCGCCATCAACCTCATCGTTGGAGTCATGATTGGTACTTACGAAATAAATACAACGGGGATGTCTAACCAGTTGATCGGCAGTAAATCGCGAAATGTTTTTTGGTAGATCTTTATTTTTCGCATATTACCTTTACTTGGAATTTCTATTTAAGTTCATCCTATTAAGACAAATTGAAGAACATGTCGGACATGTTTCGACCGCGAAACAGAGGAATATACTATTAATATTTACGCCATATGCTAGATGCTTCTTTAGTAACTCTCTTTAGGAAAAAGTCTGTTCATTATGAGCTGTTGGCAACGACTATGTAAGTGGCATTAGTAGCATTGATGGTAACACAATTTTATCCCCTTTAACATTAAATAAATGTGATGAAACATGACTTCGTGGAATTTCGCACTCATTTCCAAAGAAAGAACTCTGAGTATATTCCACCAAAAGTTTGTTCGAATATTATCAGTAAAATGCTCTCTTTGCCGGAGCGAAAACGGAATCCGAACCGAAAAATTGAAGTTCTTGAACTTCATCCCAAACCGGAAGCTGTTTCTTTTTATTCCATTTCTATTTTTGTTTCGCATTCAACCTAAGCAGTTCTGAAGCATATCATTCCTTTCTCTTCTTTCTTTAAGCGCGTAAAATGTGTAGCATTTTCAGCACTAACATGGAGTATTCCGCCACGATCCGATTTTTCCTCGTTCGTATGAGTAACATTTTGTCCTTGTGGCTTCAAATGTTAAAGCGAAGGAAATTTGTGTCTGAAAGACTGCCACATCTCTCTCTTTTGTTCTTTCAAGGGTCTGGGATCTTCGTTTCACCTACGAGTGCCCTCAAGAGATCGGGGTCAGTCGGCCTTTGTCTGATCATATGGGTGGTGTGCGGATTCATCTCTCTGCTCGGTGAGTTAAGCAGCTTCTCTTTATACTGTATCACGTGCTATCGGAATATATTAATGCAATTTCGCCAATGCGCCACTACCGGATTCGTGGATGTCGTGGATTTCTTATTAATTTCAGTCGCTCTTTGCTGCTGATAATTACTTCCTGATGCATCTTATTTAGCCTGGATTAACTCCCTATAGCCCCAAGCGACTTTAATGAATGAAGATGAAAGTAAATATGAATTATTCATAATTATAAATTCATTCGTATTATGTGATTTTTATAATCTATTTAAACCCACACCTCTGTGAATCATTGCTGATTTAAAGTAATGTAGTGTTAACCCAAACATTCCTCAGTTGAGGAATTGTGTAATATACATCACTCATGCATGCGTCTTAAACCTAACCCTTTATTACCCGTTCCGTTAGGATTCTTGCAGCCCGTCGCTTCTCAATGATGTGGCATTATAGAAACATTCTTGCCACTGATGTATTTAAGAGAACAATGAGGAATTTTGTTTGGCTTAAATTTTATTTCTTTCTATAGTTTGTATTTATCACAAACGTAGCACTTAAAATGGTAGTCATTTAGCTGACTTTAATTTTATATTATGACACGAATAGACTACTTGGACATACGTCTTCATTCTGTTCAGAAAGAAAGAGGAAAAAGAGAGCGTAGCTTTTCTTTAAGTTCCGTGTCCAACAGAGGGATTTTAAAATAATGTTGTTTTCCAAGCCCATTCAAATTTTCATTACATTAAGACAAATCTTGGCAGGTTCAATTCTACCCTTCTCTGAAGCCGTTTTAATGAGTCCAAGGTTGAATGTTAAACTGCATTAATTTTGATTGACCAATATTCATGGAGGATTATTTAAATGGAATAGGATCAACATCCTATCCTCTAAAAAATGGATTCTTTTCTCTTTTTTAATACCGTAGAACATAAATGAAAATACGATGTGTGTATTTTGTTTGGCCATGCTCTTCCGGCCGGCAAATCCCTTCTCCCGCCTCTTTGTATTGCACTCTTGTTTGTAGTTACCTTTTAATGGCTCTTGGGAAGACATTCATTCTTCTGTTCTCATGTCAATCAAACGACCAATTTATGGAGACCTAATTTCTGAGCGACTAATATCAATATGAGACGATGACGTGATCACTTGAATGAAAATCCTTTCACATGTTTCCGCCATCGACGTGTGAGCAATCGCTTCTTGCCCAGTCGGAACCTCTTATACAATACCCGTACGTCCAAATCACAACTCTGCCGGCATCCAGTTTACTTATACTGTTACGGAGATGACGATAAACCTTTGAAAGCAAGCTAACGATGTAGAATTTAGAAAATCAACAATCTTATGTAATCCATCAACAACCGCGTAAACGCTTTAAATTAAGGCTCATCGTGACTCTAATGAAACGCTCTCGAGATTTTACTGACCGTAAATATTGGTTTATCCAGAGTGGGTGAATCGATGGAACAAGTTTACTTCATAGAATCTACAAAATCGGCCTCGACTTTGTGGTAGTTTTTCTTCGAGTTTCCTTCACATTTTGCATTTCTCAATCCAGATGTCGATGCGGAATGGAAATTAGAAGTGTAAACATTGGATTCCACGCGTTCAACTGCGGAAGTGCTATAATTAGAAGTGGGATTGTCAACGGGCAGCGGCCTTCCAAGCTTTGAGTTAAGCAACATTCATGGCATAATTGAAATGTCGCCAAATCGGGAGAACGTTTTTAATTGGTGCAGCGGGAGCTTTAAAGCAGAACAGCTTTGGTGAATGCACAGACCTCTACCAAAGAGTTGAAAACTTTCGTTGAATATTTGAATTTTCAGCGCCCTTTCACAGAGTTAAATCACAGTGATGTCCACAGCGCCGACCCGCATCAGTTTATAATTGATCTTATTTATTTAATAAAGGGCAATGATGTTTAAAATATGTGTTGCATTAACACCTATTTCGTATTGGACATGAATAGTTTATGCTATAAAATAGGTTATATCTTAACGAAATAATAGTGGCTTAGAAAAATGATAGAATATGAACAGGACTTACACAATCAGAGCCGCGCCCGCCCTATCTGCCGCCCGGGTGCAAACATAACTTGCCACACCTTAAAATTAAATACGAAAACCATACATTTCCTGACTTGTAGGCAAAAATTATTTTGAAAGACTTTGAAAAACCAGTGTTTTATGGCTTCGTTCGCTAGTTTACATTGTTTAAAAAACATCGGTAGCAGTTAATACTCGTAATATATATTCCGTATGCTGACAGAGTAAATAGCATGCGGAATGGTAAATTATTGACAGTTCACATTACTTTCGAGTAACATTACCATCACAATGCGCATAACTTAAAATTATATGATTTACATAAAATCTATTTTTCGCAGCTAAAAATGAAAGTTGCTAATAAAAATCGTATTGAAACATAAATATCTTCAATTAAATCCACGGCACAAATATTCCATTCTCGTCTTGAGTTATCCCTAAGATTTTACTCTATATATTTGCCAATCTTAGATTTCACATCACAATCTTTCCTAGATTTCGTGTGTATTATACTAAACACATGCACCCACAGGACTCTGTACACAACACACGGCCCGTAGACCATAGATTTTGGGAATTATACATATTTTTAAAAATTGGACATTATTTTATGGTTGAGATCGAATGGAAATCAAAATTAAGTTCTCAAACGAGGTCACGCTGGTAAATATGTACATTTCTAACACAAATGACGTTCACCTATCATTATTGAGAGTACCTTGCAAGCTGCCTTTCGGCGTATAGCAGAAGGTGCATGGACTTTGATTCTATTTCCTTAATCAATTACTTTCGCGAATATTCCGCGGAGAGAAATGAATTCTTAAAACGATTCGTTCCAGCATCCATTTCCCTGATCTTCATTGCAGTATCAGAACGGTCTATGTAACATGGAGGACGCATTATATCGGCTACATAAGCTGTCTACGTGCTTTCCCTGAACTTACTTAACAAGTTTATCCTTTGTTTAAATCTTCTATCTTCGAAAGATTCGCATCCTGCGACCTGAAGCAAGTGAATATCGCTCGCTGATTTATCGTAGCAAATCTTCGCAAAACGTGAAAAATTACCTTTCGCTGCACCTTTTCTAAATCCCTAATACAACACTTGTTGGCGGGGTCCCTACGCTACACGCACTTTTAAGGTGATGCCTAACTAACGCGAAATGACCGTTCGCGAACTTTTTCTTCGCTCTGACTGACCATACTTTACTGATGCTGTGTTTCTTAAGTTCTCCTCCACATTTATTAAGGATGTGGCAGACATTTTCGGATAATCGAATTCTCATTCAATTCCAAATTACGAAGAGTTTGTTATTGAAAGATATACTATTAACTCATATTTTGATTAATAAATAAATATTTTCCGTAAATTTTAAATATAACTTTCCATTCTCAAAACTTCCTCTTCTGCGGCCCAGGATCTTACTTGTCGCATACTTGCGAGCCTCCCCTATGTTGTTATTTAAGCTAATTTAACTTTCACTTTTTCTACTCCAATGTTCGCAATATCATACTCCTATTACTCTCAAGTTAATCAGGTAATTCATCAAACATAATCTGTAGGCAATATTTCTACTCTTATTATTGGATCTCATGGGAATTAGTGAATCTGCAGTAAGCTCTCCTAAATTACGGCAGAAACCTTTTTCGCGGTTTCCTACTAAATCTTACGTGCCTTAGAACCCTTGGAGTAGAGATGGGAAATGGTGGGCCCTTTTGAAAGTTCATTACTACCTTTTGATCACTTTCTAAAACAAATTCCCGTATTCGAACAATTTTGCTTCCCAAACCCAATTCTAATGACGCCAGGTGAAAAGAAAATGGAAATGTTCTCTTTCAGATCACTAAGCGAAAAATCACTTTTATCATATACAACTTTAATATTAAACTATTTTAATTTAGGTTATACGCAACTCAAGCGCGGCCTGATGGTTTCAAATGAGTCCTTTTAAAAAAAATTCCGATGTAAAAATGTTCCTACCATAGAGTGAAGATTGAAATAATACTGAAAAAACTTTGAAAAACAAAAGCGTGACCGCCTGAATTGTTTTTCATAATATAATCAAAGAAGCTAAATATTCATCATGATCGATCTTTCGATTCCTTTCCACTTGAGGGTTTGATCTACCTCCAAGGAAAAAACTCATATAGCGAATCATTACCCATCTCAATAATTATCATCTATTAGTTGCAGCGTAAGTGCTTGCAAATGTCGGTCATGTTTGCGTTCTGAAACGTCCAAATTAGGTGGGGGACCGTTACGTTTTCCAAGGCTATCTTCATTCACCCCGCCGCGAATTCGAGATGATTTATTAAGATCCGAAATTGGATGAACATGCTAACGTTCAAGTTCACTTCACAGATAATGATGATGTTGGTTTCTGAAATAAGAGTCGGTAATCGATTTTTAGCATCAGTGACGTGGATACGAGCTTCCATGATAGCTATCAACACAGTAGTGAAAGTGTGTTTTCTTTCGTAGATAAAAAGTCATAGGGTCCGTCTTCCATTGAAATTTCTTGCGCTGTAGACTTTAGCTTCTTCGGTGGCTAGAACTCTAAATTTTAAGTCCCTTTTTGTAAATGATTGTTCGATTGTTAAAAATATCCATTCGGTGTCTATTTCCTACTTTATTTTACAATACCTTTAGACCTCAATCGTAATTATTGGAACTAAAAATTCTCCTACACGACCAAAAAGATGGTCCGGCTTCATCTGCCAAATTTGAGGAACGTAAAATAGAATCTTTTATCTTACGCTGAATAATTCATTAATGTCGGAACGTGTCTGGATCTGCAACCATACAGTAGTACACGGTGGCAGTAAAATTTTATCCGTAAAGAGCGATGTCATGGAAAACTTGTAGATGGAGGTCTCATCAGATGCGACGATAGCGAAATTTTGATGAAATATTGATTATAACAAATTTTAGCAAAGTGAAATGAAATTCTAGAATGTTGTCGAGAGGACAGTGAAACACGACTGTGTATTTTCAGTTTTTCTTTCGTTTTCTAGCCTGCAGTATCCATATATCGCATCAATAAAACAGCGGATGGATATTAGGACAACTGTCATTCATTGTTAGAAAAATATAAGAAGGCAGTTTTTATAACATGAGAGACCGCAGTAATGGGAGTTTATTGACAAAATTCTTGAAGTCTAAGAACATTGCTAATTCTTCTCTCTATTTTCTTATTATTGAGACTGCTACTAATAAATAAAACCTACTTTAGATGATAACGAGAGATTTAAGTATTTAGATTCTCTTTCTTCAATTACGTCTACATTCACATCGAATTATGAGAATTATATTTCTAAATTTCAATCACGACTGACTAATGCATTAGATGCGTTGAAAATATTCATTTATTTGTGATAATAGTGGCAATTTTACAACTTCATTCTATTAAATATGATTCCTTGGATTTAGCTTGGAAACGTCATACTGGTAAAGTGTCTTCATTCAAGATTTAGTCGTCATACATTCGATGAAACACTGGCGAATAGCGAACCCTTTTGTAGGCAATTATGCTATCAGGATCTTCATTTAGCACCATCTGCATTCGGTTTTCACTTCTGGAATGTTAAGAAAAGATCAACCTCTCTCAGATTAAACTGCTTTCAATTTCTTGATTCGTCGTGATCCTCAGAAACCCCCATTTCCTTTTTTTAAATCACGTAGTTTATAACGGTGAATAAAAGGAATGTTAAAAATACGAAATTGAAATGCAACTTACTGTTTTTCATGCTGCCATTGTTTTTTCAAAGCGTCAGAAATCCTGCTCGTTGAGTTTCAACTCTGGAGATTGACATCCCCTAAGCTCCAATCGCTGACTTTCAGCTCTGAAAAATAACATTGCCGTAAAAATCTTAATCAATCGCTCCGTTCAATCGAAATCTTACATGATAATGTCAGTGCTTCTCTCTGCATTCTCAATCAGATATGTGGCTAGGTTTAATCCTTGAAGTTAGTCCTGGTCAATTTTTTTATGATTTGTTTTGTCGTTCAAAGAATGTATCTTGAAAGAGTGATAAATATATTTACATCTTATCTCGGCAGACGAAGAACAACACCAAGAGAGACATGATTTTTATAAACGCCCACTTTCCTAATACCACTGATATCAATGGCAAAATGTAAATGATAAATACACTTGTAAATTTGCTCACTAAGCTCCTCCTTAACGTATGTAATAACGCATAGAAAAGGAAGTACGACAAATTTGGTGCACACACTCCAAAAGGGTACATTATATTATTCAGAAGTAAATAGTTGCTTGGTGACGTCGTTATAGCAACAATGTAGCCTTAATGGCAAAGGATTTCTGGATCTGTGGTGAGTGCATAGAATTGTATACGGTCCGCCACTACCATTAACATTTTCCCACAACGATTATATTTTTCTTCTTTATAGAATTTGTAAATATTTAATAAATATATTTAATCACACGCAATTCATAATTAAATACCATTTAATAATCTTTTTGGCGGTTTTAATTTAAAGAAATATCTGTCTTTAAAGAGTTCCGCCCGAAGGCCGGTTTGAACCTCAACGCTTCCACCATCAGCAGCCAAATGTCATTCAGAGGGAATGAGGCTTATTAGGCAAGATGAGGAGTGAGGCAGTTTGCCATCGCTTTCTTCACTGAGATAAAAGTATCAAATTATTTTCATAATGATTTCTTAAATTTAAAATGTCAATCTCCATACTTTGGCATCTGAATTGGGCCGTAGGTGATTCTTGATGTCAGAGTGGACCGCTCTTTTACATTTGATAGCCTCTGGAATTTATTTATTATTTATTTCACACATATGTTACAGTTGGATTACTAGTCCGGTGGTAACAAATCCCCATTCCTCTCAATACAAAAATACACTCAGACAAAAGACAAATACCATAAGTTTACATATGTTATTTCCCATCCAAATTATCCAAACATTAAAACAAATTTTAGTCTAAATAAAAATAATTATATTAGTGCTAATATTTTACACCTGTTTCTGAATTCCTTTACAGTTTTTGGTAAGGGTTTAAGTGCTTCTTCAGGCAACATATTCCATTCCTTTATTCCTCGATTGATGAAGGAGTATTTAGCAATGTCTGTTTTTTGCTTTCTCAATTTAAATTTTTGATCGTGATCTCCTTTCGCTTTGTAACTTGGTTTTTCTATTCTTCTTTTTAATTCCTCCCAAGCATCACCGCCTGTTCTAACCTGAAATAAGCCCACCAATCTGTTGACTTTCCTCCTCTTCTCTAATGTCTCCCAGCCGAGGATTTCGAGCATTTCACTTACGCTGTCCATCTTCTTGTGCCTACCCAATACATATCTGGCTGCCTTTCTTTGAACTTTTTCAATTTTACTTGTATTTAATTTGTCGTGCGGATCCCAGACATTAGTTGCATACTCTAAAATCGGCCTCACAATTGTTTTGTACCCTAATTCCTTCGCCTCTTTACTGCTTCCCTTTAAGTTTCTCATTACATAGTGGAGAGTTTTAAGAGCTTTCGACACAACTTTATTTACGTGTGGTCCCCAGTCCAAATTTTTCGTTAGTGTGACCCCTAAGTATTTACATTCATCCACCCTTGGAATAATTTCTCCATGTAATTTATAACTAATCTGTCTTTTCCTTCTCTTGTTTGTGAAGGTTATATGTTTACTTTTCCTTGCGTTTATTTGCATTCCATTTGATTGAGCCCACTTCTCGATTAACTCTATATCTCGTTGAAGTACACTTGAATCATCCTCAGATTTTATTTCCCTGTGAACTATGTAATCATCTGCGGACAGCCGAATTCTGGACGAAATACTGCTTGGTAAATCACTTACATGAATTAAATTAATGTTGTTTTATCTTTGGAAATAGTAGTGATGCTTGATTCGTAATCTTAAAGTTACAGTCAACTTCTTTCTGTAATTTATCCTTACGATTAAAAGTGTACGGCACTCTCATATTAAATTTCATCTTGATTTTAAACCAATAAATTCTTGGGTCAACTACCAAAGAGTTTTACTTACTTTCGCCGAGGATTGTTTAATCGATTCCGAGAATTCCGAGAGAAATCCGAGATTTAAGAGTGTTGAATGTCTCAGCGCATATCTTTGCAACGAAGTGGTCGGAACCATATTCTAAAATACCATTAATTACTCAGTGAAAAAGCATTTATAAAAATACGTAGGTAACAAATGAAATCATATAGCAGTTTGAATGTATAGGTGAAAAACTATCAGATCGCGGGAATGAGTTTTTCTTGGAAATGTCAAATCATGAAAAAGCTAATGGAGGGTTAATCAGATCTGTAAATTTCATCGAATGCAGCATTTTCCATCCAGCGCTTTAAACGTTATCCTTCACTGATTTGAACGGTAAGCGAATTGCTTAATTTTCGTGATTATCAAAACAAAATTTACAGGATTATTGGAAAATACTATCAGAAGTGAGATGTTTAATGTAACCCCTATTTTAAGAGTTATCAAATGGCGCGGTAGCTGCGAAAGAAAGCGAAAACGACCTCTATGTCAGGGTTTTGCAAGGCTGGATTAGATCTTCAATAAAATGATAATGCTTTCGAAACGTCGGTCAGCAATATTTATTCGTATAGAAGTGCAACCATGTCCGTCGATCACGATATGCGATGTATCACAACAAACTCTAAAAATAACTTCCCGAAGAACGAACTGCTCCGCATCGGGTACTGACCTTTCTGAAAGAGATGTTTGCCGGAAGATGAAGCGACAAGACGACCATTTGTCGATACTCCAAACGCCGAGGTCGGACTGAATTATGTGTCGTCTCTTGCAGGGGGTGGTTTTGGGCACAAGAAAGGGATATGAATACTTGTAAGAATCGTAAATCTTTTGTCCCACTTTACCTCAAAACAGGCCATTTAAAATTAGTTTAAATTTATATCAACCTAGTAATTTAATTCTAAGAAATTCAAGTCAGTTAAGTATTCAGGATTGGGTTTATGCAAACTGACTGAATAGCGGAGATGAAGGTGAATGATTTTTAAAGGCATTACTATTTTCTAGAATTGTTTATTACATCTACATCTACATAAATACCCTGCAAGCCGCCTTACGGCGTGTGGCAGGGGGTGAAAACACCGGGCGTTCGGACTATATTTTTAGCCTATTATTATCATGTATAGTTCGCGGAAAGAATGAATTCTTAAAACGACTCGTCCTAGCATCTATTTCTCTTATTTTGCGCTCATTGTCGGATCGTCCAAGGTAGCAGGGAGGTCTCATAATATCTACTATATCTTCCGCAAATGTACTTTCCCTAAATTTATCAAGCAATCGCAATCTAGCTTCTAGTCTCCTATCTTTTATGGATTCCCAACCTGCATCTGACAGCATTTTGGTAACGCTTGCTTTTTTATAGTTTCCAATCAACTCCAAACCCGAAAATCGATTAAACTCAATCTTATGTATCAAAGGAAGTTTGCTTATTCATTTGGATTACACACATATGAATCAAATAGCCAAATTCGATCTCTTCTAAATAAGATTGAAATGTTCCGCGTATTCCACTTAAATTACTAAAGAGTTAAAAACTTCACTCGTTGTAATAATTCCTTTAAATGATCAATAAAAGACTAAATTAAATAATAATAATGAAAACGATACTATTAAATAGAATAATAGAGCAATGAAGATGAACGGAAAAACCCCCCTCACAATCAGTTTAGCACTCCAAAACTGTCTACTTCATTGTTAATTGAGCCCTAAGATTCCATTTATTTACATCAATAAATTCATGGTTGTTAGAAGTATCAAGGATATTATTTGTTTATTTACACATTAACGATAAATTCGTGAGTACCATGATAATTAGTCACATATCTACCGCCCTATCAAATTCACACCTTAAAGAATTAATTCATATTTCTTATAAGTCACGCTTACTACTAATATACAAACAGCCATTATCAATACTCGTTGACAACTTCATATCCAGTTTCTCTTCAAAGGGAAGTATATCTATTATTTTAAATTTGCCGAACCCGCATTTTTCAGTGCTGTGGTCATCTGATCACAAGAACGATTTTTCTGCCAACTCGAAGATTGTGGAACACGTGACATAACTCACACCCCCATCTCTCGGGACGCGGGACTGCGGCCTTAATCGCGACTTCAACATGCGTGACATACCGTTCTCCTCCCATTCGCGACATCTAATACGCTTCTGGGATGGCCTCGGCAAGTTAATGCAGATGAACGACAGATTGGTTTCTAGCAGATGAACTCCGAGAGTACCGAGGGAAACTTTGCCTTTTCCAATTCTCTTCCGGGATGGCTGTGAAAAATTGCACGGTATTCAGGACAAGGTTACGAGTCTATTCTGTACGTACGCAAAACTTTGATGACCAATCTCGATGCAAGGAATTTAATGACGCGTCAGTCTAAGACATTAATGATGTGCCTCTGGAACATAAGAACGCTTCACCGAAATGTTTCCTCGTTTGTTACGTATAACTTTGCTTATTAACCTCTCCTACTAGCCTCTGATATGCAAAATTAAAATGGATGTATTATTTCCTTATAAATCTTATTATTTAACGAAAAACGCTAAATTCTATTTTCATATAATCTCTTTTATTTATCAAAGCAACGCAAATTGCTGTCAGTAAAGATTCTTGTCTAAGAATATGCTTAAGTGTGTAAAATATCGGATATACCTTGCTATCTCAATATACCTTGCGTATTTAATATAAAAATCGATTATTAAGAATTAAAATAACTGAAAAGAAATTTTATGTTGGTACACACGCCAAGTGAGATTACGGCTTAATAGATTAATTGGTGCTCCCAGACCTTTGATCTATGGGAAAAGTTTAAATGTTTGTTGGATTTGCATTACTGTATTGCCTTAAAAGGTGCTGTTTTTCATTCTTTTTAAAAAAAGTTTTTGCTCACTCAACCTCAAAAAAGGTTCACTACCATCTAAGACCTGTGGTTATATTTTATGATATTTTTGTTCTTTTATTTCCTACAATTAATGAAAAAATACTTTTATCTAGAAAGCACTTTCAATTAGAGACCAGAATAGTTACCAGTGATACTGATATAATAAGACAGCGGTGAAAATCTTTTATCATGTCTGTCTGCCTGTTTTGGATATGTCATTGGCTTTAATATTATACCTTATATGCGTATTTTATGAGGTGTATGGCATATATTGTTGTCGGATATGAAGGAAGCGGTAAAATGGTTTGAGTGAATTATTGAGTTGTAGAAATTAAAAAAATGTCAAAATTGCGTGTTAAGCTAAACTTTCAGACTCCTGACTTTTAAAAAATGTATTTATTCTTTTTCATTTGATTATATCATGCGAGTATGGCACACATTTAAGCAGAAAAATTACTTGCATGATTAGTCAATTTTTTCGTGCAAATGGTATTGTTATTCGAGTGAAAAGAGGTATACTTATCTTCGCAGTTGCAGGCTCGCTTTTCAGCAGTATCCAATTGGCTATTAATAGGTCGTTGTCTTCAGAATAATTTCATAATTAACGCAACAGAAATAAAAATAATGGCTTCACAGACCAAGCACTCGCTGAGGAAATCGCTAATCTTGCACACTAAAACATTAACCGAGAGTGTGCTGATTAATGAGAAGCTATTTAAAGAGGCAAGTATCATCCCACTTATACGATCATGAAATGTAAGCAGCGTCATATCACTTACAATAAAGTGCTCATAAACGCGGCAATACCAGTTGCGTATCTGATGGTCACTCCCAGCATACAGCAAAGGGTGTATGTTGGAACATAGAGGTGACGCAAGAACAATCAATGGAGAATATTTTTATAAATTGTTAATAATTAAGAACTTACTCTCATGTATTGAGCCTAACTATATCCGAAATGTAATTTTATAAACATCTAAGCGTATGAATGAGTTATTTATAGGCAATAAACAATACGCAATTGATACCGTGACTCTCCTTAGAACGTTTTCGCTCCTGACATTTTTTCAGCATAATAGATCAAAATTTTTAATCGTCTTCTCAGTAAGTACGTATCCCCAATGATGCATCTAAAGTCAAACTTCTTTGGTTTCGCGAAATACTACTAATCGAAATTTTACCGTAAATAAATATTTCAAAGGACGGGGAAGTGTAAACCTTGTTGACTCTGGGAAAAACTTCGGGCCCTCCGTGATTTTTACAACTAATTTCACCTTAAAACATTTGATATAAACCATATTTAACGATTTTTCTAATCGTTAATGCTGAAAATTTTTTACGTTGTCTTCATAATTAATCCATAAATACATCATCTTTACAATGCATATTGCCGATTGACTTTGGAGGCGCGTTTCCTTTGGCTCCTAAAATTTACTTAGTCAAGACTGGTTTGCTTATACCTCACCGGCCCACTGATCAGCTCTTCTTGGGTCAATATCCACGTGTAGAAAACTTATTTCATTTCATGACTACAAATCGTATTGAGAATGACCGTGGAAGGCTCTCCTCTACTTATGAAATAATCCCAATCCAGTCTACTGTTTACTACTCTGAGAGCTACAATCTTCAAAGGAAGTGCGTAATTATATTGCTTTAAGAAAATATATTTTCAGGCTGAATTCACTATCTCATACTCTTTCCCATACAGGTGCATTAGCCTTCGCCGAACTTGGTACGGTAGTCCCGCGATCTGGTGCAGAATATGCTTACTTCCAAGAGGCCTTCGCAGGCGGAGGAATTGCTGGTGGAGGAGGAGTCGTTCAAAAAGGGAGGAAAGCAAGATGGGGTCCTCTCCCAGCCTTTCTTTGCTCATGGATATATGTCTTAGCTCTCCGGCCAGCGGAAATCGCGGTTATCGTGTTAACATTTGCAGAATACTCCATTCAGCCCTTCCTGGAACTTCCAGCTAGTCCCCACGATGAAGTCGGAGTGAGGCCCTTCTACTGTGATGACACTGTTGTCAAACTGATAGCTATTCTAGCAGTAGGTATGAAATCTTTCAACCAGCTTAGTAGATGAAGTTTATCTGATCCCATGACATTTGTCAGAGATTTATTATTTATATTCATGGAAATCGTTTACTTTGTAAATCATTGATGGACAATAACCACAAACTGTCGTAAAATTTTCATTGTTTCATTCAACAAAATCATCTGAACTTGTGGGTTCAGTGAAAGCTTGACTTTTCCATTTGGTATGCTAACTTTTTGCACGTTTCATTAGCAATACAAATGAGGGTTCCACTTTAAATGCATTCTAAAACAGCCTAACATTTGAATAAATTATTGTGATTGGTTTAATATAAGACCCAAAATGAAAGTTATTTCATATCAGTCATATCATGATAGTTCATTTGATCTTTAATAATAAAAACATGAAATATTTTATGTAATTTTTTTGCTATTTAAATGAAAGCCATGCAACCATTGCTAAGGGATGTAGATTTAACATAATCTCAAAGCTTTTCAGGGAGTAATAATCTTTGCAATAAAAAATACCACTGTTATGTGCATTCCTGATAAATTTACTAAGTCTGTAAATTAAAGCTTTTTTTCTATTAATGTGTTAAAATATTTTTCTTCACATTTCATTGAACAATCTGTCAGATCATATCCTTAAAAAAATTATTATAATTTTATTTTAATATTGACTAAAGTTTATAAACTATGTTCTTGATCAAAATTGGCTCTGTTATTCATTAAGGTGAATTCTTTTGACAGTAACTTCAACTAAAATGATAATAAAGGAATAACAAGTGTGAGAAAGTGTGTCCCAGTCATGTTGCTATTTTTCACACTGGTGTATATATATTCCTTTGGGATCAGCCACACGACTTCATCCTGCAAAGCATTACACCTTTCCTTAAAATGATAATTTTGTTTGTATTCTATCCACTTTTCATTCTATGAATAAACCAAATTGAGGAGTGTTTCAAACTGCACAGTCCCTTATGTGTTTCATATATAAATATATATATATATATATATACTTACAGGTTTGATGACATACATCAATACAGTAAGTGTCAAGCTGTATGTGAAAGTTCAGAATGTGTTCACTGTATGCAAACTAATCGTTTGCTTTGTTGTTATTGTTGGAGGAATATATGAGTTATGCATAGGTGAGTATGCTTTGAATAACTTTCTTTGTTACCTTATATTGTCACCTACTTATTTTCTTAGAAACGTTATTGAGAAAACTATTAAACCCTTTTCATCATTCATTTAGGTAATGTTAAAAATTTATCCAAAGGATTTGAAGGTACCACTACCTCAGCGAAAGATTATGCCTTGGCATTTTACAGTGGGCTTTGGGCATATGATGGCTGGTAAGAATTAAAGTTAGCATAATATCAATTACTGCTGAAAAATTCCATACTCTAGACCAGTACGGTTCCCAACAGGTGGGACACATTCCACTATTTAGTCCTACAAACCTGCTGTGGATGATTTTGAGAAAGCTAATGTCATTTTTAATTGGCTTTTCATTTTCTAATAATTTTCTTTATTGCAAATAAATCATACATTAATTTCACTGCTTTTAATCAACAAAGAAACTTTTTTTAAAGTATCAAATTACATCAATCATTAAAACAAACCCTCTATACATTGGCCAGTCTTGGTTGTTTTGATGACATGAAAAGTGGGACTTGATTGGTAATTTTGCTCTAGAGCAGGGTTGTCAAACCTTTTGTGAAAGGTTTTCGCTTTGCTATACTTTTTTATCTAAGGATACAAATGTCTGATATCTACATTCATATACCAAACTTTCAGAAGGTTTGCTAGCCAGTTTCAGACCTTCAGCATGCTGAATTCTAGCCCATGGGCCATATGTAGGAAAACCCTGCTCTAGAGAGATTGGCATAACTGTCTAGATAGAACTTAAAACAGATTTCATATTTTCAGGTGTACTGTGACAATTGTAACAGAGGAAGTAAAGAGGCCAGAAGTGTAAGTTAAAGTAAAGAATACACATATTTCACTATTTTAAACTTCATGCTGATTGTACTAAATTACTGAGAATTTTTTTGTTGTTCTTTCAGGAATATTCCTAGGAGTATAGCAATTGGAGTACCTCTTGTAACTTTGGTTTATTGTTTGATGAATCTTTCATACATGACAGTTCTATCTATACCTGAAATGATCGAATCTCCTGCAGTGGCCGTGGTATGTTTACATGAATAGTAGTGAATCAAAAATTCCTTCCGAGCATATAAATAAAATTTGTAATTGTGTCTTTTTATTGCTCAACAGAGTTTTGGACACAAGATACTAGGTGTCATGAATTTCATTGTTCCAATTGGAGTGGCTCTTTCAACTTTTGGTTGTGCTCTTGGCATTCAGTTCAGTGTAACGAGACTATGTTTTGTAGCTGGCAGAGAGGGACATATGTTACAAGCATTGTCATACGTTCATGTGCGTCGCTTCACACCAGCTCCAGCTGTAATATTACAAGGAATAATCACCGTGCTCTTCATAGTTGCAGGCAACATTGTGGAGCTTATTGATTTTGCCAGCTTTCTTGTTTGGATATTTTATGGAGGAGCAATGGTTGCACTGTTGGTGTTGAGGAAAACAAAACCAAATGTTCACAGGCCGTATAAGGTAGGGCTCTCAGCTAAGATTTTTGTATTTTAAGAAACTGTGCCAATTAGAAGACTTCCTCCATTTCAATTAGATTTTCATTTGCCAATGATCATTAATTCATTATTATTAATTANGTATTAGATAATTATTGTACAATAAGTGTTTCATACTAGTGCTGTGTAGTAAGAAAGCTGTTTAGCATCAAAATATATACAAATAATATTTAGGTCTTAAGAAGACACCCAATGCTAATAAAGGATTAAAGATATTTTGCTTTATTATAGAAGCTTTTCAGGCCTCTATGTGTATCTAAAGAGGTATCTTTATGATTTAATTTCAAGATTGACTAATTTAACTAGGAATCTTATTGGGAAGTGTATAATGGAATGTTAAATATTTTGAGTTAATTAGTACCAATGATTGTATGTATCACAGATTAAACAAAGTGCAAAACAATTTCCTTGCTTGTCTCCTGCAACTTAAGCAATTCCTTTTATTTTCTAAATATGTATACATTGCATTTATTGAGACTAAAATCAATGCAACATTTTATAATGTCTACAAAATAAGTTAAATTTATTTGATGAAGACATATTTTTCAGAAAAAATTTAATGCTGGAAATATGAAAGGAGTAATACTCTTTTTCATTCTCATCCTCTGCAATTGTCTTAATTTTCATGCTTCTTTTGTTCTTGATTACTTTCAGGTTCCTATAATCATACCAGTATTTGTTCTCTTAGTGGCACTCTACTTAGCTTTGGTACCGATAATCACTGATCCATCAGCTAAATATTTGTTTGCTGTGTTTTTAATTGGTCTTGGAGTGCTGGTTTACATTTTCTTTGTACAGAAAAAGAGGAGGTTATCCTGGTTAGGTGAGTAAGATTCTTGTAATTTATGAAGTAATGTTGTAACATCACAGATTTGATGTCCACAAAATACTAAGATCTCTCAGCTTTTTTCTCCCCATCGATCTGTCATTAACTCATTCACATAAGTGGTTTCCTATTGCATTAGTTACATGTGCTCCTTGTTATTGTTTTAATACATACTTTGTGATTATTTTCCTCCTCTGACTATAGCAATCTCTAAATTATTTCTAACTTAAACTACTGTATTCATTGGAGTATATGATGCATCTGTATACAACATGCTAATTCAACAGCATAATTTCAAGAAGAAAATTTTGTTAAAATTAATTAATTTAAAATGTTGTTGTTCTGAACTTTTTTAGGTAACTCATAATGCAAAGTTATTATATTTACCATGCATTTGAACATTTGATTTTGAATTCTGAAACAAAATATGAAAAGATAGGGAAAACAAAAAAGTAACTATTTCTTCAATTAAGTTTATATAAATTAGTGCTACAATATTGTAACACACAGGTAGAATTTCAGCAGTTAACTATAGGAAAAAGTGCATACTGTATACCAATAGATATACTACTTTTGTTATTAAATAAACTACTGTTATTATTCATTTATTAGAGTTAGTTTGGTAAGACCTCTTACCTGTTCATTTTTATCTGATTACACTCACAATTTTTGGGTATGAATTAAACTCTGCAATCCAATAAGCCTAGCATTCACCATTATCAGTCTGATAGTTTTGTCATTGCTACAGTCTTAGTTCTTTCAGACAGTGACATTGCATTGAAAGCCTTTCAATCTTTGCCTACATCAGAATATCATCTGCATTATCATCACGACTACATGGCACCCTGTTTTTAATCTATTTTCATTGTGCTGATATCATAAACACAGCTATGTAATAAATTATTAAACAGAAACATTTGAATTCAGAGTAGACCTTGCATTAAAATAGAATAGAACTTTTGATGAATGCTATAGGAAGAACAAGTAAATTTAAGAAATATAAGTTTAAATGAAAAGTAAATCTCTTTTATCAAGATTTTATTATATAATTTTCATCTATGATCATTGCAAAAAAAAACTATCCACAACCAGAACCCAACAACAATATTCTGAAATATCTCTCTTCCCTCATAGTGGAAAATTCCCATTTTTTTCTTGAATTGATGTCATTTAAGTTGCTTAGCTTATAATAAAACTGCTTACAATAAAACTCCATAGACTTGGCTTTGTGTCCTTTGACACTGGGACTCAGATTGCGTAATGTAAGACCCAAGTTGGAAATTTATTTAAAATGAAAGTTAGTAATTTAATACTTGACTGTATGATACCAACAGAATACCCCAATTTTTCAGTTAACTTTTCTATAGATTAATGTTCGCAAGAATTTACTGCTTAATCATGTAGGGCTATTAGTCATACACTGATTAAATATATCTTCATCTATCCTAAAATTTAGTTTTTTGCAATGAAATGCCTTCTAAATTGCAAAATAATTTGTTCCAGATTCATTATCTCGTACCATTCAAATTCTGCTGGAAGTTGTGCCATCTGAGAGCTCACCTGATTAGCAGAAAGACCACTGATCCTCAAAATGAGTGTCCTGTCAAATGCTCAATTAACTATAACGAGAGTAAATAATAATAATAATAGAAATGACATGCTGGCAACAAAAATTGTTCACATTTCTTTGTATATAAATTTTATTTTTATAAAAATCATTTGAAATAACAATTGTTTCATTACAAAAATCTGCTGTGAATAATTGCTTGATTGAAGCTATTCAGGCATGAAGTTAGGGTCTAGGTAATTGTATCCTCCATAAAATGATTCTGGAAAATAATCAGGATCCCAGACACCAGTGGTTGTCTTACCTGTGCGCCCCCTTATGGGTCGCATAAAATGCTTAAGTGGGTGAGGATTTTTGGAAGTATCTTGCGGTTTATGATTGACAGATGCAAAAGGACTTTGTGTGTTATCCATCATGCTGACAATGCAGTCAGTACAGAAGTCTACTGATTCACCAGCAGCTGTACATTCATCACAGTGCCACCTGGGTCCTTTGATTGGCTCCTCTTTGCAATTGTCACACTGAAATATAAATTGCAATATGAGATGTTTGTTTACTGATGTTTGAGATGTTTATTTTGAATGAGGTGATTAAGTTGTGAAGAAGGAATCACGCTAGTGACGAATAAAACCCTAAGAACTATCAATTGCTTCAGGCACAACTTAGTGGTAAGACTCCATAACTGAAACTTTTAGAAAACCATAAAAAAACTTTTACCCATGCCACGGTGCAGGTAAATTTTGTTTTCTTCTCTTCATAACGTAAAATACTAATTCTTACTTACCTAGATCAGATGGCTAACTATATATACCACCAAGCACTGATTTACTTTACTGTTATAGCACGAGTATTAGCAGTTTTAATTATGCATACAAATCACATACATAATAATAAATTACTATATTTAAATAAAATAGTACAAGAATAATTCATGAAAAAGACAAGCACTACATGATATTCTTTTGCAAGTAAATTTCCATTGTTTGCTTACTTTGAACCATCTGTACCAGAAAGATCAAAACATACGTAAAAGCAGATTGTTATGACCAAAGTAGATATTTAATGGTCAATTATCTAAACATAGTACAGTTATATAACGATTCTTAGATAAGCTGCAAATAACAGGTAAATATTTTTGCAGCAGGGAAAATTTAAAGATATAAGAAAAAAAACTTAATTTTCGGAAGCAATAAACCTATTCATTTCCAGCTGACGTGTCAGTTTAAGGGTATATACTGGTATTAGATAATTATTGTACAATAAGTGTTTCATACTAGTGCTGTGTAGTAAGAAAGCTGTTTAGCATCAAAATATATACAAATAATATTTAGGTCTTAAGAAGACACCCAATGCTAATAAAGGATTAAAGATATTTTGCTTTATTATAGAAGCTTTTCAGGCCTCTATGTGTATCTAAAGAGGTATCTTTATGATTTAATTTCAAGATTGACTAATTTAACTAGGAATCTTATTGGGAAGTGTATAATGGAATGTTAAATATTTTGAGTTAATTAGTACCAATGATTGTATGTATCACAGATTAAACAAAGTGCAAAACAGAATCGAGGAATGGTTAAATGGAACAGACCATTACTGAAAGTTTGCTACTTAAACTGAAGAAAGAAAAATTGTAACTGAATTTTTTATTTAAATAGATGCAATAGGTTAAAAAAGATTGGTATAAGAGCAGTTTTATGACACTCATAACTTCTGATGGTTATTTAGAGAAAGGATAAATTATATTTCAATCATTTGGAATGTCACCCAAAAAGTCCACAGATCAGTCAATATCAACAGCCATGCACGGTGGTGGAGTGGTTAGCTAGTTATGCTAGTGCTCAAACCCCAAAGGCCTGGGTCTGAATCCCAGCTAGTCAGATTTCTCTGGTTAGGAAATGGTTATGTTTGGTCATCAGTTGTTATTGTTTAAAGTTTAAGCCTCACCACTGTGAGTGTCCAGTAAACAGATGTTTATGAGGACATTGGGAAACAAATGTCTAAAATATGGAGAGGTGTTTACTTACTGAATTATTTTTATTTCATGATTTGAATTTAGAAGGATTATTGCTTCAGACACAAGGTCATAAGAGGTATGTATACAAGTTATTAACTTACCCGGTACCCTATATGTTCAAATTTTGAACCACTTGCTCTGTCTAATTCCTTCCTAATCCGCTTCAGAAGATCTAGTTTGCGGTATTCCTCAGAGTTTTTGACTTCTTCTGGTACAGTCACTGATGAACCTTCATCCTACAGTGAGAAATCATTAGCTAATTTGATCAAGAAATCACTTCATTGTGATGATCGACATTTGAACACAAAAGTAATACCGTATTTTCATCTTGGTCTTCTTTATCACTGACACTGTCTTCTTTCGTCAAGTACACTCGTCTTGGAATGGATGATTCATCTTCAGAATCAGATATGTTCATAGGCACATCATGAGATGGGAAAAATGTTGAAGGTCTAAACAAGAAGTGATTGTTCCTTTGGTGTTTGTGCAGTGACTAAAAGAAATGGAAATCAAATAACCTTTAGCATATATTCTAAATTGGTGCATTTATTTAAAATATCTTTAAAATTTTATAGTTAATCAATTTGGCATTGAAGAATTGCAATTCTTTTTAACTTGTAGTATTCAAACTGATTGCTCTTTACCTTGCGTAGTTGTGATTCACCCTGGAGTCGTGGACACCTCCCAGGAATAGGCAGACCAGCTTTATGAAGCTTGATAAAGTACTTCTGAACTCTGCTCTGAACTTGCTTTGCAGTTCTATTTCCTTGAACAAACAATGAAGTTTGAAAAAAGAGGTCTCAAATCCCATTCTTAAAATACTCTACTGGTTGACAGATGAGCCTGGTCATCAGACACACTAAAGGATTGAAATATATTTAATTTACTATTTTTAAACTAACCTAAGGCGTCCGCAATTTTTCTCCACCGCCTCGTTTCGACTTCTTCAGGTGGATATTCTATAAGCAATTCCTCCAGTCTACGTTGTTCCTCAGACGTCCACAGCTATAAGAATATTTAATTTCTGAGTAATTTTCTCTTTATCCTAATAACATTAATTGGCAATTTGCCTGATATACCTGATTAAAAGTCTCCGGTTTAGAGTCATTGAACTCGCGGCCTCGAACCAGAACTTTTGAGCGTTTTTCTGGAGGCTCGCCCTTGCTCTCACCTCTCGCGTTTGCATTTGTTGAGCTTTCTCCTTCATACACTGCTTTATTTTGTATTTGAGAAATATCAGGGGGAGGAGGAAGGTTGTAACGACTCCAGTCTATGTCTGGAAGCTGAAATATCAGTGACACCATATCAAAATAATCATAAGGAATCTGTGCACAGTGCTCAGAAATCTATGCTAAAATAGTGCTTCAATAAAAATAGCTTTGAGGAATGGAATGGAATTTGACAGCAAATCGCTACGAAATTTTGGGAATACCGGAATCTTCGAATAAAATTATCCTTAACAGTTTAAAATGGTTGATGTAAAATTTAAAAGGTGGACAGAAATTCTCAAGTGTTACCTTTGGTAAGGTTTGCTCTTCTGGAACTCCAAGCGATTCCCCAGCGGCCAGTCTAGCCACAATTGCTTCAGGATTTTCTTCGGCTTCTTTTCTTAGCTCTATTAGTTTCTCAATTGCCTACAGAAAATTTCTAATGAGATATAATTAAGTAAGTAAACACCGTCAATACGGTTTTTTAACTTACCTTTACCGCATACTCTCGCTGCGCTTCCAAAATCACTATTACCCTCAGAATTTCGTGGTAATCTTTATTTCCTTTCAAAGCAAGCTGGTCAGATTCAAAGTAAAGAACTCCAGGATCATCATCATCATTATTAGAGTCTAAATTTTTTTCCTTCGTCTCAAATTCTTCGTCTGATAAAAACTTATAGTCAGCACCATCGCTTGTGCCTTCCATTTAATTTTACACAGCTAAACTTAGCTAAGAACTCTTTAAATGCTGTTTATAAACAAAACTTTTCATACCTCCTATAAAATTCACTTCAAAACAAACAAATGAATCCAATAATTCGTACATTTCGTATTGCCACAAAAATAAATGAAGTTCGATAATGATATGGAGGAATGGGAGGAATCAAATGAATTGTGGGTGAAGTGTTGGAAGGGATGGAGCTATTCTGTGCTGCAATGATTGTGTGTTTAAAGAAAAGGGAAGTTTTTGCAATGGATTCTTGGTCAATGTTTTGGTGCAATGGATCTCAGCCCTGACGGTGCCTCCAAGGAAGGAAAAGGAAGAAGTTAGCCTGTAATTTTGTGAGTTAGTATTTTTATTTCTAACTACTTTTCCTCATCAAAATGATTTCAAATTTCCTCTCTTTTTCCCATTTTCAAATATAAGTGAATGTATTTGTTTTAATGGTCTTAAAAATTAGCTGTTAGTTTTAAAATACAGAGGGAATCGTTCACTGCGAACTTCAATGAGGATTGAAAATATATTAAATTTAAAGGTAGTATAAATGATTTTATCAGTTTACCTTTTCTCGATTTTGATGCAAAAACAAACAATCTGTTAAGAACCAAATTGCTATGTGTGATATCAGTTAATGCTAGGACATAACGAGCATGAAAGTTACTTGTGAATTTCAACTGAGGAACACGTGGACTATGGATTTTTAGCCATGATTTCTTTCTTTACTCATTTTATATATGGTCTATGAAAATAAAACTGCCTTCCAGTCCCTCTGGTGCTCAAATTATATAATTAATCATCGATTAAAATTACATAAATAGATAGGATATTGCCGCATTACTGTCGTCGTGTATTTACCTACTTATTGATGAGCTTGCCATTAGTAACAACTGATCGTGATAGATTCAAAAAACATTTCAGTTTCTCCTGATTAGAGCACCATCTCAAAATTGCGAGAATTAGAATTTTATTACTTTATCCTAAAATCATTTTTAGTTTATTGTGATAGAAGTTTGTGACAAAACCTAGTCACTATTGCCCAATATTTTAAGCTAACAACCCCCTTGTGAATGATTCCCGTTGCTATTATCTAAATTTGAAATTTCCAATGAGGAACTGGTAGACTAGCATGGAATCGGTTATTCATTTCATCATCAACATTGTCATAATCATTCAGTATTTGCTGAGAGTAGCATTGTATGCCAACTTGTATTGTATGAACAACATTAACAGATAAGAATTTGAATTATAATTTCATTATTTATTCGATAATTCAAGCAAGGTCTTAATAAAAGTACATTCATTTTTTATTCAGTAATAAGGTAACAGAATTGATAAAGCTAAAATACGATCTTGATGGAATGCAACTCCTAATTTTCTCAGATGAATCAAATTTTTGCTGTTTCGTTGTACTATTCCTTCTTCTTTGAATATTGCCGTAAAGTATATTTTATTATTAGCACAATAATTCTGAAGGGAAAATAAATAAGTAAGATAACATCAAAATTATCAAGGCATGGATCATAAAATCAGAAGCATATTCCTAATTCTTAGAAAGAAATTTGCTCTGCATTTTTGTCCTATAAGTTATTTTTTGTAGCATCTTTTGCTTTCTGTTAATTGTTGTTTTACATGTTTGAAAATTTTACAAGCTTTGAATTTTGGAAAGATTTTATTTGCTAGTCCATCAGTTTCTCTTCAATTTCTTTGGAGACTTTGTTTTTGATGACAATGCAAGTATTTTTAAGCCATAAAACATTTTACGCCAAAGTAAGAATACCTTCATTATCATGATTTTCAGGTTAATAGGTACTCTTCTGTTAGATTTTTCCATCACTATTTCTTCAATTAACTTAAGATAATAGAAACATGCATTTGTATATATTCTGAAACATATCCAGGTACCTTTTTACATTTAGAAATGTTCTCCAGATGTCACTTTCATTTTGCAAAGAGCTACAACTTTTAATGTGATAATTCAATTGCAATTGGCAGTTTTACTATTTAGAAAAAAAAATGATATCAAGGAAACCCTTATCATTTTTGTCATTGATATGCTTATTTATGAAACTGAAAGCAGTGATTCGAGAAACCTTTTTAAGGGAAAGGAAAATACTCCTTAGCATTTTTAGTGGCAATAAGGTTAGGTAGGTTTTAAGAATTTATCTCCTTGCTGCAACAAGGATTAGATTCCATTGCAGTAGGGAATGAGGTGGTCCTTAACAATTGTTATACTGTCTTTTTAATGCTAAATGAAATAATCTCCTTTAATAATCTTACCTATTAACTTACAATGTTATTAACTTCATAGTAGTATTGTTAAAAGTGCTTTGACTGGTTGGGTTATATTGCACATAGGTCCCCACCAAGAACTGAACCTAGTTTAACGCACCCACTTAGATATCTGGAAGCCCATAGTTAACTTCATTTGTCGTTATTTTTTAAATATGTCGCATTCTCAGCAGACATGCATTGTCATTTGTTTGTTATAAACATCTTGAATCCATCAAATGGTTTAAGTTTCGAGAGTTATTTCCTGTCAATAATCACTAATTCATTCAACTCTACTGTTAGTCAGAGAATTTTATATAGGAATGAATTCTAGAGAGAATTTTAATAGCTGTTAATTTTTCTTTTGAATGAAAGTGAGCTAAATTGTTTGCTGCAATCAATATTTACAAAGTGTCATATACCATTTTGATCTGGAGATGGTCTGTGGGTGATTAGTTTAAGAGTTTTAGAAAATCTTGCTTTGAATGTGGTATGAGCTTTGGAAACTGCAGTATTTCTATGTTCCCTGGAGTATAATATTTTCAGTATTTTTATTGGAGAGAAGGAGTTTCTCCCTAGTTTCTATGTTTTCTTAGATAGTTTTGGTTAATGCAGTAAAATCTCAATTTATGAACTCCTTCATAATGAAAATATTCTGATAATGCTAATTCAGACTAATCCATTTGCCATTGTTTGATTCTTCCCTTTAGAATTGCAATAATTTCAATGCACCTCATGTGCACTAATGCATTTGTGCATATTGTTTGACTACGGGATTAAAATATGAAGAGAGTTCATGACAGGCCCCCACTAGTTATATAAAGGATTATTATGTAAATTTGCAAAAGATTGTACATTAAAACTCAGTTAAGAAAGTGGTATGTAAATTAGGACTGATGATTAATAATTAAAAGCATCTGGATGGCTTACTTTTGAATAATTCGCTGAAAATTTGTTTTACATCTGAACCAAATATTAGTGTTGAATTTCAATCATAGAGGTAATTTAAATAAAATCAGAAATGGTCTACTTATAAAAGTATAGAATTCAGAGAGTTTTGCAACCTGTTCAAATTCTAATTGTTTGCAGACAAATGTGCAGCCTTTTCAGAGTAATTACTGTGTGAGATGAAATTAGCCTGTACTTCACTATTAGTAACTTCTTTGAGCTCATAAATTTAAGAAGATTTGGCAATTTTGTACAGGGTTTGTTATCTCATATTAAACTCAGAAATCATAATTTTTTCTAGTTTTTTGCCTGAACAAATTTATGGGACTACTTATCTTTAATTGTAATTCTGTAGTAAATGAATGAAATCATATTGTGACATTTTATATTCTCTTATAATTGTCAGTTACATTTATATTTTGATAGCCCTATATATTTCTACAGTTCGGTATATATTATACATTTTAATTTAATCTTGTGCTCTTTACAATGGGGAATAATGTAGCTCTAAAATAATCCTATGTCCATATTTCAAAAACATTTTCTTCAATGCCTCTCTTTAAAATTTGAGTGATAGATTAGTCATGACATGGTTCTATTTTGTAAGTATGGTTATAATTTAAATTAGCTTCGATTAACCTCATGGCTTGTGTTAAACTATGTCTATGGCCGTGTCATTTTAAGTACTCGGCCCAATGGAAAACTAATTTTCATTTTGAAAGCAATTTTCATCTTCACATTATGCATTGGTCATGTGTTTCAACTTTGTTGCAGTTCTTCACTATTGTGTGGCATTTAATTCCTGTTTTCATTTTTCTATAATTTCAAGTAATTCTTGAACTCTCATTTTCAAAGTCTAATATTTGATGTTTTGTGATTTCTCATAATTTCTCTGTTAAATCTTGATCAAGTTTAAATTCTTTATTTACTGAAAGAAGTTGTGAAGTTTCCAGAGTATTCTAGAATTTCCAGAAATTTTGTTTTAACCCTTTGAAGCCATAACAGCTTGAAAAATTATACTAAGTCCCCAAGATTATTTAGTTGGTTAAATGACAATGCTGTTTTCTCATGTTTCATAATTTTATTATTTCAAATCAGTTTTTGTCCTCTGTACTTGTATTACCAGTGATGCGTCTTTTCAGTAACTATGTTCACAATAATTCAAAATGAAAATTATTTTTGTTTTGATTATATATTGCTTGTGATATTCTTTGAATTTTTTAAATTCTAGTTATCAAATGTTTCAATCGTTTCATGTAATCATGTGTATCTCGAGTTCAATTCTGAAAATATCGAGTGATAATTTTTATTATTTCTTAAATATTGCATGGTAGTTTAATTCTTGTTATTTTTCAGTTTCATGCAATTATTCTTGAATTCCATTTTCTAAGTATTCTTTGTTATTTCTTACAATATGAAGTTCATCAAAATTTAAGTTTGAATTGTGAATATAATAAAAGAATTCGTCAAGTTTCCAGAATATTCTAGAAGCTCTAGAAATTTTGCTTTAACCCTTTGATGCCAGAACAGCTTGAAAAATTATACTAAGTCCCCAAGGTCATTCAGTTGATTAAAAAAATAAGTGTTTTCTCATGGTTTTTAATTTTATTTTTCAGATCAATATTTTGTCTTCTGTACTTGTATTCTCAGTGATCTGTCTTTTCAATGGCTATGTTCATAATAATTCTCACTTAGAATTATTCTGGACATAGCCATTGAAAAGACACAGACCACTGGGAATACAAGTGCAGAAGATAAAATGGCTGCCACAGCTGCAGGAAAAACAATTGAATTTTTGAGCTCCGAGATAGGCCCAGGTTTGACGTCCCCTATTGTACCAAAAATTTTGGCAGGTGAGGAGTTGGACATGTTCACAATGAAACTTGAAAAGGTCTTTTCTGACATTTCTTTATTGATCTCTGTAATAAAATGTACACTTCAAAATATTTGCAATAAAGCACATTAAAAATATAATCCTGGTGTCTTCTTTGCTGTAATTCCTCCATACTTCAGCCAAGTACATATTTTAGTTAAACCTGCAGTAGAAGTTTTAGACAGTTTACAAAATGGTGATTTTGCAAAACAGTATTTGGAAGAAAATAGCCTAATATGAAAATTACATTTTTTCACTTTGAATTGGAAAATCATCTGAAAATTGACAAAAGGCTATTGAACTCTGCAACAGCAGCAAGGTATTGGAGATTCCATATAATCTGACAAATAATTGCCCTGATACAAAATTTTTTTTTCTGTTTGAATTGGAAAAATTATCTGAAAATTGACAACAGCATTATTGCTTATTCATCATGGCTTATTGAACTGTGACAGTAGCAAGGCGAGATGATAAGACTCAAATATCAATTTTTAAACTCAAGAGAGAATATTTTACAAGACAAAATTTGAAGCAAATTAATTGCTATTGTCTAGTAGTTGAAAACAAGTGCTATGCTTCAATGAGAGCTTCTAGAATCAACTACTTGAACTTCTCGCCATTAAGGAGTAAGCCATTAACACGTATACAATTAACAAAATTTACCAAAAACTAAATACCAGCAGATTATTTACGGGTAATTATTTGGATTTCATCCCATTCATTAAAAAATGTTTCTACGTAATTTTTACAATCCAAATATACAGACAACAGCAGAGTAAATTAACCCGAGCATTGACAAAATTTACGTGAAGAATGAGCACAAAAGTTAGAGCAGTAAATAAACAGTAACTAGGTTTACGAAGTTCTATTTGAATATAAATTCAGTAAGACGTTACAATCACCAGAGCCAGTTTCGGACAACTCATGCGAGGGAACCACTACACGGCGCATTAAACGGAGGCTTATGCGTTTTAATACTGAATTATGAGCCCATTTAACGTCAAATTTTGGGAAATTCACGCGTAAAGAATAACTTTGAACAAATCTTATTGAACATTGTTCATTGGTAACAGTCATCGCGTCGCTGGAATGTCTGCTTTCCAGGCATTCCGGAAAAAGGAACCTATTAGAATAACCCTTTTTTCACACCCTTACATGATTGAATGTCGCATGTGATCTCTGATTACAGAATCAACTCCCAACTTTTTATTGGAAATATGCGAAGTTAAAGAATTCACAATATCCCGGCATTCATTGATCAAACCCGCTATCGCAAAATAAGTTGAAAGAGCGAAGGAGTCAAGGAAATCAATTCATCTATTCCTGTGCTTTTGACTCACGAGGCCCTGAATCTGCGAACTAGAGTCTAATGCCCATGGTTGCTTCCCGGTACTAAAAGTTCTTTAGGCTTATGGGGTTACTTTCAGGATAGGCCCACGGAATATACAAGCTTTAAGTACAACATTAAACTAGAGAGAATTTAGGACTAAAAAAAAGAGAAGAGCTACTTTGTAGGTTGAGTCTGATGGTTAACTACCTCGAAAGCCCAATGCTCAAATGCGTATACATTTAATTCTTGATTGAATTTTAATTTATCATTAACGATAAGGTAGATAACAGGTTGAATGTACTGCTGATCCCGAAATCAGACCAAAATGTTTATTACATCAGAAGCCCATACATCAAAGCAGAGCAGATTTTAGAACTAGAATCTTAATACTGGAAACCGAAGGTAATAAGTTTTAGATTTAGGAAAATGTAAAATCTAAAATTTCTATCCCTCTAAGGATCACCTGGTCAAATGTATGCTCCATTAAACAGAAACGCTCATTCTCGAAGGCGTGCTGTAAGTGGCAAATGTATCAAATCTAAAATCGAGACAAAGCTGACAATCTAGGAACGTCGCAATCAGAATGAAACAATTTAATCTCTCTAGTTGACTTTTAAAAAGATCTTTAAGCTAATCTAAGATTTAAACTTCAACGTTTGGGTAACCAACTCGCGAAGACGGTATGGCATTGCTTACATAAAAATCCTGCAATGAACTTAAACGAAAGTACAGCTTAATTGACGAACACCTCGCGGTTAACTCAATTTCCTCACATTAACAAATTCCCGCAAAGATATTGGTAACTGATGAAATAAATACCGTACAATTAAATTAAAGCACACTTCTACCTAAATTAACGAGGAACATTTAACACTTTGAACACTAATATCCTTAATAAGACTCACGAAATGAGACGATCAGTCGTCTGCGATACTGTCTTCAACGTTAGGCAACGTCCTTCGTGCGGCAGCGATGAGTCTCCAGGCAGAGTAGAACCGCAACCTTCAGCAGTTCACAGAATAGAGGACGAATTGGTGTCCTGCAAACCTTTTTATGCTCCGTCATCAAATAGGGGTGGCAAAGTAGGGGTAATAAGAGGTGGGGAGGATTGGAAACTACTACTGTGATTACTACAATTCTTAAATAATTATCAAATAATACGAGATTTATTAAATTCAATATTCGGCATAAGTTTTAAAGAGAAAATATTTAGATTGAATAAAAAACTACCGTTAATTATTTTCTAGATACTACCTACAGTATCGTAACTGATATTAATCATTCCTCTTTGAAACGGCTAAATTTAATACTGTTTGAATAAAATATAGAAAATTAGTTGACTTTCTTTGATTTGGTTTGATTTTTCGATTTATATAAGTTCGGTAAGTCCGATTTTAGAAGGGGGTCGATGGTTAAAAATATTACTTATTTCCGTCAGCCAAAGGGCTAAAAATAGCGCAAGAATTCAGATTTTTGCAATTAATTTCCTTAATGCACTTCCAAATAGCCGTTCCATTGTAAGGTTAGTTAATTCGAGTTATAATGTAACGTCTCTGAGTAGTTTGCCAATTTTTTTTCCTAAACCTAAAAATCAAATTTATGATACCATTTCAACTCCGAAAACATTTCAGGGGCTATTTTAAAGAGGTGCAGTCGGTTCTGAAGACAGAGTCTAGTATGTGTTCCAAGGTTGAAATATACTAAATACTTCAGAATGTAAATTTTGCTGAAAGAAGCCTCCAAACTAAGAGATGAACATATGGAAGATGAGTATCAGCGATTAGAACAGAATCGTATCCCATTGACATATTGTGTTTTTCAAAACCTGCAAAATGATATTGGGTTTGATGAGACTGAAATATGAATTTCCATGAATGGTTCGCAAAATATGTATGGGGTTTAAGTGGTTCAGTAATCTTTGAGAAAACTTTTCAGCTGTATCTTTTTAAGGTACTTTCCAGTTGCATGTTCCATGCATTTTCATACATAATTTTTGACTCATACTCAGGCAATTGAGTGTAACAACAAACACAAATGTAACTATAACCAGGCATAAGGAGGTTTTATCACCTCCCTAATCAAGGTGTTGTGAGGAGCAGAGTCCACCCATAGAAAGCCATTTGAATGCCTTTAATGCAGAATGAAATTGTTGCCAATGTACATGAAATTATAGCCATTGTCTGAAAAGTTACATAAGGACAATAGGAAATATATTTTGGTATGTATGTAAAATAAACACAAGAGAAATGTTTAACTGATGCATCATGCCCAGTAAATCTTTCTCTTTAGACTAAGTGCAACACAATAAAACCTTTTGCCTAAAAATGAATATATGATCAGAGTTGATTTGCTGTAGTTTGCATGGTAAGTGAAGTGTAAGATTGTTATGCCTTATAAATCAATAAAGTAGCTTTACGATTCTAAGTTTATGAGAGTTGTACCAATTGTGTTAACTCATCCTTAAAAATAGTAACTTCAATGTCTTCCATAATAGTTGCTCAACAGCTGGCTTTTTCTCTGTCTTCCTTACCAAAATTATCAACCATTCTATAAGGAAGTCATCCTCTTGTGTGGTTTATTCTACCTTAGCTCTGTCTCACAGGGTGGTTTCAACCACAGACTTAGCCACTCCTCTCAATGGAATTATTCATACAATTATATAAACGTTGCATCTAGTGGTTTTGTTTGAACATTGGAAATTAATACCAAATAGATTTCTTAATGAATCAGTCCATTACAAAAGCTGTTTATCACATATTCCTACAGATTATTTTTCTTTCTTTTGAACAATCCATTTTGTTAATTACAAGTGTCAATATGATATTGCAGGGGCAATACCAATGCCATTTCATATAATTTTTATTTTTGAATAACTATAATTTTTTGATTATTGAAAGGAATGCAAATAAATATTAATAATTTTAAAAAATCAAGAAAATTAATAGGCTCATAGGCAAGTATTACTTATATTCCGTTAATGGTAAGACCAGTTCTTTTACTGACACAGCATCTTCTCTATTCTATGGTCAAGAGCAAAGCAATAGTGCTTCATGAGCAAATGTCCTAGCCCCACCACAAGTCCTTTGCATTCCCTTATGTGCAAAAATATGTCAAAATGCACAGAGCAAAAAGAAAACAGCGACAAATGCAAGAACAGAATGCTGGAGACAAAGTAAGGGTAAATAAGTAGGTAGTATATACATGTACCAATGCAGTTTATAAGGGGGATGAGCCTATGATTTTAGTTGGTAGCTAGGGCCCTTACTTGTCACTGACCTTCAAGCACCTGTTGCTTTGCTCTCAACTATAGTTGATTAATTACCTTGATACATAAAAGAGTGTAGGGTACTTAAATAAATCTAAACAAAATTAAATTCTTACTGAGCAAAATATAAGTAGTAAGAATAAAAAAAATATATTTACCAACTATTCATTGAAAGAAAAGAAAGTAGGAATGCGGCTGTTAATGAATTAGAGGTTTAAAAACACTCTGTAAGCCATATTTCAGAAAGCGGAACTCGCATGAAGAGACAAATGGGAAGCCATTGTCTCTGAAATGCACATTGGGACTTCCCAGAAATCAGTAATCCAGAGCTTCCTGTTTGTCTCTTAACGTGAGTTCTGTCTGCTGAAATACGGCTTACGGAGTGTTTTAAGTCTTCAACTATTCATAACCTGATTTTTGATATATTCTTATAATTTCTCAAGCTCTTTCAGTAAACTTGGTAATTCCCATGTCACACCTTTCTCCCACAAATGCATTTTCCTTGGATACCAGTTTCTTGGAAGTATGGAAATGTATGTAAAAATTTACAATATTAATCACAGAAAGTGCAATTAAGACTTTGTTATGGTCCCATGCTAACCTAGTCTGTAGTGCATTTGCTTTTGTCTAAAGAGGTCCTTGGTTTAATATCTGATAGGGACCATAATGTTAACCCAGCATTATGTAAAATTGGGAAGCTATCTGAACCATTGCATTTTTGAAAAGTCAGTGTGAGGCAGGCAGAAAGTCAATAGACCATGTATCACCCACAATATATGCCTATTGGACCCCATAAGACTGTTTTTTCATGGATTTTAGTTTTTGTGAAAATGTATTTACTTAAGGCTGTGGTATAGGTACTCGTATAAATTCATTCTTCATCTTAATGAAGTAAAGTCTCTGCCAAATTACTTGATTCCAGAATTTTCTTCTGAAAATAGAAATAGCATCAAATTAGGATTACTAGCTAGATTAGTAATTGTTTATGGTTAGACATGATGATTGAGTTTGTTTGGTAGGAAGTCCAATTACTGATAAGAAACAAGCATCTCTTTGAACGTTGCAAAATATAATGGAGACTTGATAAAGAAAATGTTAAATGAAAATTGAAATTCTATTAAATTATGGTTATAATCTATTTTTTCCTCCAGGTACACATTTTTGGCCTCAAAAAGTTGTCTGAGTGCAAACTTGAGAAAAAATGAAGAATATTAGTAATTCACACTTCATATGGAAGTAACAATAAAGAAGATTGTGTGTTTGTTGGTCTCACAGTTTTGAGTATACTAGACAAAATTGGAGTCATTACTAACAATAAGAATTTTCATTACATAGAAAAAGAAGATTATAGTAAACTTTCAATCAAGAAACCTTAAGGGATCAAATTGTCAACATGAGGTTTTCAGTAATAATCAAAGAAAATATGAAATAATTGTGTTGATGCTGAAATTTCTAAATAAAAACATGGTCATTTTATTCTGCAGCTTTGGATTAATAAGTATTATGCTGTTTCATCTGGCAACTTGATTACAAAAATTTTAAAATTTTCTGAAATTCTTCTATCAAAAAAGGATAGAAGTTTTAGAAATAATGCTAATATTTCTCTGATCAACATTATTTTAAAATAATTAATACGAATAATAAAAGAAATATCTTTCAAAAACACAAAGAACAGAAACAAAGTGTTACATGACTCTCAGCCCAAGGTTCTAATACACTTCAGGATGACCCTGACATTGAGGTCACTGTAATCATTATTGAGCATTGTTTTGGAGATTCAATCCTCATGGCAAACTGCATCTAAAGAGCCTACACCCATTATTTTCATTCATTTATTTGTATATACTTAGCAATTTGGTCTTTTGGCCATGTGGCTACACTAGAGAGGAGTATAACTTACTTGATAATTTTGAACATAGCATTTGACCAAAGAGAGGAGGCACCCCACTAAAAACCTCCTGTAGGCAATGAATTATAATTTTAAAGTTAAACATCAAGAGTTAACATATTATAAAGTAATAAATTAAAAGTGACGCATTAACAAGTTGACAATGAAAAAGTTATGCTTCAAAATTAAAGAATTAAAAAGTTACACTGTAGAGGTTTAAGATTCTGCTACTTTAGACATTTGAGTAAAGGCTGCTAGATGGCAAGCTAGAAAGATGCTATGAGTGGATGGAGTACAGTTATTACAGTGATACTGCAAGTCTTGTTTGTGAAGTGTCATCCCTTGTATGTATCTGGAGAGAATTAAAGTGTTTACATACAGTTATGTTTATGTGCATCTTACTTCATTTTAACTCCTCAAATTCCCACTAAAATACAATAAAAGTAAGTTATGCATTAAGTTATATATTATGACATTATATAGATTTTTCATACATAGCAACATTTTATTGCAAATATATGTTTTTATTTCAGTAATAAATAAAAAATACATAATGAAGCACTTAAGTATAATACAATAATTCCTAGGTTATCAATAAAAGGAATAAACCATAAGGTAACATAAAGAACTACTTATTGCTAGATTTAAGTCTCTTTATGAAAGCTTGCTTTTTAGGCATTGGCATGAGGAATATGCCAGGTAAAGCATTCCATTCTTTAACACCCTGTTTAATTAATGAGTATTTTGCTATATCTTTCTTTTATTCCTAGATTTTATACTTATGATTGCCAAGTCCAACAGAAAAGGAAATTTAACCCTGGCATGTTTCTAACTGATGAATCATTAACCTTATACTGTTTTAAAAGACAAAACTACTACTGCGACATTTTCACAATATATTTCAGACAAATTAATTTTTCGATTACAATTTTTAAGAACTCATTTTTTAAACCCTAAATTTCCAAAACTTTCAACATTTCTCTCCCTTACAGGTCAATCAGATTTCTGTCAGTTTCTGTAAATGTTTAATCCTCTAAAATTGGAAGAAATTGGCTGTGGAAATAAGATGGGTATAGCTATTTTTTCAAGCAAGAATCATTTGGTAATGTCAAACATTAGTAGAAGGAAAAAGATTCAAAGAAAATTAAGGTAAGTTATGACCAAGAGGGAGACACATTATTTAGATAAAAAATTATACATACAATATATACTTTTATATAACTTGATCTCATGTAAAAGTCAAGCGCCTGAAATTTTACTCAAGATTTCCACTTCTTTTTCTTTCCTTGTAAGTTCACTCATTTTCCATAACTATAAATCACTATTAATTTGCTTTCAATTATTTAACTTGTATACTGTCCTAAATACCTTTTCAAATGCATATTCTGAAGGAGCAGGAACTTAAAGATATAATTTAATACTGGTGGAATTAAACTCTTGTTATTATTAAACTCATTAAATATTATGAACTGTAAATTGAATCTAACATTGCATTGTTTATATGCAGCTTCAAGTTGTGTAATTTAGCACTTTTCATACACATAAAGACATAAGGCAAAATTATTACATTTTAGCATGCTCCAGATGCTGATACTCAATACCTTGGGTTATGGCTCATAAATGAATGGTTCATTCCAATGGTCTGAAAGGATACTATATCAGTGCTACTCAACTCATTTTCTGCAGCAGCCTGGTAAATTTCACACTAAGCTAGAACTAGACGGGTTAAATGTATCTAACACTGGTATCATTCCATCAAATGTCATTTGATTAGCACTATATAGATCATAGACATACATGTCATACTTTGTATTAACTGTTGTTAAGAGCTGCTATCCTCTTCTTTTTCATTTATAGGAGTTTTTTCATTTAAACAAATCTTTCAATAGCCACCTTTTCCATCCTAATAATACTGCATTAACAAATAGAATCATTCATAAACATACAGATTNGCTCCTCTTCTTTTTCATTTATTCATGTTTTATTATGTTTTTTCATTGAAACAAATCTTTAAATAGCCACCTTTTCCATCCTAATAATACTGCATTAACAAATAGAATCATTCATAAACATACAGATTTGTTATTTTATAAAGAAACACACAGTTACAAATCAGGCCTCTATTATTTCAGATATCTACCAAACAAACAAAATCTGTGGCTGCTTCTTTTCTATGCATAACCGTGAAAGATGATTGTCCCATATAAGAATGAAATGGACTCAACTTCATGGTTCACAATAATAGATGAATGAAACTTATGTGAATAAAGAAAACCATTTTGCAATTGTATTTAGGTGGTGACCCAGGTTTTACCAAGATAGCAGTATGTTATATGTAAATGGTAGTAGCATGTAAATAGTAAATGTAAATTGTGATGGCATGTATGACACATGTATATAACAGTTAATGTAAATGGTGATAGCATGCATGATACATGTATATAACAGTTAATGTAAATGGTGATAGCATGTATGTTGGATGTAAATTGTATTTGCAATAACTTATAACTGCTCTCTATGGGTTGCTTTCTCAGGCCATACAAGATAGCATTTTATTTACACACCAATTTACCAATTCAAAATATTGCTGGGCAAGAACTGGGCTTTGGGCCATCTCTGGGAATGAAACCTATGACAGCTTTCACTAAACATGAATGTGATACCTCTTTGGCTATCTGGGAGTGCAATGAATGAAACTTGCTGATTCACAATTCTTCAAAACTTTAATTTAAATATTTTGGATAATCTATAGGTAAAATTACACTTATGCATACGAGTAGATAGTATGACTTTTACTAACACATACATTCTAAAATCATGAAGCAGTTTACACTCCATATTGTGTTTTATCTGATTTCATTGAGATCAGAATTTAATATGATGTTGCAGCACTTTACTCCAATTTCATAAACTTTTTGATCTGGAGAGGGAATAAGAACACAGTGTTGCTTCATCGAGAATAATCTTTATAGAGTTAACCATGTTAAACTTAGATAACTGAACCACCTTAAGAAACTCATCAGTGTCTTATGATGGCTCATTACATTCTATCTACAATCAATTACTGTTTATTCAACAGAACTATACTACTTGATATTTACTTAAAAATATTTCTAAAAAACGTTGAGATTTATGCTGCTGGTTTTATTTTTCATTATTGCCAAACCTTTAGATTTTNACTCCTAAGAATTATATTGGTATCTAAAGTTAGAATTTTTATGTTAAATTGAAGCTGAATATTTATGAATTTATCTCAAAATGAATGAATTTAGCAAATGAAAATGAGAAGCATTTTAGTGTATGGATAGAGTTATTAAATTATTACCAATGTACATCATCCTTACCTTACAATGTTTTCCCTCCAAAAAAGCAGTACCCTGACTTGTTCTGGACATAGAGTTAAAATAAGAGCAGATAAAAATTATCATGGAGACCCAGAAAAAAGTTTATGATGCCATGAAGAAAACACTTGTTCATATTGGTTTCAATAGTTGAGAAGTATGGAAAATAAGTCCATATTGGTTTTAATAGTCGAGATTACAGTTGCAATCATGCTTCAATTTTATTGTATTGCCTCAAATTAGAGCTTTTATGCTGTGGAGGTAACCATTGATGTGGTGGGTGAGCACAGCTGTGTGTACAATTGTTAGCAATAATTTGAATGTAACTTTGGGTGCTGGATTAGAACAGGTATATAGGAGAATTGAGGAATAGAAAGATTTTACATAAATTGAAAACTGGAGAGAAAAGCTAATAATTATGAAAGAAAAGGAATGTAGAGAGAAGTATAGTGGGATATAGATACCCTCTTTCACATAAGATTTAAAGAATTTGTTTTAGGATAGTTTGTCACATAATTACATTCTAGATTATTTTATCATTTATGTGTATCTATTGCCACAAAATGTTCTTGAACTATCAATATTCATATTATTCATAAAATCGATATGATCAGGCGTTACTTGGTGGAAAGCCATACTAAATGAAATTAAAATCCATCGTAATTTTCCACAGGTTTTATTCTGCGACCGGTTTCGTAAGAAGGTCTTACATCTTCAGGCCTGAAGATGTAAGACCTTCTTACGAAACCGGTCGCAGAATAAAACCTGTGGAAAATTACGAAGGATTTTAATTTCATTTAGTATGGCTTTCCACCAAGTAACGCCTGATCATATCGATTTTNTATATTAAAATATTTAGGATGATTTGATAATATGGATTAAATATTTCCCATTTTGAAGCAATGTAGAGAGATACTCAATCTTGATTTCTCAGAGAAAATTTTCAATGTGAGTTTTGTCGTCATCTCTAAAGAAAGGGACAGATTACTTTAAGTAAATGGAATGTGATGGATGCGAAGAGAAATAGGAGCTAATTAAGTACTTATAAAAGTTTTCTTGAGAAATTGCTTGTACAATCGTTTAATTTAACTAATGTTTTTTTTATTATTGAAACTTAATGCGTATTATTACGCTCAGATGAACAGTTATCCGATCAATGGCTCTTAAACGTTGGTGTGTTTTTCGGATCGTTCGCATGTATTTTGCGTATTTGATCTTTTTTGGTGATATGCTAAGCTGTGTATTAGTTGCTTATCGCGGAAGTATGCAATAGATGAAACGTCAGATATAACACCAGGATCTAGAAATTTGACAAGAGGAGAGGAGATTTCAGACAATTTCCTTATCAACTCATCTCCAATGAACTTTTAAGATGCTATTTTGTTCTGATAAGTGTAGTAGGTGTATAATGACCGTAGAAAAAATTCACAGACTTATTTTAATTCATGCTTATTTTAAGATCCTCGCCAAATTGCTATTTGGAGTCATCAAGAGAAGGACGCCCCTTGCCCCTTACCCCCTGGATCTGCCAATGAATAAATACCGCTCATTTGTGATTCGGGAGATAAAGAATTGTTTACGCGCAGCCAACTTTTTGTTTTCAGTGGGGGAGCCCCAAGATATTCCGTTGTCAGTGAAAATAGGTCATGCGAATATCCTTGGTTTTAAATCAAGGCGTGGATCTCTCAGCTCGAGACGCTCGGGAGAGGGGATATTTATAAGAGATTAATAGAATCGTCGGCATAGACTTCGAATTTGTAAAGAGAGAATCGTCCATGTCTCAGCTTCGGCCAGAGCATTCCATTCAGTCAAATCATACTCGAAAAGGAGATAAATCTCATTTGCTCTCGCCTTCAGAATATAATTACGACATATAATTTAGAAGTAAACCATAAAACAGTAAAACGACGTTGTTTATTGAGGTTACTATTGAGTTGTTTATTGAGGTTATTGAGTCCCATTTTGTGAAGATATTTGATAAAAATCAACGTAGCCGTTTCATATCAGATAAAGCGTATGCTATGGATAAAAGTAACCATTATCGAGCTACGAATTTTCGGGATATTTCTTGAAAAGTTATTTATTAATTAATTATCATTCGGGATCAAAGATCAAAGACTTTCAAGACTCTAAAATTGCGATTTGACAAGAACAGAGAACTCGTAGGGGTTACCACGTAATTGTCGTACTCGAATCTTCGGTTACGAACTACTACTGGTAGGCAGCCTGATTCGAAATGATGTCACATTCAAAGGGATACTCCACCCGTGCGACCACGTAAGCAAATCCTCCCGAAGCCGTACGGAAGCGCACATTGTTTCTCAACGGAGAGTATAATTTATATCGTACACTAAACTGTAATAATTACTGAAGAAAACGAAATTCAATGTCATATATAGGGGTTCTGAAGAAACATAATTTTATTCAAATGATATTGGAGATAGGTTGCTGAAATGCAGAAATGAGTTCCCTCTGTTACTCTTTAGCTGAAGGAAATTTATAAAACAAACTTAAATATCTAAAGACAAACTTATTATCGCAAATTTACCAGCTACTCATTAAATCTCTACCTAATTAATCCTCTACATATGAGATGATTTATAATTGTAGCGTTATACCATATCCATCTGAAAAAAAACTGCTGTAATCTCTTGCATTATGCTCAACTACAAGATGAATAAAATTTTGGAGGCGCCGGGCATCGATCCCGGTACCTCTCGCATGCTAAGCGAGCGCTCTACCATCTGAGCTACGCCCCCAACTCCTGCCTTCCCTAGTTATTATTAAGAATTAAAAAATCATTTGGCATTCCATTGGCAAAGATAAATTGACGGAGTCACCTTCAACACCTCGGTGTGGTGTCTTCTACATTTTTTCTGGAAACCTCTATGGTATTATTTTAGCTCTTTCAGAAATATTTTGTGAGCTTCCAGAATATGTTATGGGAAAAGTGTCTGTAATTTTAATACAGTTAATGTTAATACTGATGATAATTGATGACTTTTAATACTTTCGGAAAAACGTTCAAGAAATCCATAAAACATTTTTTCGTGTCAATGACTCCTAACTAACACTATCACAGCCTTTACAAAATCTATAAAGTTTTGGAGGCGCCGGGTATCGATCGCGGTACCTCTCGAATGCTAAACGAGCACTCTACTGCTACGACACCAGTATACAGTAAAATAATTTAATTAAAAAGAAATCTTGTTGATAGGCCAAGTTTAATACAGACCTTAAACGGATGTTTTTACCGGAGCAAAAGGAAACTGTTTGACGCTGGAGCGAAGCCGGAACCGAGCCAGAATTTAGCGTTTTCAAAGACCACTCACGTACAGGGACCAATCTGAAAAGATAAATATATCAGAAGGAATTATGCTGATATGTAGTACCTATTTTCAGTGTCCGAACTAATGTAAAGGAAGTTAGGAATGTTCTTTTGAGGAAAGTAAACATTTCATTTCTTTCATTCTTTCCGTGAAAAATCTAGATATTCTTGAAGGTCTGAAATGAAACTCGAATATCTTTTATACTAACAATCACTACTATTAAGAACTATGTTTAGTCTATACGAATATGCCTAACGCTTTCGATTTCGCGGGGGAAACTGTTAGCAGTGGTCTAATAGAACAGAATCTGAACTATGATGAAGAACCTGGCACGTCTACCATTCTCAACTTTCAACACCATGTTATACCTCCACCCATGTCCTCCACACCACTCCTCCCGACCTACCTCACACTTTTAGTCAAGAATCCGAAATTTTACTAGGGGACGAAGCTGATGATTTTCCTCACTGCCCATCCTTTAGCCTATTTCTCTCCTCGCTATCTTAATGTTTTTCTTGATGCCTCGGGATGCCTCAGAGCTGAGAAATTCAGCTCATTACAAGCTCCAACTGTTTAAACCCGTAGATTAAGAAGGCAGCTGGTCCCATTTTAGTTTTTCTTCCCTTTGGCGTATGCTACGTATCTACGTTTAACTACTATGTCCTTTCTATGACGATGTGTTCTTACAAATATACAAAACAACAGACAAGTTTATCTACGCATTTAAATGGTAATTATTTGAATTTTCGATTTTCATAACTTCCACTTTATCTCATCTCTGACTATTTACTTCTATTAGTATGTACATACTTAAAATATACTTCATGTTTTGTACATGACTGTAAAATTATGTAAATATGTTAAATTATGTAATATTGATTAATTTTAGGTGCTGATATATAATACCCATAATTCCATTCATATTAATGTACATGCTTCGACTATACATGTGTATGTGTGGGGGCGTAGCTCAGATGGTAGAGCGCTCGCTTAGCATGCGAGAGGTACCGGGATCGATACCCGGCGCCTCCAATATTTTACTCCTCTCGACGATGGGCATTATTTTAAAGATTACCCCGTTCTTATCTTCATCAGATACATTTCTAAATAAGTTGAGATACAGTATCTGAGGAATATCGGGTTGTTTTGGAACAGTACGTAAAACTCAAATATTTTTGCTGTGAGCTTGAATAAAGTATCTCCAAGATCTCCAAGAATCTCCAAGAAAGTCAGAGGGGCGTTTTGCAGAGTATTCCAGTATTTTCTCCTCAGCAGATATTTTTACGAATATTGCGGTATAGGGCAGATGCAGAATAACTACATTCAGCCATAAGTAAAGCATATGCGAATGTCAAAGATATTTAAATGTTATTAAAATATTTACGCAACTTCTGTTGGACAGTAGAGGGGGCGTAGCTCAGATGGTAGAGCGCTCGCTTAGCATGCGAGAGGTACCGGGATCGATGCCCGGCGCCTCCATATTTTTATTCCTTTTTTACGAACTGATAGGGATGGTTAAAGGACATTATCTCGAAGAAAGCATATGTAACTGAATCTTCAAAATGGTTAAATTTGAATGGAAGAAATACTTGAGCGATTCTTAAAACTAGAAGTACTAGAACATTTTAAGTTACCAAAAATTTATAAAATAGCGGAAATATCAACAAAGTTTTATAATTAAATTTTAGAGAGCATAGTATTGACATGGCCTCACATGCTCTACCTGTCTCTATCATGGACACAGACAACCTTAATCGATACTCGAAAGTCTCCCCATCGTAAGTGTTGCATAACTCAAATTTCATTCATTTCGTTGAATATAACTGCATTCAGCATGAATATATTGTCGAGTACAATATTGACTTCTTTCCGACTGCCATTTCTGGTGGTTCATAATAAGGGCAGTGTGGTTAGAGTCGGGACCGATTTTCTAAGGAGTCGGAATCAGAGTTGGTGTCGGATAAAACTTACATACTCTCTTAGGCAGATTTGAGGACATGAAAGAAAGGGGATCCAGTAATATTACTCTTTTGCTCGGAGCAAATTTTCAATGTATAACATTAAATCTACCACGTAAGTTGTATTACCTTGTATGTATACGTATTAAAAGTTGTTTGCAAAAATAGATATATTTATAAATTTTTATAATCTGGAAGTCTGGGGGTGTTGGAGCTGGGGGTCGACTGTTGAAAAACATAGGAGTCGGAGTCGATGCTTTGGCGACCCGATTCCACAGCCCTGCTCACAGCCCTGCTCACAGCCAGGCTCCGATGTCAAAGTATTTACGTCCATGAGCACCTCTTAAAGGCTCATGGTCTGCAGCCTCATCGTCCTCTATCTCAAACATGGAAACGTAGTTAATTTATCTTTGCAGCATATGTATAAGAATGGCAAAAGAACACTTAATTCCTAAAAATAATAACAGCACGTCATTGTAGGGGGCGTAGCTCAGATGGTAGAGCGCTCGCTTAGCATGCGAGAGGTACTGGGATCGATGCCCGGCGCCTCCAATATTTTACTCGTCTCGACGATGGGCATTACGTTAAGGATGACTCCAGTTTTTATCTTCATCACCATCATATTTCTAAAAAGATGAAGTATGAAAAAGTCATAAGTTGAGAGACGTAGAAACGAACATGGAAATGTAAAAGTGAAACTAAATTCGAAATCGATCTCGATATTCAAAATTTTTGAAAGATAACGGCAATCTTGACGAGGATATGTGATATATAACATATTTATCTAATTTTTACCTCCAAGTGTTAGTGTCAAATGAACATTTCCATTTGATGGGTCATAATTCATAACATAATTCCTTTTCCTTATTCAACTATACTTATCACTCTTTTTCATCGAAGGCAAATGGCCATCTTGTAAGAAAATATGAGCAAAAGCGATGAATAGGTGGAAGAAAAACTTCTCTTTAAAGCTATTGTCTCGTCTTCCGCGACTCTGAGACAATAGCTCCGACGGTCTTTTTAAAAGATATTATGCAGAGTAAAGGGGACGGAGCTTCTGACATCAGCGTGTCCTAAATTCATACTTAGAGGCTTTTTCCACCACTGCCCACTTCCATGCTGTCCTTCCTGACACTGAAGGAAAAGGACGTTTGGCACCAAGGAGGTCTTAAACTGAATATAATGAGTCACTCGTATATTAGGGGCAAATCGATATAAATAATATTCGGTAAATACGACAGAAGGAGCAAAAAAGAATTTTTGCCATGCATTGGTTTTGACCACCGACTAATTTTAATAAAATCAGTCGAAAAGAAAATTGGAATCTTATCTCATTCAAGATGAGACTTATATCTCAATCTAATATGGACAATGGTTAAAATTATAAATTATTTCGAAAAATCCATCTCTTTCCTGTAAAATTATTACATTAAAACCCATCTCAAGGGTTCGTGTTCTAATAATTTCCCAGACGGATTGTTTATTTTTTGGGTACAGCTTCATCTTAGCGATAATGATGTTTCCTTTTTTTAATGTTATAGAATAGAAGTTATTCAGGGCAAAAAGTCTCCTCTTACATCTAACCCTTTGTCATTTGAAAAATGGATAAAGATAGAGAAAAATAGCAATAAAAATAGAAAAGGAAGAAACTACAGAGTGCATTAAAAAAAACTAAGCCCAATACTTAAGAAAAAATGTCCACTGCAAGAAAACACCCGCAGGAAGGGGGTTGTGAAAAACCTGCGAAACCTACAGATAGTGATAGCTAAATTTTAAATTAAAAATTCAAAGAAAATAAATTTCTGTAACCCGAAAAGAAACATTAACAGTAAAAGGAAAAAAAGCGTACAATGGTATGGCAAAGTGTCCATACCAGAAGAATTTGATCAATAAAAAATTAAATAGGAACAATAAAAACATAGAAGTTCAAAATATACAAAAAAGAATACAATATTGATAATGTTACAATTCAATAAATTTTCAAAAAGCCACAAACATGAGATCATCGAATATGGATCGTAAATTGCATAAAAAAGGCAGAAGTACTACAATAAAAGTTACTTACATGTTAAAAAAATAAAAATCATAGTAAGAGAGTGACAGGAGATATGGCAGGATAGTAAGAAAGATATTAGTAGAGGTAGGATGTTCCTGGTGATTCTTTAATAGATTACATTGAAAACCTGAAGAGTGTTGGGTTTGGGTAATCCATTCGAAAGGTGGTCCTTTAATTCTGCCTTTGCTTACTTAAGAGAGATTGATGACATTTTTTCTTAAAGCAAGCGGAATAAAGCGAGGACATAATTTCGGGAGGAAGTGCGTTCCAAAGATTGCAGGCTGTGACGATGAATGACCCGTGGAAAATTTCTGTTCTGTGTCGAGGAATACGATTTTGAGGAAATTCTTTGACATTTCATAAAACTTTGCGTGGCTTAAGACCACGCCGAAAGACAGCTTACAAGGTACTCTCATAGACCACAAACAATGTTTCTCGATAAAAATAAGAATACTTTGCCATTGGATACTATTCCTAATTTCGTGCAACCGTTCCTTCTTATTTGTTAAAATAAAAAAGTGAAAGCGTCAAATGAATTACCTAGTTTTATCTATCGGGAAAATGAATTTCTTAAGAGATAGTTCGGGATCTTCGTCCAAAATCGTGAAAGTTCTGTTTTCTGTTGGTTTCGCAAGAAGAGAAGATCGGTAGCAATGTAGTTGTGGAGCCACGGATAAGATTAAAGTGTTAGACCTCGTAATTGACGAAGAAGTTCTCCGACGAGAAAACGAAGAGAAGTAAAATCGAGAGGCGTGCTGCCGGCATTCAAATAGTTTAACAACGAATTTAAACGGTGGAAAACGAGCATCATCTTCAGTCATCCGTCATTCATCATCCTCTGTCAACCGCACCATTGTGTACAACTTGGAAAGTTTTTCTGGTCCTGTTTCTTCCTGGATGGTCCAATGAACGTTGAGCCCGGGTCTATTCCTTTGTTAAACTCTTCGTTAAATTTTAAAAGCGTCATGATTTTCTTTTTAACCTAATTTTGCCTTCGAAAGCGATGAAACGAGCTAAGTTTATTCTATCCTTAGAGGATAGATTAACCCTATCGTGTGATTTAGATAAAATTATGAAATGGTGCGATGATTGGCAATTAGAGGTCAATGTAGATAAATGTTCAGTAATCAACTTCTTCCAAAGGAAAAATAATGCCAACGTTTTATATAATATTCGTACAGGCTCCGAGGGCAAACTTTATCAGCAGTAGAAACGGTGAAACGCCTTGGAGTAACCCACACCAATAACTTAACCTGGGGTAACATCCGTAATATATGTGGTCGAGCGCATAAGAAACTCGGAAGAGAATTGTCGGTAGAAGCGAAGAAAAAGTCCGTGAGCGATATTATATTGCGTTGGTCAGGCTTCACCTGGAATATGCGTGTAGTGTATGGGACCCAGCAGAAAAATGTTGTATTCGGGAACATCTACATCTACATCTACATAAGTACCCTGCAAGCCGCCTTCCGGCGTGTGGCAGGGGGTGTAAACACCAAGAGTAGAATTACTTTTTTAATTTATTATTATCGCGTATCGTTCGCGGAAAAAAAGAGTCTCTAAAACGACTTGTCCTCGCGTCTATTTCTCTTATTTTACGCTCACTGTCGGATCGGGCAAAGAAAAAGTACAGCGAAAGGCGATACGTTTTGTAAAGAATTGTTACGACAAGTCAGTGAGTGTTACGCAAATGCTTCAGGACGCGGGATGGGAATCTTTAGAGGACAGAAGGCTTAAACAAAGGATAAATTTACTTAATAAATTTAGAGAAAGCACGTTCACAGATGACATAGCTGACATAATGCGTCCCCCATGTTATATAGGCCGTTCTGATACTGCGAGGAAAATCAGAGAAGTAGATGCTAGAACAAGTCGTTACAAAAATTCATTTTTTCCGCGAACGATACGCAAAAGCAATAGATTAGTGAAGTTAGACTCATGGTGCTTGCACCCCCTGCCACACGCCGAATGGCGGCTTGCAGGGTACTTATGTAGATGTAGATTAAGTGATGACTGTTGTACAGCATACGCGCACATTATTTTTTTTGTATATCTGATCGGTCTCTCCTATCTTCCCCGTTTCTCCTTCAGTGGGACTTGTTCAGGATGAATTTTCCGTTCTTGGATCATGTCAGACGTTTTCGCGTCAGTAAATGGCCCCTCCCACCGGGAATCGGACCCGGGGCAGATTTCTCCGAAAGCGAACGCGCTGCCCACTTGGATATCCGGAGGCCCCGCATACAACACGCGACCGCTTGGGTAGGTGTTCCTTGACTAGCTCTACCTATGGTGGAAGGACTAGAGAGTCTCTAGTCTTTACACCATATGCTCTACCTTATTTTCAAGTAACGTGCATATAGAATCATTCCTAATATCGCTTTGTTATCGGGTATAATTTGAAAAGACGTTTTGTTAAAAGTAATAGAAATATGTGTATGTTTCAACTCTTTAAGTACTCTCTGCGTGTATATAAACATCTCAAAATAAATAATAAATATATAGAAGAGACATTTCATAAATTTATAGCGGTAACTCATTGCACAAAGCTAAAGTTTAGCCTTTATAAGCTAAACTTTAGCCTTCATAAGCTAAACTTTAGCCTTTATAAGCTAAACTTTAAGACATTTGGCCGCGAAAAGACCTGCCGTACGCGCGAGTGTTCGTGTTACGATTTTAGGCGCGGCCGATGAAAAAATAAGAAAGAGTCGGTTGTGAATGTTTTCCATTTCATTTTCAGAAGAGGCAATAAACGAGGCGGGAAGAATAATTATTTAAATAAGCACACATGTTTCAGGAAGCCAGGAAAAGGTCGTACGTTCCCCTCCTCTGATGTAGGGCTCAAGCAGGGGGGACCCGATCAAAATTATTCCTATTCCATACCGCAGTTGCTTGCGCCATACTCTTGTAGTGATAGGAAAAGTCTTTGTTTACATTAGGCCTGAGATGGCTATCGAGGGCACTCCGCGATTTCCGAATCTCAGAATTCGTGTTAACTTAACCTTGAGAAAAATCTTAGCTAACCCGAGGTGCGTCGAAATGTTTGCACACCAGTGACCCGGCGGAGTGTTTGATGGCGGATGCGAGTGGTTAAGTGCGTGAAGTCCAATGATGAGAAGAAATCTGCACTCGAAACGGAGGTGGAATGATCGATTGAGTGGATTCTCGTAAATACTACGGAGATTCTCAAGGTTCCATCGAAATTCCCTGCATTTGGCCGCACCCTCTCTCGCCAAAATGCGTGCAAACCATGACTGAATACGGCCGCGGCTCATCTGTGGCTGTTGTTTACTCGAGCGAGATTTGAGCGAACTTTGAGATCATCTTTTCCTTGAAAAAACACCTCCTCACTGCGACCAATGCGACTGCCAAATCAGCATCAATCGCCTTCAGCTCGAATGTGGTAAATATGAAACTACCCGCAGCTTGGTAGGAGTCAGTGGCGACATAGGTACAACGCTAGGGATGATCCCGACTCAATAAACAAAGTATTGAGCCTTTTCAAGAAAACTGGGCAATTAAAAAAACTCTGAACACGTACCTGATGAGGTGATTTGATTCACCTCCTATAGGACCAAACCAAAATATTTCAAAACTCAAGGCCTCCCAGCACTTCATAATACAGTTTTCAAATGCACACTGGCAATTACGCCTGAGGTGAAGATGAGGTCCCAATGACGCCAGTGAGTTATATCAGAGACTGAAACTTAGGTAAACGGTGCAAAATAACCCTAGCCGTCGATGCACCTTAAATAATTACTACTAATACTACTTTTCTTTTGCTTATTCTGAGGCAAAAGTTCCTTAAGTACGTGGTGCGTATCTCGTACTTTCAACTTGAACAGTTTCAGTTCGAAGCGCGGACAGGGGGCAAAAATTCTGACGGAATATCCGCTGATGCATTCCATATGTAATTAATGTTATTATGCTCCAACGTTACAACGTTTTATTTTCATGTTGTATCGAGATTTAAACGTTTTTTGGCTCTCACTTTTAGAGGTTACGCAAAGTGATTCAAAGTACCATTTCAAATTAGGCGAACGACTTAATATTTTCTTAAGACTTTGCCTTGAAATCTTCATTTAACGAATAAATAATTATCAAATCATTTAAAATAAACGCTCGATAATATTCGAAGAAGTTGCACAAAGATTTTAAATATAAAATTACACTAAATTCATTTAAAGTAATATTCATCTCAATCAAGAGTTCAAATCAACCCAAGAAAGCGGAGGTCAGATAAGATCTTCTGAAAATGACCATAATTAACCTTATGGAATGGAATTGACCACTGATGGTTAAGTTAATCAATATTAGAGTTAGGTAAAAGCTCCAAATAGCCGTTGTATACAACGGATATTTGGAGCTGGGTGACTCTAATGTCTTACCACAGCCGTGTTCCTTTTCGTTATAGATTAATCAATATTGCAAAAAATCCAAAAACCATCAACAATGTGATACTACCCATTTACTACATTTCGTCATCCACGAAGGTATTATCAGGGGTAAATACAGACATTATTCTGCCTTCATCATTTGTTTACCCCTTGATGATGATGCCTTCATGGATGGCGAAATGCGTATTGGGTAGTATCGCATTGCTGGTAGTTTTTGGAGTTTTTGCAAGGTTGATAATTAACCTAATGTTAATTTTCGTAATTCAAACACTTTTTATCCAGAAAAAAAATATTTCGCACTATATCTTGCATGAAGATGTAATGAAATTCCTGTTGGCTTTACGAAAGTCAATCGGGAAGGCCATTCTGGAACTAAACAGTTGAAATGCATTGCGTTCGTCGTAGATTTGACGACAAGGGTCTTACTTTTTAGGGGTCTTTTAGGTCATAAATTACCGGAATATCCGCAGAAAAGCAATGAATTTTTCAGAAAGAAAAATTCCCTAGGTAGCAACATCACATGAGATGGTTTCATATGGAGAGACGATTCGGCGAATAGGAGATAGCGTTGTCTCAGCAAGCAAGTCCAATTTTCCACCGTTCATGCAATTTGAATGTAAATATTAGGTACGAAGTTCCTACAGGATCGAATCGAAACTATTCTTCCAGAATTAAATGTTTACCTAAGTCTGGAACGCTTGATGTTGGAGCCACCACTGTATCCGGATCTATTCCATTCCTCCTTATTTATTTTATTACACGCATTATTATGCACTGAGCTAAGTTGCTTCACCAACGAGTTAACGAAAGGAAGCCGAACCACTAAATCACTCTTTCAAAGTGAAGTTGTGACATCAACTTCCCATTTGCTAGCAATATTTTATTGCAACTACTGTTCTGATTTTAGGAATAAAATCATTTTTTCGATTAACCATTGCTGTGTTCTGGGAAAACCATCTCGCGGTTCAGCAAAGATGGAAAAAGACATTTTACGACGAATTTTGCAAATTCTGTATCGTGAACTCACGTTCTTACTTTGTGATCAATTAAACGTGATACTTAACAAATATTTCTTATGGTTCTCTTTATCTATAGTATAAAGTTGAGTATAATTATATATATCGGCCTTTGTTTAAGCCTCGCCTTTAAGGTCAGCGAATTTACGTGTCTTAAAAATAGTAATGCTTTCTTTAATGGAAACAGGAAGACTAAAATTCTATCCATTATAATAATTATGTTTATTTAAGAACACAAACATCAATTCCTTATCTGGATGAATCCGACCTCCCGGGACAGGGAACGCCAGCACGTTAACCACTCCACCACGGCGGCCGATAAACATGGGTTATGACTTAAAAAAGGCAATCTTATTCATAGACTTGTAACGCCCATGTATAACATCTGTTACATAGCAAATGTTTTTTTAATATTTTTTTTTCGTGAGTTTTCATGGAGTTCGAAGGGAGGCTATTCATTTAATAATTGGAATGCTGTTTTATTCAGTGTTTCATATTTTCATGAAGAACGAAATGAGCAATACTCGCGTTTTTTTCTGACTCTGAAGTTTCTTCTGTCTCAGAGGCACTAAACAATAAAGTATCATTTACAGCTGAAGATCTGATTGTTTATAATAGAATTGTTAGCCACTGTGGCGTAAACTTACTTAAAATCATTTAAAGGAATAATAAATGCCAAATTGAACGGTTTTCGCCAGATCGTTGCTCTGTAGTGTAACTGAGCTATCTTGAACTCGCCAAATAATGATGTATCTGTCAGTATTCAGCCCGTAGGTCGGTTGGGACCTCATCCCGTCTACCATCAGCTATGAAGAACTAGGAGAGGGAAATGAGGCTTACAAGATGAGGAGTAGGGTAGTTTGCCCGTGCTTACCTCACTGAGCCAGAATGCTATACGCAGAACAAGCCCACGTTAGTGTAGCACAATGACTCTACGAGTAACACTTTTCGTAACATTGCATAAGGAAGAACCTTAATTAATGCCACTATTCAGCATAACTCATGCCTTAGTAGCTTTCATATCATCACAGCCATGAACAAGACTGAGACAAAAGTGAATAAGAGATACATTTTTCTCTATCCCGTACCAAAAGACGAATGATAAATATTTCATTCATCAAGATATGGTAGCATATTGACATATAAGGTATATCACGCGATATTGAGACTAAAATGTCCCTTCTTCCATCTGACCGTCAATGAAATAAATAAAAACATGAATAAATTTGTAAATACAAATAGAGAAGAAAACTTAAGAAGGATATGTGGATGTAGAAAACCTAAGTAATGCTTGTAATATCTATATGCAGTGGTTACCAACCGATGCGGCTATTAGGCATGCATAATCGGCATTTAGGTATGCTTAATATTCTCACTGTATGATCTCTTCACTTTGCGAAATAATTAGTTTTTGATAGGAGTTAAAAACAAAAATACTAAATTATATAACATACCACTCGATGGCCTTTTCCAAATTAAGTTGATGCTGAAAGTACCATTGGTTAAAAGTACATACGAGTATGGTTAAATGCGTCGAGAGTTGAAGTTAATATTCAGATGTGCCATGGAAAACAAAAAAATTGCTCTGGTAGGCCCACCCATGAACCCCTTCAGTACCGAGATTCCGGGATTTCCGTTCTCCCCCATTCGCGTTCTTTTATAATTTCAGCAACAAGAGAAATTTTCGCGAAACAGTCAACAAAAGGCTGAGTCGAACGTGCCGAAATCACGCCAACCAAGCGAGTGCGCTGGAAAATTTCCGTCGAAATCTCTTCGATGGCCTTCGGCGATCGATTCCTGTCGCGAAGTGGTCACCGAGCAATGCTGTCGAGACGTGGATCAGCTCTGTCAAACGACCATGAAACCATACTCAGCATCTGTTTACAGATGAAGCAAGCGCGGGATTCAGGTGTGATTTGAAGTATGGGTCGGGAGGGGGTCACTTGTCACCCTTGGTGATGATGCGAAAACACGTACGGGAGTGAAAGAAAAAAAGAGTTGTTTTTTACGAGGTCTGCTAGCAACGCCCACGGCGTATCTAGGCCACGGAGGGGAGGGAGAGCTGCGAATTCGTCGCGGGCACTGTCGAAATTCGCAACTGTCCCTCTGCGAGAGGGGAAGGAAAGTTTGGGAATGGTCGGGAAACTTCGCTCGCTCGAATGGAGAGACGCACACTTCGTTTCTTGGGTAGTTAAATTCATCAGAAAGTGTACCAGCATGAATTTTAAAAACTTCCGTCGGAATCATCATCGACTTCTTTTCGGGGTAGATAACTGATTAATTGGTCCATGGAGGACCTCTCATTAACCAGAAAATCTAAAAAAAATTAATGGGAGTGAAATTCAAGTTGTCTTCAAGTATAGCTATATACTAAACCGCGCGCTTGCAAGTTTCAGTCTGAACTGAAAGAAAGGAGAATACCTCAACTGCGGAGGAAAGAACTTAAGTGTTTTCATTCATTGATGCTGTTGAACAACGAAATATCTCTCCGAATAAAACGCTTAAGTAACACAAAATGTTAATATCGAATATTAGGGGCTTTCACACGACTTGGAATTGAAAGATGGAACAAAACTGTAATTCTCACGGCATGGTTTTGTTGTTACATTCACAGGAATGTGAGGAATAATTATAGCAATTTAACGTCCTCGGGGAGGGTACGGATAATTCCGTGTTTCATTATAAGCTTTTCAGATCCTTCAAAAGAAAATTCAGTAAAATACGTGTTTCCGAAATTGGAAGAAGACTTCAATTACGTTTCTGAGAGGTTCCTGGTTAGCCAAACGCGTTCAACTTCGTTGAAAGAGATCACAGGTTCGATTCCGGGTGTGATCCTACGAACGTAATGATCTTAGCTGCCGAAGCACTTTTGACAGCTACTACTACTAAATTTCTGTACGCAAAACCTGTAAATATAAATATTAGGACTGTTCATCGATATTGGTCTATCTTAATTACATATAATTTTATTTGATTTTTATTCCAATTTATTCCTCATTATTTTTAATTTATTAACTTCATTACTATGCTTAGTATACCAATGTAAGAACCTGAGTTTTAGTCCTGATTAGTACAGCCTAATTGGCACATTTGGGTAACCATGAATGCTTTTGGGATTTCTTTGAATATAGACCCTCAATGTTACTTCACAAGCAGGAAGAATCAAGTCGTACTTGGCGATAGGTGCTTTTCACGAGTCGTATATATCGGTAAAACCATGCTCACAAATCCCTCCGTTGTTGATAGCGTGTTTTCTGTGTGATTGTAACCACCATAACATAACACCCGTGGATCATCTGATGAATCGGATTCAAAAAACAACGAACATGGCTGATGCATGAAGTATTGAATGACCATAACTCCACTAAAATAACTTCCGAAGGACTATGTTACGCAGATTAATTCAAAGAAGTTTATAAACAACGCAGCAATATTTATCGAACACAGGATATAACTCACGAAAATTAAGGATCAAATTTCAATAATTTACTTTGTGAATCGTCGTTGACTAACCACTTTCTAACTTTAGTTAACCTAACTTTTCAGGTCTAACCTTTTAGTTACGAAGCAGTTAAAGTTGGGGACAGAATAGACAAGTCGTCATGCTAATCGAAGTCAGAGCAAGAAAGAGATATCGTGAATGACAGAATTAGGTCAGTATTTGACTGAGATTATGGCGAAAACCATGCATTGAGTATCTTAATTTGTAGGACTCTATTACAATTTCAAATGGTTTCCTCAAGGTTAGCCCCTTACGCAATCACGTCTTTAATCGAGCAGTACTTTGAGTTTTTTCTTTCTTGTTCATCTTTTTATTATTTATGACCTTTTGGAGGTCAAATTTGTTCGGTTTTAAGAGGGGAAAAAAGAATGAATCGGCACTTTACCCAATAGAGAGAAAGGATGCAAACACGCGACCTCGCTGTCACGTTGCCATCTACTATGGTCCAGCAGAAATGCTCGGGAATGCGGATGATGTGGACCTTCAAACCAGACGAAAGGTATGAGGATCGCAGGTTAAAAGTCTCACCCAAATAACTGAGAAAATGCAGTTAACGGAAACTCCATTTCATTATCACCGGAATGTGTTGGAAATTCAACTAGTATCATCATCACTAATACATACATTACTTAAAATGTAATAATTAAAAAAGACTAAACTGACTAAACACGACATGCTCTAGTGCAGCGTTGTGGTAGTCCGTGAAGAGTTTTGGGCATTATTTGCAATATATGTGCTTTCATTATTATTAATATGGAATCGTTTTCATTATATTCTAAATCCTCTTACCTCTCACCAACAATTGGTAGACAAGCGAAAAAAATCGTATTACAACAGCAATAGCACGGGAAAGAGTAAAAGAGACGTTTGATAACAGGGTAATTTGAAAAATTCATATTAGTGGAATCAAAAATTTTGAGCTAAGTGATTGGTAAGTTCCTGCTATTATTAATATTACTTTACTCTTACGCTAAACTCCAGATGTTACAGGATAATAATTTCACACTAATAACCAAAGCAATTGAATACAATTAACTTAAATCTAAATCAGTACATCCAAAAAGCCGGCAAACATAGATACAAGATAATGGGTAAAAACAGTGGATACAAACTGATTAGCAGTCTAGTTGATAAATAGAAAGTAATACTTACAACTAAATATGCAGATACACATAAAAACACAAAGATTTGGGTTGTGGGGAAAAACTCCTCATCTGAAGGTTAATGGAGAAAAACCGACCATGCGGGAAAGCACGCAAGAAGTGGGGCGAAGAAAACACAGATGTGCCTAATAAATACTCTAAAACTAGTAGGATGCAGATGATATTCAACATATTTGTATCATCACGCTTGATAGAGTATACGCAAGTCATATAAGAAATTAAATTGTAAATATATATGTATTGATATTTCAGAATTTGGGATGCACAATCGAGAGTACCCTAGTCTCGTATACAAAGATTTTTGATAGAAATGGAATTTATTTCGTGAATATTTCGTTGGGTTATGAGAATAATCAAACCGATACGGTTTTGGCATCGTTGGCCTCACAATGAGAGTGAAGAACATCTCATTACAACCGGCAGGGCCGGTTCGAGGTATAATGAGTCTTGCACTGGGAGTCATGCAGTCACCCATTCCATTTAGATTCTTGTAAAATATTCAGTAACTAGAGAATTGATTATTTTTAGTTAAAAATTGAATTTGGAATTCATTAAAATTAACCTGAAAAGAGTATTTATTAAGGTTATTATATTATTACTCGAATAACTATACCTTTGATGTTAGAATGTAAGATAACGGATTGAATGGAAGGCAAATGCACTGGACTACTTACGGATATTTTACTATAGATACTCTAGCTTGGAGTTGAACAACGTTTTTCTTAATCTGGTTGGTATTTTTATCACATGTAGAACGAAAAAAATTGCTCAATAAAAAGTTATTTTCGCTGTTTAACGGACTTTGAACGGCGCTCATTTTGAAATTTAATTTCTGAATCGTAACTAAATCGAAAGAAAATCTCTAGTTTAATTTTTATAATGAAAAACCGTCAGTAGTCAGCAATTTTAATCTTTTGCGGTCGATTGATCCATTATCCTGTAATCAGAATTTATCGAAAGCTTTTTCTCAACAAAACCTACCACGAAATAATGCAATAATTATGCTATATGGAAAAAATATGCAATACTCTATCTTAAATCAACCCAAAAAATCACCAATATAGTTCTCAAGTCAATCTATGTTTTCAACAAGCTGGAATTAACTTTAAATAACGTATGATACATTGTTATTGCTCGATGAAAAATATATGAAGTTGTTATTATACATTTCGCAACAGTTTCGTACATCTCTGTTGCTGAAGTAATCCTCTGGTCACCTTAATGTTTACATTGCCAAGTGCAAATGACAGGCAGTTATTCTTTGTACAGCAGCCTCTGTAAGGATTTTCTTGTCCTTAATGAAAACAGTTACAAGGTTCTAAGAAAATATACTTGTTTATTGAACAACATATTGTTTGCAAAACAACTTCGAATATTTCAAATCTGTTTCCAAGACGTTCGAATAATTATAAAATTAATTATTAAACAAGTAGTTTGCAAGCGATCTTTGAATTTGATATTCAAATGATCAAAATTGTTCATTAATTCTCTGCGGAGGAGGGTGAAGTAAATATTAAGACTAAGAGTTTGATTTTCGACATGAGCAAGAACTGTTCAAGAAAGTTCCATTCCGACTACCAACATGGGAAACTTGGTAACCTTTCCAACGAATGGTGTTCCAGCGTAAATAAAGAGTTCACTGCCAAGAGCTCGCCCTCCACCAAGGCTCTTTCCATAAGAAAAAACAGTTTGAGATGACGCGCAAATCTCGCCCTATCACTTGAAACCTATCATCTTTGAGGAGTAGGAAGCATCAGAGTGTAAAGTTAGCCAAAAATGCCGTATTCCCTCTTTTCTTCAATAAGGATAGGTTGGTGCGTGTGGATATGCCGAGATGTAATTTGGAAGAAAAGTGGGCGAATGAATGAACCGATAGGGTTTTCGAATTTAAATTATGTATCTGCGAATAGGGAAGATAATTTGGATTGATGGAAAAGCAGGAAAATGGAGAAAAAGAAAGACGTCAATGATCTTAAAGAAAAAAAATGCTTCTAGAAACATTCATACGGTAGAGGCGAGTAGGAAGTCAGCTATGCTGACTTTGGTATCAGCAATAAAACACTCATGAGAGTATTAGTTTAATTTTCTGACGAATCCTGTTTAATTCAAATTCCTGTTTTAAGGAAATTCATTAGATATATAGAATTTTGAATGTATTTAAATTTTATATATTATTCATAGCGTATGTTTTGGTTTATTCGTAACACATGATATGTATTTTAAAGTTTGTGTATATTATTCATTCTAAATCAAGAAGTTTGTTCTCTTGCACTGAATTTTCCCACTCCACTATGTTTGATAGTGAAAATCTTTAATAACACCTTAGATATTTCTTTTTCTATTTATTTTCAGGCGAAAACATTTAGCTGGAAACTGATATGACTGGAATTCTGAAATGAATCTGACCGATGGAAACCAATAGTTAACCATTAACCATTTTAACCGTCCATTCCTTACTTTATTCGTAAAATTCATTACAAATCAGCTTCAAATGTGTTCTAAAAAGATTCAGGCACACATGAAGCTTATAAAGTCTTGCGTACAGTGCACTAAGTGTTCCTTCAAAGAAAGCTTCAGAGCATGAAGAGAGCTCATGTTTTATGAAACTGGTTTCACATATGTTTAGAGCGCGATTTACAATAAACAAGATTATTGAGAAAATATGAGTTGTGGTGTCACACAGAACGAGGCCAGGGTTAGGTGATGGCGAAATCTCTCTTTCTCATTGCTTTTACTTCCAAGTCCGATAGTACTGGAAGCTGAACCGTTGCAAACGCTTCACATTACATATATTTCACCAAATATCTGAAGTTTGTAGAATTGAACGAGATCAAATGACGTAAATAAATGATAACTTTAAAGTTGTTAATTGGTTTGTAAGAAATACACATGTGCAACTTAATATGAACCGATGTGTGGATTGTTCGAACATAACAAGCGGAGCATAGATTTGACTTCTGAACGGCTGGTAATATCTTGTGCAGGAAGATATACATCAAATATACTCTTAATGTTTGGAGATGGTATTCATAACAGTAATAATTTGCAAAGGAGACATTGAAACTAAAAAGCATTTTTAAACTCATCTTGAATGGTATAAAATTAATTAACTGAAATTAATTAATGCATGATTCTTCGGTCATAATAGCATTATTGTTCTGTCAAGTACCGATAGAGAAACTTCTGATAAAGTTGTACGTAACGAACATGAGATGAAGAAATACAAAAGCTCCGCTACTTGAAAAAAAGAGGCGGGTTTTAGAAAAATCAGCAAAACTCATTGATAGCAACTTTTAAATATACAAATGAAAATTTGAGAGCATCGAATAAAAAAACAAAGCAATAAGCAGAACTAAATCAGAAGTTTGCACAAAAGTTTCATAAGTAATCAAATTGCACAGAAAAATTGAAAAGATAAAGGGTTATAAAAAAGGGCCATATCCAAAGATAAACATTTTAAAAACTTTGATTACAAATTCACAATAATATCTACAAATAAGATTTAATCTTTGTCTGGGCAATATTTTTTTAGAAATAATGTTTTTATCTCAAAGTGTGTATTTGATTTGATGATTTCGAGTGAAGTCCCATGTTTTTTTATTCCGTTTCGCATAATCCGCCCACGCGAATCTTAATTTATTGAATTAGTGTTTCAAAAGTTTTTAACCTCCAAACACATAGCAAATACGATACGATATCTCCTTAACGCCGAACTTATATCTATAATTTTAATTGCATGCCTGATATACAAGAATTAAGAATATATGTCTCTTAAAACTTAAGAACTGCAAACAGACTAATTTTCTTGCAGCTAGAATGTAATGTAAACAAGTGTAAAGTCTTAATATTAATTATTATGTACATGGGTGGGTATGTAAGTTCACCCGAGAAAACTCGAGAGCTAAAAGCCGCAGATTTTTAAACATTTCCAAATTATTAGATATCGAAACAGTTCAGAGGCTAGATTTTCATTATCGTTAATACACGTGCGAAAACAGGCCAGTGGGGAATTAAGGGTGATAGATGGGCGACTTTTCGTCTTGAATTTAAACCAAGGACGATTTTATGATTGTGCTTTCCTTTCACAGAAAAACATGATGATAACTTACAATCTCCGCCAATTAGTCAATAACCTCAATCCTCGGATGATGTTATGGTGGTATTTAATCGACAACTGCAACGTATACTACATTATTATTCGTAAAATTTTGGACTTGTCGTAATTCGCGTCTTGGAAATATAGCGTACTTTCAGTATGTTTCAGGAAATCAAATTTATTTTTCATCAGGGCATTTACCGTTTCAGCTTGTAATGGATACCGCCACGCTTTTGGGTGAAACTCTAACGCTATGTCTTAAATATAATAACATGTCTAAATAATACATTTCTAAAATAACTCAGAGTGAGTCTGCAGAAAAATATCTTGGAGTCTTAAGAAATACAAAGGGAAATAGTCGCAAGAAGTAAGGAGGGAGGATAAACACCAGAGAGCCTGCAGAATGGAGAGGCGTCGGAGATGCTTTTAAAAGAACTGTAAAAGAGCAGGGAGGAAAGTTCAATTTGCGAAATAGGTCAGCTCCGGCGTTCGGGAAGCCCCTTTAAAAATTTTGGGCCAAGGGGAGGGAAGTGGGTTGAAAAGGGAGGGTGTATAAGAAGATAGGGCCACCTTGGGAGGCGATCGCATCGGCCTGATTGTCGTCAATGGACGTGATGGAATTATCATTGTGCGCGTGGCGGGAAAGACCGCCTCGCGGAGTCTATTGTCTATTTTTAGAACGAGCAGGAAAGACAACCTACCGTGGGCATTCGTTATCTACGCTAGGAAGCCTTTCTCTCAATGGATGAACTGTGAATCACCGTTTTCAATTAAGGATTCTGCTGAGATTCACCTGAGTGGATAGTTAAAAATGACAGTGTAGTGGTAGCCCGAAGAATAGCTAAGTTCCTTCACCCTCCGTGAGTAAAGCGACTTTTCCTGAGTTCTTTTGTGCAGCAAAGTCTACCAGGCTTGATTTCTACAAAATTTTATTTCTGCTTTAAGTCGATTTATTATTTTTTATGTTATATAATAAATGTATTGCGACCGTGGTAACAGATAGAGCGACGTTCAGAGAATTAAATGCGATTTTTTAGACGAAATGCAAGTTTAGGCTAAAATAGCTACATAGCCCTAAAACTAACGAAGAATAAAATCATTATGCTCTCTATTAACTTTAAAAATAATAAAGCGAAGCAAAGCTTGAATAATAAAACTTTCTAAAAAACAGAAATTAAAGTTAAACTGATGATGGCTTAGAGTTAGTTCTTATTGGTCTTTGGTTGGATCTTTCACACTCTACAAGAGATTTAGGAAGCTACTAAAGTAATGTAAATAATGAAGTCTTTACCTTATGAATCTGTGGTTTTTAGTTGGCTCGTCATATCCATCCTACCAAGGAATTACATTTCGGTTTATCATACATCGCAAGACAACTACCAGCCATACACATAATCGCATCTTGGACTAATTTTTTCATCATTTCCATCGAATCCATCCATATTTTTCATTATTTTCCATCTTTCATCCTTAGCATTTGCCATGTTAGAATTAAAATAATGGTGTCTTGGGGAATACTGCATAAATGGGTAATAAAATTTTAGCAAATAGAAAAGATGAATCAATATAATGACCTAAATACATGTTGTGAAAGAAAACAAAGATTCTAAAGATGAAGAATATTAACCTTAGAGTAAAGTCCAGGAAAAACTTATCTCAGAAAAGTAATCGCGAGGAAGAGGGTATAGTAAACCACTGGGAACTTGCAAGTAATGGCAAAATATGGGGTCCTGGAATTAGAAAAAATTAATCCATTTCCTAAAATTAAAAATATGCGTGGATTATATCGCAATTCAGATGTGATAATATGGGTATTCTATGGTTTATCCATTTTCAATACTAATTCGAAATTTTGCAAATGTTACAAGAGCAGTAAAATTTCACACAATGACCGCGAGAACTGTCATGATTTCATTTCATTTGTGTTCACTGTTTGAAAATACATAATATAAAATCGAGCATTGAAACGTATTTTGGTAACTTTCCTCAAAAAGTTTCTCGCGAACAGGTTGCCAATATCCGCTGTTGGCATAGATTTGCATATCAAAACGGAGAATCATTCATTCCCAGAAAACAATGAAACGTCTTACAATGAGGCATTCACCTGGTCTTCTTCTATTCCGCAATAAAAGTAACGCTAACAGAGGATCGACCTCAGGACAATAGACTAGAGAGTCCTCCAACATCAGAGGGATACGGCGAACCCTGCAGACCTCGAGATGCTCGAGGATGTCGACACTCGCCCAAGTATTTCTGATACGATTTCAAGATCCACGACTCTTTTTCGTCAACTGTTTGTTCAGGGAAGAACTCTGGGTTCACCGCGGCGCCTATTTTGTTCGCCCGAGAGTCTTCTTTTGCAACTTCTGGACGGCGTTTGGCGCGGTTTTGTCCCTGAACTTTCCCTCGTCAAAGAGAAGCGATTCACAAGTCCCCCCATCCCCGCTTTTTCGCATCTCGCTCGACGAGACGACTTGGGTGACCCTGTCCTACTCCGTAAGGGTAATGCGATGTCTCAATGTGATGCACTTGTCCTCACCAGGAGATCCATATTGCCCGCTCACCTTATCCTTGATCTCCTTAGGTCGACCCATTTTTTCCGACCTCTGTCAATTGTTTCAAGACCCTGAAAAACCTTCAGAATCGAAAGGGTGTTCTCGTCATCGATTCCACTCTAATAAACCAGCACTTTCGCGTCTTGCTCGTTTCACCCCGATGTCGTCTTCCACGTATTAATCGTTTTGATTTAGCTTTCAGATGTTCGCTGGTGGCGCCAACGTGGCCAATCGTAACTGTATCCCGCGCGCGGGAACGGCTACAGAATTCGTATTTCCGGACTTGAAAGAAACCGTATTATCTCAAGCTCTATAGAAGTACGAGGAAATGGACGGATGTGGATCGTAGACTATGGAGAATAAACTAAATATAATAACAGCGCAAAATCAAGAAGGCCGTAATGATAAAGTAGAAACACACTAAGTACTCTAAGTACACTAAGTTAATTTATTTCTGTGAAGTAAGACGGCGCATACATAGTTACCTATTCCATGGAAAACTTGATCTTGCCTAGTTTCCACTGAAAGTAATCGAACTAAAGTATCAAGGTGTTTTTAACCTATTCCCGAGTGAGCTGAACATTTAAAGGAAAGCTAAATGAAAGAAGGTTGGTCGGTTAAAGATAACTTTCCTTCTTAACTTTTCACTCATCGGAAGTTCTGCCTCAAGGGCATTCTTCTTTGGTCACTACGGAAGGGAAACTCCCAGAGTTAATTGCAGTAGATCATTAGCAATCAAGATATCTCGAGGCGTTTATTTTTAGCACGGATGATTTTGTAACAAGTTCGCTGAAATGCATGAGTATACTATTGTGAAGCAGTGAGGATGGATAGATAGATTGGCTCTTTATTGGCGAGGTCTAAGTGGACCTCTTTTCCATCTAACCTCGTATGTCGTCTAATCTAACACTTGCAAATATTAAAACAATAAAAAAAGAAAGAGTAGAATGTGGGAAAAAATCTTGGCAACTGAAGGTTGGAAAAGAAAAAAATTACGTTGCGCGGAAATATCCACAAATAATGGGAGTGGCAAGTGGAGAACGCGTTCGACTTCGGTAAATGCGGTCCCGGGTTCGATTCCCGGTGGATGGAGGCGGAAGGACCAAAGCTGCTGAATCATTTTTAACAATGCTACTAAAAAACCTCGAAAACACAGAGAAAAAATACAAAAACAACTATACAATATGATGTAGTTTAGCTACAGTTATTTCGAAATTTTGGATAAAATTAAAAGAAGAAAATTCAAAATAAACCTGGAGAAAGTCACAAAAGATATATATCTCGCATAAAATTGTTTAAAGAAAAGAGACAAAATTACGAAGGATGGGGAATAAGTATATTAATACAGAATTAATGATGGATTGTGAGGAACATACAGAAGAAACGATTAGCAATCAATAAAAGAGTTTTGATGAAATACAAATAGTAAATTAGATATTTGGATGAACTTCAGGCCTTAGTAAAGAGAAGAGGTTAAAAGGAAAATAAAAGGTCAGTTTATGTAGCAAAAAAATCATTGTCGAGAGATTTATTTTCTCAGCAGAGAAGCTGAAGAGTTGGGTCATACGAAATAGTATTAAAATAGAATGGAAGTTTTGGTTGCTATGAAAGTAAGGTGACACTTTTTCAAACTAACGATACGGGTTAATGAATGGGTAGAAATTATAGGAGGAAATGATGAAAGCCCAATAACCGCAGGCCTATGGGAATGAAGGTAATGTGTGAATGTATACTACCGCATAATTCTATCGTTTAAATTTAAAGTGACGAATTGGTGAATGAAGACAGCGATCCTGACTAACAAATCGCAATGAATCAAAATCACTCATTTGGTGAATATTATGGCTATAAAAATGAGAAAACCATGAATATTCTGCATTATAAGTAAATTTTTACCGAAAGGATCTAGTAAAAAACTATGGAAACTTCTTTCGCAATAAATGTTGAACTTTTCGCGCGCGTTCTATTTCTCGGATTTATAATTTCGATACAGAACATGGGAGATTTAAATATCAGTAGAAATGGAAAGAGTCGTAAGAAAATGATGAAAATACAATTCAACCACTGGCTACTACAGCTATCAGAAGTGGAACGAATTTTCAATTCGTTTTGGCTCCTGGTTAGCCAAGTGGGCAACGCGTTCGACTCCAGTGAAAGCGGTTCCGGGTTCGATTCCCGGTGGGGGCCTACATGCGAAATGACCTAAGCTGTCGAAGCACCTTTACCAATACTAATACTAAATTCATTTCCAAAATCGTATCCGAACAGTTTGTACCAGGACCAATTTTCCATTATATTATTTCCATTATTTGTAACCCAATTTTCCATTATAAATTTTCGTTTTTTTTTTCTGTTTGTATCTCAAAATTAAACTCGTATTTAGAGGTCAACATTCGGGAAAGAAAAACTTCGTGTGTCGAAACGTCGGTATGTAAGGGTGTAAGTCGAGATACCACGGCAGTTAAGTTAAGAGTTTTGCGATTACTATTAATATTAAAATTTACAATATGGCGAAGAAAGGGAAGATCCACAGTTCATCTCCCGGTGACCCTGAGCACAGTTTAGTAATAGCTAAGAAATAAATTCACTTTACTATATTTCTTATACTTGTGTCCAAAGTTTTATTTTAATCCCTCCACCAAAAATAATCCGCCCACGCGAATCTTAATTTATTGAATTAGTGTTTCAAAAGTTTTTAACCTCCAAACACATAGCAAATACGATACGATATCTCCTTAACGCCGAACTTATATCTATAATTTTAATTGCATGCCTGATATACAAGAATTAAGAATATATGTCTCTTAAAACTTAAGAACTGCAAACAGACTAATTTTCTTGCAGCTAGAATGTAATGTAAACAAGTGTAAAGTCTTAATATTAATTATTATGTACATGGGTGGGTATGTAAGTTCACCCGAGAAAACTCGAGAGCTAAAAGCCGCAGATTTTTAAACATTTCCAAATTATTAGATATCGAAACAGTTCAGAGGCTAGATTTTCATTATCGTTAATACACGTGCGAAAACAGGCCAGTGGGGAATTAAGGGTGATAGATGGGCGACTTTTCGTCTTGAATTTAAACCAAGGACGATTTTATGATTGTGCTTTCCTTTCACAGAAAAACATGATGATAACTTACAATCTCCGCCAATTAGTCAATAACCTCAATCCTCGGATGATGTTATGGTGGTATTTAATCGACAACTGCAACGTATACTACATTATTATTCGTAAAATTTTGGACTTGTCGTAATTCGCGTCTTGGAAATATAGCGTACTTTCAGTATGTTTCAGGAAATCAAATTTATTTTTCATCAGGGCATTTACCGTTTCAGCTTGTAATGGATACCGCCACGCTTTTGGGTGAAACTCTAACGCTATGTCTTAAATATAATAACATGTCTAAATAATACATTTCTAAAATAACTCAGAGTGAGTCTGCAGAAAAATATCTTGGAGTCTTAAGAAATACAAAGGGAAATAGTCGCAAGAAGTAAGGAGGGAGGATAAACACCAGAGAGCCTGCAGAATGGAGAGGCGTCGGAGATGCTTTTAAAAGAACTGTAAAAGAGCAGGGAGGAAAGTTCAATTTGCGAAATAGGTCAGCTCCGGCGTTCGGGAAGCCCCTTTAAAAATTTTGGGCCAAGGGGAGGGAAGTGGGTTGAAAAGGGAGAGTGTATAAGAAGATAGGGCCACCTTGGNATTATTTATGTAATTACAATTATTTATAATAAGTTCTGAATATCTTTTTCCTTTCTTTCTACCGTTTATTATTCAGAATATATCTATGTCTATGGAAGTACCTTGCAAACCGCCTTTTGGCGTGTGGCAGGGGGTGCATACACCATGACTCTACTTCCCAAATCGATTACTTTCGTGTACCGTTTGCGAAAAATAAATACTTGAATCAATTCCTTCTAGAATCTATTTCCCTGATCATTCTCGCAGTATCAGAACGGACTGTGTAACATGGAGGACGCATTATATCTGCTACATCATCTCTGAACGTGCTTTCTCTGAGCTTAGTTTGGAAAATTTTCCTTTTTTTAAATCTTTCATCTTCTAAATATTCCCATCCTGCGTCCTGAGGCATCTGAGTAACACACACTGATTATCGTAGCAATTCTTTACGAAACTTATCGTCTTTTGCTGCACCATTTCTAAGATATAATGAGTAACTTCAAATCAGGAAATTAGCTACATTGCATGGAAGCAGAGGCGCATTTTAACAATCAGACCTTAGGTGCAAGGGGGTCTACTTCGAGGACCCACTAATAAATTATTCGCTGTAAATAAATACAATCACCTTAGTATCCCCTCAACTGTGAGCTAGCGCCTCGTGAGCACAATGATAAAACCGTTCCTTCTCAGATGAATATTTTATATTTCATTTTGTATGCTGTAACAAACAAACTCATATTATAAAGTTAGTATCATAAAGTGCCGATAAAAGTAGTACTGCTAAAGTGCTCCGACATCTTAGGTCACTTCGCTCGAAGGTCCCCACCGGGAAACGAACCCGGGACCGCTTTCGTTGAAGTCGAACGCGATGCCCACTTGGCTATCTGGGAACCCGTGTGCCGACAACAATATAGATATTTAAGAATGCATTTTTTCCCTTCTTCCTTAAGTAATTGGTTATACAGTGAGTAGCACATTGACTTACGAACCGATCTGTGAACGAAGTATTTTCTTACTATATTTTACATTCAATTTGTAAGTCGAGGTATCACTGTGTAGTCATCTGTCGGTCAGAAAAAAACAAGGACCTGTGAAACAAAATAACTTAAATCGATCATAGTTCATGAATCTTAGGGAAAATGATACGACTTTACTTTCCATCATGGACGAAAATTTCACTCCACCTGAACAATTAACGTCGTTCATTTATGTATTATTAATAGCTTTCTTGATATTACACATTTTGAAGCACTCCTTTTGTAATATTCATACACTATGGATACGTATGAACTTAAAGGGGACTATATACCCTGCCCGCCGTCCACCTTAAGTCGGGTCCGATTTTTTCTCACTCGCTGCTCACTTTCGTTTGGATTCTCGCGGAGCGGCGCATCTTACGTTATGTAATCCGGGCTTCTTCCCGTCTCACGCACTCCCCCGCGCCCACTCTCCTCCAAGCGCCAACTACCCCTGACCTACTGATCTCAATGACTACGCATTTCCACCCCTCCTCTCTTTCTCTCTCCCTATTTTCATACTCTCTCTCCATTCCCACGAGTGATCTCACACTCGCAGCCAATTATCCCACACATGCCAATTCGGCGGATTAGAAGACTATACACTCCGATACCACGATAGCAAATCATTTAATAGACATTCATTTCCTCCTTAATTTCACGGACGGGTATAATTTCGCGGATATTTATGGGCTCGCTGTGTTTTCGTCCTGATGAAAGCCTCGCTACTTGGAAGTTTATCCAGGAAGATTCCAAAATGAAAAGATGCCCAGCGGGAGAAGAAAATTTCTCCTGGGAATAGAGTAGTTCTAACGAGCGATCAGATAAACGGAATGCAGGCAGAGGGAACTTTCAAATACAGGACGCGATTTTATTGTTATTATTGCTATGGGTGATTGCAAGAAGGCCTACAGCCCGGTGGTAATTAGAATATTATTTTCCCCGATAACCAAGTGGGTAGCGTTTTCCTCTGCTGAAAGTGGTCCCGGGTTCGATTCTCGGTGGGAGCCCATATCTGCGAAATGACGTCAGCTATCGAAACACTTTTAAAAATAATACCACTACTTCTAATTTTTAGTAGAGTAAATAGCCTGAAGGCTAGTACGAACATCGACCTTTCGTATTGGCTAACAATATCTTTGGGAAGAGAATGAGGCTTACTAGGCAATATGAGGATTGGGATAGTTTGCTGTTGATTATCTCAATGAGCGAACGCAATGGATAACGTCCAAGAAATTGCAGCACAATCAACCTATGCATGACACTTTTCAAGGCATTCAATATGTATGAAACCTAAATGAATGCCATTATTTGGCATCACTCATACCTCAGTATCTTTCTTAATAAAACAGTCATGAAGAAGATGGTGACAAAAGAAGATACGCTTTCCCTATCCTGTTCCAAAAGACAAGTTAAAATTATCTCATTAATCAAAATATATTTACAGGACCATCAGTTTAAGTACAAAGCATATTACGTCGCTGCCATTTAGATTTCACCTCTTTAGCAATATTAGGACATTATTACATTTTAATTATTCACTTTTACTGTCTTACAATAAGAGAGCTAATACTTTGATTCCTCAACGATAAGGAAACATGAAAATTGTTGAAAAACTGTTTGTGGTCCAAGCTGAATAAATGACTTGGGAACATATTTGTTACAGTTGCGAAACCATGGTCTTGTATTTTATTCATCTCATGGTTTATTCCATGTTTATTTTCGTAGAGCTATTTAGTATTAGTAATTATCACGAAGTAAGGCCTAAGGCTGTGGCGTTTCTCCATTACAAGCTTTTCTATTACGACTAATAAAATCTTCATTCAAAGAAGTCAACTAGTTCTCATTTAAAAAATTGATATGGGCAAGCTTCGCTTTGTAAAAATATGCCATTATGCAGCAATAGTGTTCATATGGAGATTTTTTAAATTTGAGACTATTTTCTTCTAGAAGTAGAAATCTTCAGGCATTCAATACGCGGAAATAGATACAATAATAACAGAGAAAACCAGGTTAGGAAACGATAATAGATGCAAATAAAATATCTCTGTGGAGAAACAAAGGTCTTTTTGCCGTGTTAGCTCTCATTGTGTTTTATATGCTTTAAATAACTCATCAGCTTGAAAATTACAGATAGATATCCTAGGGGAAGCAGTTAAACTACTTCAGTGCGCCTTTTAGAGGCTAGAAAACAGTGGACACAACCACTTTGGTATCTGAACAAGGTAATTAAGCAGCTAGTCCCGACTTTAACGGCCTGGCCCAAGATGGCTATCAAAATGTCATAATTAAACATCGCAGCTCGTAAAGCTTTTTTGAAACAGTCATTTCCTCGGTCGAAGGGTCCAATTGACCTCGATGACCTTGAAGGAAAGATGTTTAGCGACATTTCGTCGGACGAAAAAGAGGAGAAAAAAAAGAGAAGCAAGGGTTTCGCTAGCGTTCTGCAGCTACGAACACACACGCTCAGCGAGACGGGAGAAACTGTTTTGCAGAAAATTCCTATCGTTCCACGCGGTGCTTAAAAACAGGAAAAACGGAGTTGTTATGACGATTCCAAGGATGATGAGAATCTTAACGGGCGATTAACTTTATTTTTAGGGGAAGAGGAAAGGGCCGAAGCGGTTCAAGGTGTACTAGTCGGATAAGTTAGTCGTCAGGATGATATATATCGGGAGAGAACGTTGCGATAAAAACAAACGAAACTCGCTCGACAGTCCCTCCGCTGAATCTATATTAAGTTCAAGCCAAATGATGTAGAAGTCGTTGCTTAAGTCGGATCGGCCTTGGGATGATGGAAATGATACGCTAAACCTCTCTCTCTCTCTCGATCATTTGAAGCAACATGCATGTTCATGTATTCGACTACTCTAAGGGAAACAGAGTGTTTGCCTTTCACCGGTATACAGTTTTCTACATACGAGTATATCTGGGTTGATGAAACGTATACGTTGATGAAGTCTGATTGAACGAAAAAGCGATGATGGCTTCCGATTCACGAGCGTGCGATTTTGGTTAGATTTTCGGCAAATTCTGTGCTCTGTTAGAAAATCTGCTGAGATATTTTCGGCTACAAAATATAAAAAATATATCTGTAAAGGTTCTCTTAGTATTAAGCATAGCAAAGTGGCAGAAATATTGTTTTTAAAAGTGCTTCGGCAGCTGAAGTCATCTCGTAGAAGTGGGCCCCCTGCACGAATCGAAACCGGTATCGATATCGACAAAAACGAACGCACTACCCACTTGGCTATCAAGGAGCCCCAAGATAGTATGGAAGTAAAGTACTTTGTGTAGCAAGCAAATCTGCACAGATATAAAAGATATTTTTGCTAACATATCTCACCCTTTTGCAAGAAGATTGAGAATAATGTATCATTCATTCAATTTACCTGCCTTGCTCATGGTTGTGACCATAAATATGATAAATATGGTCGATATGATCAATATGAAAGCTACTGAGGTACGGATGACGTTGGATTGGCTTTATTTTTGTTCGCTCCTTATCGGATAGTAAGGCAAGAACTTCTTATAAGACTTTGCTGCACATACGTGGATGTTTTTCATTTATAGCTTTCTTGCTCAGTGAGGGAAACTACCTCACTCCTCACCTTGACTAGTAACCCCCACTTTCTCATCAAAGCTTTTATTAGCTAATATGGAAGAGGCGAATGAGTAAACAGGACTCGAGCTGAACACTTTACTGACTGAACAAATATACCTGAAAATACCTATCGTTTCCTTGTTCTAAATTCGAATTTATCTGAACGTCATGTTCTGCAATTATGACGCGAAAACATAATATCTCAAGAAAGAGATAAGGTCTTTAATAATAATAATAATAAGGTCTTTATTAAAGGCGAGATTGAGACTGAAAAGTCTCTTCTTCCATCTAACCTTTCGTCAATGATTTTATGTACATAAAGACTTGTGTGTAGGTGAAAAGAAATAGAAATAGATCGGTATTGAATAAGGGCAAAACAGAAAAATAGTAAAAAATAGGATTTGGTGACCCATCCTCACTTAAGAATTCGGACGGAGCCGTCCTTTAATGAACAATTAACCAGGTCTTCCTGCAGTTTACACAGACCAGAGCCGATGTAATAAATTATGCCGTAAAATCAACGACTGTCCCTTTAATTTCCTATCTAGAATAGAGTCAAACGGCAAAAATCAAAGACAATGGATGGATGCGAGAAGGGAGCGCGAGGCTTAGCCACAGAATCAGAAGCTGATGAGGCGTCACGTAGACACTATTCCGGGTGCATTCGTGCCAATGGATAACAGAATGATTTAGCAAGTGAATGCGATCATTGCTGCGAGGAATGACGTCATTCATCGAGTCATCAATTGTAGCTATGGACACTCGCTCTCAATAACTGGAGAGAGGCGCCATTGTCATTTGGGGCCGCGCGATTGAGAACGTAACAATGAGGTATTTATAAAATCTATTCTTGGATGCCGATTTCAACGTTTCCTCAGATGCCAAAAGAGACTCCAACCGATGGTTTCTTTGATGTCGAAAACTTAGAATCTCTATCAAAATGTCACAGATAGAATACGCGTGCCTAATTGGCAGTGGTAAAGTATTGCTTCAATATTTCGTTGGTGCGCTGTTTCCTTTAGCTGACATGGAAAAATGTTAAAGGATAAGCACAGGATTATGTACTATTTTGTACGAAAGGTTAAAATTCAATACTCTATAAAGTAATTTATCTCGACAGTATAATTTGTACTCTTCTTAATTTGTTTGTCCCCACAATTTATTATTTCTGATGCAAATTATTAAAACAAAAAATAGAAGTTTCACAATAATCTAATATCGCCGGCCAGACTTTGTGGAGAAACGTAACGAATTAAACGTAAGAGAGAAAAAAGCGGATAACGCTGCAAAAGATTTGCATATAAGTGATTGCATTTCCTGTTGATTTACCTTATGGTAGCATTTTAGCTGAAAATGGTCGTTGATTATATCTTCTGTGGAAATTACTGAATGTTTTTCTCTTGATTAAAGAAATTTCACTATCTGAAGTATTTATTCATTCATGTTAAGTGAAATCAAGATGTTGTTAACTATTAGCTAATCATCATGGTAAGCAGGTTTAGTGGTACACATAAAGGTATTTATTCTCTCTTTTTAACGCTGAACGTAAAGAAAAACGAAATTACCTTTTTGGCCTTAAAGAAAGGCATAGCGAAGTGAACTTTTTTGGAAGCTGATTCAGGCCTAAAATCAACCTTTGTCATTCTTGACACAATCTCTTATTTCCCACTGGGTTTCTCCGATTCAGCGCAACACAGTACATTTGGATAAGGGAATCCGCAATTATTAACCATACGATTCTTAAATTTCAATTATATTGGAGTAAGCTGTCGTCGAGCATCTGGCGATTCGATATGATGAAATTATCCCAAGGGTAAGCTCGACCTTCCCATATCTTTATGGGACGGATTGAGTAACTAAGGAAGAAATTCCTCAGAGTGAATGAAGAGAGAAATACTGAAGTCTAAGGGAGATATAGAAAGGATAAGAAAACTAATCCGCCCACGCAAAGGCAGGCTTCGAATGTCGGAAGTAAGGAAAGGCAGAGGTTACGTTAGTCCTACGTTAAACTGCGGGAGACAGGTGATTGTAAACTTAAGTTTGAGAAATGTACCAGAGTTATGCTGTTGGCAGGGATGGCATGGAGAGTTGCTAAAACCAACCATAATATTAAACTCCAAGGAAAACCAGAAATGAAAACAAATCTGACAGGACCTGGACTCGAACCTGGAATCTTTCAATTTTCCTTGTGAATCATAGGATTGATAGTGAAGATGATGTTTTGAAATAGAGATTATTTAAAAGAAAATATGTGGATACAACATTTAAATGTCATAATTATGATGTACAGGACTTTCATTCAAAGTACTGCATCGTATATTGTGTTGTAGATTGTGATACACTACTCAGTTAAAATGCATCAAGGCCAGGTTGTCTCTTGCGCTCAAATAAATTTTTATTTGTATATAGCCGAAGTTGATGATTACTGCATTCGTTAAAGGCTTCCTACTTATGTCAAAACAAGATCGACGGTGCTTATTTCCGCGCCATGGTAAATTTCGAATAAATCACCGCTCAGGTAAACGACCTTATCAGGACTTGAGGATTGAATGGGTAGCAAGACGCGAGACGAGGCGTTCATAATTGAGTCACGGCTCGTCTGCATGAGGACGTGTGAATTGTCGGCGAGAAAAGGAATGAAAAGAGGCGATGATGCAGCCGGATGTGGGAGGAGATGATCCAAGACTTTGAGATGAGTCTCAAACGGCCGTAAAAGGGTGGGAACTTTCGAAAAGGGATGAATTATAGAGGGTGTGACGAAAAATGTACCAGATTTAGTTGGTGGAAGAAAGGAAAATTCAGGAAGGATGCATTACGTGGGGATGAATAACAAGGAGAGACAATTAAGGATGATTATATTCGTAATGAAACGAACCGAGAATACAATCAAAGATCTGGGAGCGTGAATACTATCGATAAACTGAATACTCTTCGTCGTACGTATTAAACGACGCAGGAAACCTATGCTAAAATCAAGCTGAAGTGATCCTATGAGAATAGAAAGAGCAATTTTTTGCATATCTTGTTCCGTACATCATCAGATAAAATATTCAAATTTATGCGATGATAATTTATATTTAATTTTTTTTATAAACACTCTGGGCTTTGGCATTAGGTTCGCGTAAGCACAGAACTATCGGAGCCAAGGTATATGGGCGACTTTTCTTTTGCTGAATTCAGCCCAGGAAAAGCTTAGTAAAATTTCGCGTACTTCACAAGTACTTTGGTAGAGAATCATACGCAAGACGGTCTTCAAAACATAACTGTGGCGCTGAAATAATAAATGTCGCCCTTATTTCCTAATGTCTCTGTCTATGTAAGTACCCTGCAAGTCACCTTTAAGTGTGTGGCAGGGGATGCATGCCCTATGACTCTATTTCGCTAATAGCTTACTGTCGCGTATCGTTCGTGGAAAAAATGGGATCTTGAATCGATTCGTTCTAGCATTTAGATAGCAACTAAATTCTAGTTCATCTATTTCCCTGATCTTTCTCGCAGTATCAGAATGGCCTGAATAACATGGAGGACACATTATATCGGCTACATCATCTGTGAAAGTGCTTTCTCTGAACTTATTTGGTAAAGTTATTCTTTATTGAAATCTTCTAACTTCTAAAGGTTCCCATCCTGTCTCCTGAAGCATCTGATTAACGCTCACTGATTTATCGTAGCAATTCTAATAATATCAAATGATAACAATGATAATTTACTTTAAACAGTACATTAATAAATTAAATGCATAATTTAAAGATAACATAAGATTTGAACATTTTTTTTAAATTTAAGGATAGTTTTAGCAATATAGGAGGTAGGATTCTTATTTGCCAAAGAATCCAACTCGGTTTCTTTCACCTGATTCCTGACATCTCTTTTTTCACTCTTACCTACATTTTGGTTTCACCGCCTCGTTTCCAAAGTAACGTTTTTTCGTTTTGTAATAAATACTCGAAATCGATGATAAATCAACGGAATACACTTATTTAAGTCAGCGACGCTGCAAGTATAAGACGTCTAGAGGCACTATTAGCCCTTGGAACATAGGTAACTAAAATTACAGGGAGATGCAGAACAAGACAATGTTAATTTCATTTATCAATGTAGTTTCTATTACACGAAGACATAGTGGTAATAATGAGACAGATATGTGGAGAAGAATGGGAAAGTAAACTAGGTTATATTATAAGTAGATAGACTAAAAGGACGAGGCAGATAGAGGAAGAAAGGGATTTAATCGAAGAAATTAAATGGAAGTAGAAGAAATTGGCTGCTCTGATTTTGTGAAGGTATGAACAGCTACCGAAAGATATAGAAGGCAGAATGTGAGGGAACAGACAGGAGTCGGACAATTACCAAAATTCTTGGGTAAATAAAGATCAGAGAAAATGTCTTAGGAGAGACGAACATGAAAGAAGTCTGACAACCTTTTTTCATGTCCGATTTTCCTTGGGAACATTCCTAGAAGTGCACCTTACTGTGCAAAGTTATTTATCACCCTTTTTCTTGTTAGAGAGAGTTACCAAAAAATAAAAGATAAAGAGAAAAGTAAAAAATTTTAGAACTTGGCTAGAGTTAGATGTTTATTATATGAGTCTAATATATTTTGTATTTTATATTTAAATATTCATGTACATACGTCAATGAAGCATACACATTTCCGTTTCACTCACCTTTTGATGGTGATTCATCCGTGATGATTTCAATTTGCCAGTCGAAATGCATTTCCGGCTCTTGACAATCGGAATGCGTGAATCACTTCACACGAAATCGCATAGCATCATGGAATCCAGCTCATAGTTCTCACACGCGTGGACTTCGGATCGCTCTGAAAATAATGATATTTTACTTATAAAAAATTCTTCTTACTAGTAATTCTGCAGAATTATAGGCTATGTTTTTTGTTTGCGAGAAGAGCCTGGTTAATAGTATAACATTTTTATCTTTTTGTACCCTTTTGTCTTTTTTACATGTAACTCCCGAAATATCTCTTCACGTCATCATCTATATATATCATCTATCTATTCACATATCTCTCATCATCTTTAATCACGAAGGATTAGATGTAAGAAGAGACTGATGGTTTTCAGTCTCGTCTTTATATATAGACATATTAAAAATCACAATAATAAGCGAGGTCTTGCGGAAATCCATCGTGTAGAATGAAAACAGGCGTTGTATTTTTTCCAAAAAATTTCTTTAATGAAAATCACTACTAGGTTTCAAAGATTAATCGTGTCCTTGCATGGCGATAACGATAAAACCTTGAAACCTGGTCGTGGTTTTCATTAAATAAATTGTGGAAAAAGTACAACCCCTCTCTTCATTCTAAAGACGCATTATTATTACCTCAAGTTATTTTTAAGTATAAAGGATCATCGCAGATAGAATGCTCTTCCAGAATAGGAAGCAAGATTTTCAACAGGAAATCTAGTAATAATAATATTACATATTCTTAAAATGTATACGTTTCCATAATTAAATACGATTTTATTTCTTTCAGTTTTGCTTACGATTTGCCCATGAGAAATCAGGAGCAATGATCATCGACTATATATTACTGAGCATTTGCCTACTTTAAAAAGATAAACATCGTTTGGAGAGAATAATTCGGTACTCTATATAGTATCAGTAATAAGAAATAGATTACCTACTCCTACCGTTACCAAAATATTTTATTACACCACTATAGTTTCGACCCTTAAGGTCATCATCAGATTCACCTGAAAGGTCGACCTAAAGAGTCGAAACCTTAGTTGTGTAATAAAATATTGTGGTACGGTAGAAGTGTTCTTTTTTTATTCTTTATGATGGAGAACTACTTCGAAGTTGAGGCCAAATCAGTAAATTCTGGTAGCAGTATGGCGAATTTTTCGGCAAAGCATATTAATAGTATCATCAGGCTTTTTCTTAGAAGAATTAGGAGCAACGCAAAGTGTATTTTATAACTCTATATATAAATTTCGGGTTACCGGATAGCCAAGAGGTTATCGCGTTTGCATTTTGTGTAAGGAATCTAAAGTTCGAATCCCGGTGGGGGCCCGTAGGAGCGAAATTACCTCAGATGTCGAAGCACTATTAAAAATGTTCCTGCTAGATGTCAATGTCCTCATTCTACTCTTTGAGAAAGATCAGTCATACCGAATATTGAATTCTTACCGGTAAGACTGTCTTACTTTTCTCATTGATACGTGATATCGAGGAAATATTAATTCCATTAAATTATTATGTGAAATGATTTTCAAGATATAAATTTCTGATTAGAGATTTACCTATCGTGTAACGCGAGATAGTTGGAAGTTATTTTGTTGGAATCACAAAGATTCTATTCCTCTTTTAACATAAATTCAATAGTTTTGATATATTTTTAAAGTATTTGCAAATAAAACGTTCGAAGAAAAATCTATATTACTTGAAAAATCTTGTTAAAATTCACAACCTCAGAGATTTAGTAATCTTGACCCAGATACTTAAGCCATGCACCCCAGCTTCATTCAATTTTATTTTATTTGCCTACAATCTTTTACGTGAAACATGAATTTCTCTTTCTCCAGTTAAGCCTCTTTCCTTACGGGTTGTCTTTTCTTCCGAAATGCCCACCAAGTTTAACGAACGCTTTAAGGAAAGTTTTCAATTCGGCGAATCTTACAAAACGTTTATGCATGAGTGGGAAAGTTGATCCGATATAAATCCACTGACACAAAAGCTTCACGCCTTGGGAAGGCCACTAAAGAGATCGTGACGAAAGCTGTCACTTGAGATTAATGAGTGACGTACTACGAGGAAAACCGGCCTTAGAAAATGTTATGCAGGACACTTTGGTTACGATGTGCGCGCCTTCAAGTTTTCCTGCAGACCGTCAACAAGGGTCAGGGAGAAACGGACGTAATTTAGATCAAGTATGATAATGGCTGACATACGTTGTTTACTGTAATTCTCAAATCTAATACAAACAGAATAAAACCACTCGATTGGGTTCATGTTTTAATGAGTAATTCAGCTTCCTATCAATTACCATCCGGTTTCACACTCCTCCGTAATTTGTAAATTAGAGCTAAAGCAGTTTGAAGAGAACTAAAGGAAAGAATGAAGTTCCTTCAAAAATAAGCAATAGTTACGAAGTTATTTTAACAGAAATTTAGTGCTTCCTATCGTAATATAAAAGTTTCCCCGGCGTTTAACTCTAAATATAACAACATTTTAATAATATATTTTTGATGCGATTGATAAAAGTCTGACAAAACCAGGACCCGGATCTTACGCTTGCCAGTAGGCTACTCCAACCAACTGAACTTTTTTATCCTTTTCCGGGTTCGACTCCCGTTCTTGTCAAACTTCTTCCATGACCGTTTCTCCTCTGGAATGTTCTTAGGCGTAGGCCTTATCGTGCAATGTCTTCCTCGTTATTTTCCTTATTTATTTTGCTGAGAGAAAATATCAATCGTATGAGAACCCATTACATAACTACGGGCAATAAATCACCAAGCCAAAAGCTCTCCACGATAAAGAGCTCGCGTTTACTCTTTTAGTGAATGAAATCGAGAGATTAAGAATTAATTTTTAGGTCAAGACGTGCTCACCCGATTCATGCGAAGCAAAATAATAGTGCGATCTCAGAATTTATTGTTCCGTTTCCACCCAATTTCTCGATCACTTTTGTTAGCCTTGGGCGAGGATTTCGCGTGCTTAGACTAAAAAGGAATCTAAAGGAAATTCCTTGAAATAAATTAAAAGGAAGTGATATCTGCGACTCAGCAATCGATACCGATTCAGTAATTATTCAAGAATGTGATAAATCTGACTTGAACATACATAGTGGAGAACCATAAAGAATTAGAGCAAAAGCACCGCAAATTATTACATCATTATGCATCATCATTTTTTTAATTCCGATAGGTTTCGAAACTCATATGCATCTAAAGGTCTTTAGATTCTCCCTTCTGAAATGCCTGAATGTGAATGATAAAAGAGGAAACTATTCGGCAAAAGTATTGCTGTGGAAATTGCGGGTTTACAATTAATTCAAAATTAATTTGATTGAATCTTTTAATGATGGAATGGATGTAAATGTTTTATAAAGTCATCCGACTACCTTTGTTTACATAACATAACGTCACCATCATATGGCCTGTTAGTTTAGGGGTATGATTCTCCCTTTGGATGCGAGAGGTCCCGGTTCAAATCCCAGACAGGCCCGAAATTTCTCCTTGTACCAAACAGCAGGGTTTACAGGGTTTTGGATCTCTGTTAGAGTAAGCAGAGCCTTACGAAGCCAATAACGATTCAAAATTCATCCATGTATCTAGTATACAGTGGATTAATCTTGAGTTTTATCCTTTTTCTCCATAAAATAATCAGAATGAATGCAAAATCACGGAGGTTTCTACAATCTCCACATGAAAGCTATTCTCATCACAGTTTCCAAAATAATCTTATCCTAAACATTCGTATGCAAAAAAATTTTCGAGAATTCTTAGAGGATTAAAAATCAGTATTTTGCATTATGTAAAACAAGAATCTTTGAATTGTAAATTTTATGAAAAAATCGACGCAAAATGTCTTTCTAGTGATTGAGTTTGGCGCTGCTACAGAAGAACGATGAATAAAAAAACCATATAAAATAATGTTGGTTGGTTGGTCACTCATTATACCGTAGAATAAAAGTGGTGAATAAATGGTAAATAAGAATTTAGTGTAATGTAAACCAAAATGACAAATAAAGGCGACCGTTTCGCCAAGAAAAATTTACGTATACAGATGACATCGCTCCTGTTCGAATCGAGCAGATCAAAACACAAAATATTAACGAATAGTAGAGAGAGGAAAAAGGTAAGCATCTGTGGTGACGTATACTCTCTTCAGTAAAAATGGTGTTATGTAAAAAGATCAGTAAATCAAATCTAAAAAATCCTAACTGGAAGTAGGAAACGTAATCAAAATTTCTTCTGAAGGATTGGAGAACCACTCCAAAGTCAAAGTGTTGAAGGTTCCGAAAGGTCCAGTTGAACTATCGCCAACGTACAATGAAAGTTTAATCATAAGACTAACAACAACATAAGCACAAAGGCAAACCTCTCCGTAAAACACAACCACTCCTTACACCATCCCGAGAAATTTCCGAAACAAACAAGTGTGTGAAATAAATTTGATACGGGAATGTAGTCAAAAAGTAAAGTTTCAAATCAATAAAGATTTAAATTTACATTTAAGCCCTGCAAACCACCAATGGCGCGTGGCAGGGGGTGCAAAACACTTATATCCCTAACTACCCTGGATAGCTATTAACTTCTCTGATACTTCGCGGGAAAAATGACCAAAAATATCTATCCGTCCTGGCGACTATTTCCCTGTATCGCTTTTTTGTTTTCTTTCGAAGATTGCGTGCGTTACTAGCTGGGATGAGAAAATCAACTATCTCCTCCCCGAGATCCGTAGTGACAATCTTATCGAAAAGCTTTCTACGGTATTCAAGTCTTCTATCACTAAGCGAGTTCCATCAGAGGGATTCTATCATTGCCGAAGCACAATTTGGTGAACGCTCGATAAGAGAGGAAATCGAAGAATGAGGTATTTTAATGTGCACAAAGGAAATATACAAGTGGCCAACCGAAACTTGCAGAGAATCGCCGTTGAAATGATGTGTAACAAATAAGTAGTAATTAAGACCTCGAGATGGTCAAAAGCTCTTACATTTAATGAACTGTGGCCTTAAATATATACGTTACTAAGGGGAAAGAGATCACAGAAAGGGGACCATGTTGAATAAAAATTTGCGAGGAATAAATCCAGCCTATTAAAATGTTTATATCGCTCCTATGATACACTAAATATTTCATAAGTTTACCTAATAATTACGGCACATAGAATACATAACGTTAAATAATATTCGCGTGTTTTATGTATATCTGTTGATATGTGATGTGAATTAATATTCTTTACCTAATAAAAACCAGCTCTTAGCGGTTTTCTTGTGATATATTATAATCGAAGTGGGCGATTGCCCCCTTTGGTTACTTTGTAGTATGCACCTAGGAACTGAGGGTGAGCTCGGATCAAAATCACAACGTGAAGTTTTTCCACGATCACTATACATCTACTACATTTATCACGGCAAAAATTGCATTTGAAAAAAATAATTTGAGATGAAAAAATCGTCTGAAATCGCACCTCCCTTGGAGAACTTCTAGACCCTGTCCTAAGCTATTAAATTTACGCTTTTAATTCTATATAAAGCGGTGGGCTGCTGTATGGGTAAATGGGCATGGTGGGTAAAGCTGCATTCCAATCCACGGGCCGTATTTTTGACAACCCTAGGACTGATAGAAGAGAAGACTTCTTATTTTCCATCTCGCCCGGACGAAGGTATTATTATCATTATTGTACAATTCAGCCTCAGGATGACACTAGGTCAGGTGGCGACGTTACATTACTCATATTCTACAATTAACACTTAATTTCAACCTATAAATATAGATACATTTAAACTCAATATGGGAAGGCGTTACCTTGTGGAAGGCCATTACAATGAAATAAAGACCGTTTCATACACTTCCATAGCAATTTTATTTATGGCAACATGTTTCGCTAGTGTCCTAGCATCATCAGGCAAAAAATTTTTTTGCCTGATGATGCTAGGACACTAGCGAAACATGTTGCCATAAATAAAATTGCTGTGGAAGTGTACGAAACGGTCTTTATTTCATATGTACATTTGTCAAAAATCACCCAGTCCACTAACTGCAATATTTTACAAGACTTACAATTGAAATTTTACAGTTCCATGAAGCAATTGAACGTGATTTCATTTTTACAATTTAAAAAGCTGTCTTTCATATTAAAATTGTATAATATTATAAGCTCACAATTTAAGCAGCTACAAATATATTGTCATACAACAGATTGATCACATCTACAACAGCATGTGCATTTAACAATCCATACAACAAATCTGTCATTTCCTTGAAAAAGCACTTTTACCACTTGTCAAGAATAGATATATTGGCGCATTATTGTTTATTCATTTGTGATTGGTCTGGATTTGGAGCCAACGAAAGTCAGACGATAAATCAATAGTATCACAATCACAAGTCAATAGTATAGTAGGATCCTATGCTATACTAGTGCTTCCTTATGGAAAAGAAGCCCAAATAATGAATGCGAGAGAGGATAGAAGGAGCGGAGGGCATCTCAGCTATCCGACAATTGCGCAATTCGAGTGAGATGAGAAGGGGAAAGTGAAGAAGAGAAAAATGGGGCGAGACGGTGTCAAGGACAGGCTGAAGAATACTCATCCCGCGTCATCTGAATGTCCGTCCATCCTCACCGAGGCATCCCCGGAGGGCAAGTCCAGTTGATACCGCGGAGAAATTATTAAGATAAACAACGCTTTTATTGCGTGTTGACCTGATTTGTGAAAAAAATTTCTGCTAAGGATGGACGGCGATAGGTTGTTTGTGTCGGTGCCCTTTCTTGATCTTTTACGATCTTTTAAATACACTCGCGGCGAAGGTGGACGGAGGCGCTGATGAAGACACTTGTTTCTTTTCGTCGATGATTAAAGACAGGAGAGGAATTCTTTCGGAGATGTGATCCGAGTAGAAGGCGTCCGATATTAAATCGCGTCAGCTAGCTTTTGTGTAGGAAGTTTTGTGCTGTGGAGTAAGTAGTAGAATAGCACGGTTCCGGTACTTTTTATTATACGCACTTTTTGTTTCTTCCTTTCCTTTTTCATCAGTGTTCCATTTATGCAGTTCGTATTATTCATGTTTTCCCCTGCGTATGAAACGAAATTGTGTTTTCTGAGTTGTACACACTGCCACCAGGGCAGCCACCTACTTGTCGAATTGTAATTGAATACTGTAATAATGATACCTTCATAGTTTTTTAACTACCCGCTGCAAATTTTTCTAGGTTTAAAAAATTGGAGGCGCCGGGTATCGATCCCGGTACCTCTCGCATGCTAAGCGAGCGCTCTACCATCTGAGCTACGCCCCCATTGTACTTGTTAAGATTTATTTCATCGTTTCCTGTGTTTGTTATTCTGAGGTTCCTAGTTTGAAGTACAGGACCGAGGTGATTCAGTGCCCCGGACTAGGATCCATACAAGCGCATTCAGCATTCGTATATTCTGTACAAATACTTTTAAAATGACAAATTATTAGGACTCCTCCTTTTTAGAGAGATTTTGTATGGCTTTCATCAGTCATTATAATTTATTAAAGATTTATCTATTATTACCACTTCAATTATTATCACTATAGAGTTAAAAATGAGAAAATAAATTGAAATTAATTTTTATCTTAATATCAACGAGTAATAATCTAAACGAGCGTAACATAACAAAAATCAAAGTGACCGGGATCATTTTGGGTTCTGAAAGGCATGAATGGGAAATGTAAAATGTAAAGAAAAACTTCAAACTGGTGACTGTGACAAGCTGAGAGAAAACGAAAACCCAAAATATTATTTCCTTAATTGATGGTTTGATATTCCTTTTCTAAATGACTTGCGCAGTTATTCATGGCGAATTAATAAATCTCGAATACTAACATTTTCCCTTATCATAATTTGTGTGGCAGATAAAAAGATTCTGATACGAATCCCCAAGATATGATGAAAATGCTAGAGATGCGCATTCATTTCAATTGATTGAATCATTCAATTTCCAGAATCATTGAATTGATCAAGTTCTTAAATTGATCTAGTACTATTGCAGTATTCAATTTCTATAAGTAACTAACTGTAGGCAAGGAAAGAAGAAAAGAAATGGTTGAAATAAACGTTGTCCTTAGAGATTAGTACATGGTGAGTCATATTCGATTTAATTATAATAACTAGGAATAATTAGGATATTAGGATATAATTAGGAATTAGTAGAAGGGGAAATGGGGCATCCAGAACACGCCATCTTGGATTCGCCATCTTGGATTCAAGATGGCGGACTTCCGGTGACGTCATATCCGTCGGCCATTTTGTAAGATGGCGGACTTCCGGTGACGTCATATCCGTCGGCCATTTTGTAAGATGGCGGACTTCCGGTGACGTCACATCCGTCGGCCATTTTGTAAGATGGCGTCGTTTCCGGTGACGTCACATCCGTCGGCCATTTTGTAAGATGGCGTCGTTTCCGGTGACGTCACATCCGTCGGCCATTTTGTANCAATATGTTTTGTCTGGAATCAGGCTATCAACTGGAACCTGCTTCACTCCAAATATCACAGTGGCTTCTGAAATATCCTCTTGTACAATAGCTCCTACAATTATATATACCATAAAGAATGTTTATCGGTAAAGTTACTATCCTTATTTAGGGTTAGATGGAAGAAGAGACTACCTGGTCTCAATCTCACCCCACGATAAAGACGTTTTATTATTATTATTTATTCACTTCCAATAAAAGCCAATATTATTATACTGGCATTATATTATACAATGCCTAAATATTTGGACTCCTGCATTTTGTGGAAATCCATATCATAATCAACGTAAAGTCACAAACATTTTAGAATGAAAACACTTTGTATTTTTCCACAGGAATTTTTAATTGGCGACCGGTTTCATAAGCGTGCTAACATCTTCAGGATGAGATCTTCAGCCTGAAGATGCAAGAACGCTTATGAAACCGGTTATCAATTAAAAGTTCCTGTGGAAAAAGTGTTTTCATTCTGTAATGTCTTTCCACGAAGTCACGCCTTCCAATATCGAATTTATCACAAACATTTGTTTTAACTTCAAGGTTTCTTCCAGGGTCACTGCGTGAATAAGAGTCATCTTTGTGCAATAATACATTCTAACGCCACAAAAATGAATAAAAAATATCCAGGAATCAAGAAAAAACCAGTCTATAGATACGATAAATGTATACTATATTTGTTCACTAATAGTTATTTTAGATCGTAGTGATAAGGAATGTTATATAATTGTCATGGTGACAAAGCAGAGCTTGATAAGACTCATTTTGTGCCGTGCGCATCTTGCAATGCAGCAAACGTTGGCCGTTTCTTTCTCTATTTTTTCTTCCTATACCTCAGCAAGCACTATCGACACATTTATTACATCCCTATCCCCTTATAAACTTTGATAACGAAACTTATCTTAATAGATAAGCCCTTTTGCATTTCCTTCCATTATTCTATTTAAGACTACACAAATTACTTTACCTGCTTGGGCTATTAGGCTGATCAAAAACAATTCCAAAGATATATTGGGTTGCTATTTTTCTGTTAGGCATCAGAATTGTCTTGATAAAATACTTATGCCATTTCCTTTCAGCATAAACTTTCCTATCGAAAGTATCGAAATATTTCTTACTCGTAAATAGTGCTTTAAAATTTGTTTTCCTCGGAACCTCGTTCCATACCTTCTGTTCAATGGAGGTTAGAGCGAGAAGGCGAAGGTTACAACTGCTTCCATAATGAACATGAGCTATTACAGTATAAAAGCGAGTAGAACTGTCACTCACACAGAATTTCTGTTCACTGCTGCTCACTACTCACGGTATTCTTCAACGTTTTTTTGAAATACTAAAATTTTGCAAGACTAAAATAAATTTCCAGAAAGCATTTGACTACTGCTTTTATATCCCTCTTGGTTCCAGCTGAACTTACGGATTTCCTTTCTTAATTCCAATTCTTTAGTAATTCAGGAAACAATTATGAGAACGATTTGATTGAATTTTTCTTCCTTTTCACATAAGATTTCTCTGTCTAATTTCAAAATGTGTCATTGAATCGTTATTAATAAAAATGCTTGATAACGTGGAGTTTATGTATTTAAGTATCATTTCCTGAGGCACCTGAACATTCAAAAACTTATCACGTGTGACCCAGGTTATCGAAGGACGTAACGACCAAAATAACGTATTTTATTCATATCGGAATTGGCAATTTAGAAGCCCAAATATATAAGCAGGGTGAAACGCAAGAAGACCAAATTTAAAGAAAGCAAGGTCGTAGGTCGTGGTTTGCGATGATTAATGCAGGGCTTCTCAAGCAGTGTACAGCGAGAAACTTATTGGTCCTACGCGCAGATTGTGCTCGAATAAAATGTAATATATCGTATTAAATTGTATTTCTGGAATATTTTTTCTTCTCTGTTGAGTTATGAGCGATGAGGACATTCTCATCAGCTACTCATTCTCACATCGGAAGATTTTTAATGAGCTCAAAAATGATACAGCAGTTGCTTATCTATTTGAAAGCTTATAAAATTGATTCCTAAGATCGGAATTGTTGCCACTTAATTTTGAGGTCTAAACTTAAATTGCGTAAGAAAGCCGAATAATTCAGAATTTGATAGTGATGGCAAAGCGATGAGGCGAAGAAAGAAACTTCCTGCCCATTTCTTCTATACGTAGGATCGCCCAATGTTAGCCACACTCGCCACTGAAGTTTGCTCGTTACTACAAACATAAATCGAGTATTAGGAAGGATGTGAAAAGCCTTTTCATCTATTCACCGGAAATATCGATTTATTTCTCAGAATGTGTTCGTGATTAGCCTGTGAGGATTAAATCACTCCCTTAAACTTAACGTAACATGATGTATTTTAAGTGACAAATTTTAACCCGATACACCCATTGCGAACAAAGTTTCCTATCTGTTCAGCGCTGTAGTTATGCAATGTAGGTTACAAGATTAAACTCTTTTGTTGAGAATTCCTTGATATAATCCCGCGTCGCGACTAAATTGACGGATCGGTGACCTTATGATCTAATACTTGACACGGAGCTTCGCTCAGGTCAAATGTATAAGAAAAACTAGTAGAGAATTGGATTCAACTAGTTAAACATCCCTAAATTAAAGGTCTGTATTAAATATCATTCAGCTTTATCTATTTTCATTTAATAGATTTCAAGTTGGTTACAGGCCACCTCATGATATTCCGCATAATCATGTACTACATGGGTCTTCTATCCATTTTTTAGTTACTTTTACTGATTAAGCTGTTCCGCTACCACAATTACTCCCTTGCCTATGTCCTCCCAAGCTTCATTCACATATTTCTATATATTAAATTAACATCGGTAAGATGTAAGGCGATGTAAGCCGGTATAGTCTAAGTATTGCCCTTACATAAGGCGCATTCTATTCTAGTCTTTATTAAAAGAGATAGAGGACAGCTATGTTAAAACCTTCTTCCAAACACAGCTAATTCTGATTTTCGATCATCTACTCGAACTTACTTACGCTTAGAAAAAGAGACTTGATAGTCTCATTCTCGCTCGAATAAAGTCGCATTATTATATTATTATTATTAACCTACAGATTTTTAATATTCTAAAAGTTGCAGCAATAGCATACCTTTCTATTTTCAATTTTACAATGATGTCATATTTTTATTAGAGGATAATTGAGGCAGCAAAAACAAATTTTACCCAATACATCCTGTACTGAGTTGCCCCCTGGGAGGTCTGTAAGCACTACCTGCATTTTTCGTTTACTTGAAGGATCTATTATGGTGATGCTAACGATCTCATGAGTCTCATCTACTTCTAACCTATAGCTATTGAAATATTTGGAAACGCAAATAAAAACACCTCCCCCTCTCCCTTCCCTGTCTCGTCTGTATATTTCAAAGCTTTTCAGAAAAATTTCTTCGGATATTATCTCTTTATTGATCCATGATTCTGTTCCTACAATGATGTCTGGTTGGTATACTTCTATTAAAGTGGAAAATTCCTTAATCTTATTCTTGATACTTCTACAATTTACCTGAAGAAGCCTCAAAACACAGTTCCCCTTACTTTGGTATTTACATATTCGTGGTTTAGTTTCCATGTCACACTCTATATTAACACTTGGTAGCACACTTTGAGTCACATTCAAGGCATGTCTTCCACATTCAAATCTGTTTATATCACTGCACTGTTCACCTATCAATGTCACATCACNATTTGTTCACTAATAGTTATTTTAGATCGTAGTGATAAGGAATGTTATATAATTGTCATGGTGACAAAGCAGAGCTTGATAAGACTCATTTTGTGCCGTGCGCATCTTGCAATGCAGCAAACGTTGGCCGTTTCTTTCTCTATTTTTTCTTCCTATACCTCAACAAGCACTATCGACACATTTATTACATCCCTATCCCCTTATAAACTTTGATAACGAAACTTATCTTAATAGATAAGCCCTTTTGCATTTCCTTCCATTATTCTATTTAAGACTACACAAATTACTTTACCTGCTTGGGCTATTAGGCTGATCAAAAACAATTCCAAAGCTATATTGGGTTGCTATTTTTCTGTTAGGCATCAGAATTGTCTTGATAAAATACTTATGCCATTTCCTTTCAGCATAAACTTTCCTATCGAAAGTATCGAAATATTTCTTACTCGTAAATAGTGCTTTAAAATTTGTTTTCCTCGGAACCTCGTTCCATACCTTCTGTTCAATGGAGGTTAGAGCGAGAAGGCGAAGGTTACAACTGCTTCCATAATGAACATGAGCTATTACAGTATAAAAGCGAGTAGAACTGTCACTCACACAGAATTTCTGTTCACTGCTGCTCACTACTCACGGTATTCTTCAACGTTTTTTTGAAATACTAAAATTTTGCAAGACTAAAATAAATTTCCAGAAAGCATTTGACTACTGCTTTTATATCCCTCTTGGTTCCAGCTGAACTTACGGATTTCCTTTCTTAATTCCAATTCTTTAGTAATTCAGGAAACAATTATGAGAACGATTTGATTGAATTTTTCTTCCTTTTCACATAAGATTTCTCTGTCTAATTTCGAAATGTGTCATCTGAAGAAATTCAGGCTCGGTAAATTGATTTTAGAAAATAGAAAATTTTTCGGAAAGTAAATGGTTCATTAATAAAGCGTTAAAAGATTTATAATATAATTCATGCAAATATTTGGTAGATAAACTATTTAAAATATTCCAAGGCAAAACGGATATCAAAAATGTCTGATAGGGCCAGGACTTGAACATGGAATCTTCCACTTTCCAGACAGATGCTTTATCCGACTCGAACATTGTATAATGTGGAAGATTCCAAGTTCCAGTCCTGGCTCGCTCTGTCAGATTTTTTTTCATGTCCGTTTTTCCTTGGAATATTGGAATATTCCTAGATGCACGCCTTAACGTGCAAAGTCACCTTTAACCTTTTCTTTGTGCATTCAAAATATATTTAATAATGATTTGATTAACATTCATCTTCGAGGAAATTGTCATTGGACGAATTACCCGTTCAAATAACTATCCTGACACCATCCAAACTGCCGTTACGTCGGAATCGGGGAACCTCTGTAGAATGTAATCTTTTTTCCGGGTAGAAATGCTAAAAATAAGCGGAATATGATACACAATGGATTCATTGTACTCCTAAATAGCCCATTTCTTTTCCTCGCTCAACTTGCCAACTGGGACACTAAGACTCGGAGTTTCCAAGAGAACCTGTTTTAAGCCACTTTCTGCAGTTTAAACGCTTAAACATTTCATAAGCTTCTTCTCCTTCAGTTATCGTCCATTGAGTTAATGTAAAACGTACATTTTGAGAACAAGATTCAATTTTTCAACTTTTTTTCTTCCTTGAGGTTTAAAATTATCGAGGTGCGTTTTTGTGTTGTAACGTTCATGAGTTTTTAATCTGGAACTGACAACTATATTGTTTATTTACTTATTTCGTCTTCACTTATGGGGCGTATTTTGGACAACTTTGGCCATTATTACAATAAAACCCAAATGAACCCGCAAAAAACCATACCAGGATTCGAAACCAGGACCTTAGTGTTAAGGATCAAGTTCACCACGCAAACCACTATGCCACCGAGGCCGGCTATACTGTGAGATCTTTAAAGCGAATCAACTGTGCACCCTGTGTTTTAATCGTAAGGGATATTTCCACGATTTCCATTGAAGTTGAGAGTCAGAGTATTAGGAGATCTAGAACTAAAGCAGAGGGAGGAGTGGATTTGACCGTTTCTTTAATACCTTTCTTCACAATATTCTCCTCCGTCTTCCTCGAGTATTTTGATCGCATGAAGAAGAACCGGCTCGGATGCTAAAGTCCGCCCCTCTCAGTCTGTGTTCTTTTGCAAACTGGGTTAGGCACACAGGAGCAAAGGGGTCACGGTCGACTCCTATTTTTTTCATTCACGAGTCATTTGGGCAAAAAATAAGCGTGGGTCTTCTCGGGTGCTTCCGTCGCTGCGAACGAATCCGTCCATCGCCCAGCGTTGGAGGGGATTTGGCACGGCCAAGGAGCGAAACTAGACCAGGAGGCTCTCGCTAAGCTGCAGGTCATAGCCTAAAACGGAATAGAGAGGGAACCATTCTCATCGAGATTATGGCTATTCAAAAAGCTATTGTACAATATATCTCGTTTCGATATACTGTATCATGACATTCATCCAAGTGAAGCTGCGATTAGATGAATGTTTGAGTTGACAAGGTGAAATAAAGTCGGGTTTCAACACTGATTTTTGGATGGATGGATGATTTCCTTCACTAGCTCAATTTTTCTGCCGCCTTATATATCCGAATTTTATTTTAAGTAGCGCTGCGAGAAGTTTAATTCAGGTACGTAGCAGGAAAAATTCACTGTGGAATAACAAATCAGAGTTCCTGATGTGTTAATATTATACAAATTTATCCATTATAAATAAATATGATTATGAAGTACATACACTTAGATATGAAATACGTAAACATTAAACAGATATTATGGTCATAAATAAGTATATATGTAATAAAAAAATATATAATCGCTTTGCAGCCTTTTCTTGCTAAACTGGTTGGAGCATCGTTGGTCAAATCCACTTCACTTAAACTGTGAATTTCAAAATTACAAATGGAATGGCGTCAATAAGTTCTCAACATAGCCCATATGTTGATTATTGTCTTTAAATCGTCCTTCAGCTATAGTTAGTAGCTACTTCTCATGATATTCATTCCACGGAGCCTCATTCAAATCCCTATAAAATTCACATTCACCGTTTGGATTTCCCCAGAATCCTTACATAACCTATAAACGTACTACGACACTCTCTCTCTCTCTCTCTCTCTCTCTCTCTCTCTCTCTCTCTCTATTGTTTTTCATTGATCTTTGTAACCGACGCACGATGTTAGGAGGAAGAGAAGCCCACATTTCACCAATTAAGGGTCTATCTGTCTGTCTCAATCGAATCCAACAATTTCTCCAAAATATCATCAGAATTCCTTAAAATTTTCAAACATTGGTTTGAAACTGAAAATGTAGTTTTCCCAATCATAATTCGTTAAAAATTTCAGACAGGTTTGAAACTGAAAATGTAGTTTTCCCAATCATAATTCGTTAAAAATTTCAGACAGGTTTGAAACTGAAAATGTAGTTTTCCCAAATATTTAACCGCGGTGGCGGAGTGGTTATCGTGCTAGCGTCCAACTCTAAAGTCCCGGGTTCGAATTCCGGTTAGTCGCATTTTCCAGTTAGGGAATGGTTGTCTGTGTTCGCCTATTGCTACTGTTTACACCCACCACTGTAACTGTACAATAAATGGATGTTTCTGGGGGCATTGGGAAATCGATAAATGAATCAGTTAATTAAAACACTGTAAGCACTTTAATAGCATCTATTGCAATCAGGAGAAGAAGAAAAGGATAATAAACCCAGTCCCTTAACGATCTCATATTCCTATTATAACCAGGATATCGAGGGGAATTAAAAATTTTTAATCTCCTGTCAGTTCTCTATCTTAATGGAAAGTCTTTTTTGGGAGGCCATCAATTATATTGAGTGTAAAATCGTCCTTTGAGTCGCCTCTAAATCTTCGCGAATATTTATTTGTAAAACGAATGAATGATAATTGCGAGTCCTTGATGTCCTTGACTCCATTTCTGCGCCAAAAAGATATATAGATGTATTCTAGTGACAAATGGCTCGAATGGACTTCAGGAAAGCGCTATCCCTCCTATCTTTCTTCAGACTGTTATTGGTACAGCGGGGAATAAATGCGGTCCAAATGGGACAGCGATAACGATGGCATTTTTTTATTCGTATCAACAAGGAAGATCGTAGTGAGTGAGTCCTACTAGTTCGCCATCCGGACGCCTCGAAATGCTAAAAAATATTAATCCTCAAGGCCAGGCTCTTTGCTACGTCGGGAGACAAAAAACCCGAGTTTAGAANATAGAGAGAGAAATATCACTCTAAACTTGCACACAAAAGTTTTTAACCTGTGAGTTAACTTCGGTATAGGGGATTAATCACGCATACGTAGCATACAAAACGATGATCAACATCTATTTTTTAACAATTAAAACGGATATTATTTTAGAGTTAAGAGTGATTAGTAAAATGATAAGCTTAGACTATATAAAGGAATGAGAAATACGCCTTTAACCCTATAAAGTAACAAGTGCTTCTGGAACACCCATACATTACACATATCGATGCCCTAAGCGGGATCCGAACCCCCGGCCTCCTGCTATTGACTAAGCCCCTACCCTCCCCATCACGGAGACCGGTAAACAACGATCATCGTCGATTTTATCGCAATGTATCGGTGAGAAATAAGTTCGCCATCCGGACGCCTCGAAATGCTAAAAAATATTAATCCTCAAGGCCAGGCTCTTTGCTACGTCGGGAGACAAAAAACCCGAGTTTAGAAATAGACGAACCGTAACTGACGCCTCCCAGAATATTTGAAATGAGCCAAGGAGAGAGGGATATTGGGTCGCACTGAAGCTCTTAACCTATTTAGGCTACTCAAACCTACTTCCGAAAGCAAAGTAAGGAAATTCTGCGGGCTACGAGCGTCATATTGAATAAACAACGGGATTCCTACCGATGTACCTTTTATCTTAAAACAGTGATAACTCTGACATTTCCTTTGATTTTGTTCTATCTTATATCCTTCCTGCTAACGTTGCAGCGAGTGG